>JACVVK020000478.1:272500-280000 GCA_018292915.2 Batillaria attramentaria | reverse complement strand
CAGTTAAAAGCTTCCGCAAATAGTCCTTCCTGCTTTCTGTGAAAGATCATGAAGATAATTTTAATTTTGAGGGCAATTCTGCCTCGTTGCTTACGTAACAAAGCACTTCCGCCTAGATAACGAGGGCGGCTTATACAGGCTACATAACACAGATGCAAATCTGGAGGAAAACGCTATATATTCCTCTTACACATAACGTTGCAGGCGACACCCTAGAAATGCTTTAAAATTCACCAAAAAATTCACAAAAATCAGGCAGCCATAGACTCATGTGTAGAGTAAATTTAAACAAATTCCAATGTTCCGTTTTTTGGCAATGTTGGCAGCGACCACATACCCCCTCATTCCACGGTCGTCTGCTGGCTCCTGTGCCAGCCGCGCATGAATACAAATAGTCCACAAGCCAGCCTCATTTTCCCCTAATTTTACTATTACCTGGCATGAAACTTGTTTACAAAGCCAACAAAAAGCACCAGATTGCCATTTTTTACTCTGCACACAAATTTTAAAAGGGGCAAAGATTTTCTACTATATTTGGCCGAGTCGTTACCACATGACCCGGAAGCTAATACCGTCACGTAGCCTTTTACTGAAAGCTGTAGTGTACATTGTCACGTAACCTCGAAAGGATCTGTCACAATTCGACCCAGTCAGTCGATGTGCGTGACATAAAACATAAACAGAAAAGCTGGAAGCCAGCCTTGGGCAGACGCAGAACACACACACACACACACACACACACACACACACACACACACACACACACACACACACACACACACACACATCGACATGTGACACACACACACGTCACACACACACACACACACACACACACACACACACACACACACACACACACACACACACATCGACATGTGACACACACACACACACATGTGACACACACACACACACACACACACACACACACACACACACACACACACACACACACACACACACACAGAAATTGAAATTGAAAAAACTTTATTTGTGTGTGTGTGTGTGAGAGAGAGAGAGAGAGAGAGAGAGAGAGAGAGAGTATGATAATGACACTTTATTTTACATGAATTAAAAAAGAAAAGATGAGAGAGAGAGAGAGAGAGAGAGAGAGAGAGAGAGAGAGAGAGAGAGAGAGTATGATAATGACACTTTATTTTACATGAATTAAAAAAAGAAAAGGAGAGAGAGAGAGAGAGAGAGAGAGAGAGAGAGAGTATGATAACGACACTTTATTTTACATGAATTAAAAAAAAAACAGATAGAGAGAGAGAGAGAGAGAGAGTATGATAATGACACTTTATTAATTTTTACATGAATTTAAAAAAAAGAAAAGATGAGAGAGAGAGAGAGAGAGAGAGAGAGAGAGAGAGAGAGAGAGAGAGAGAGAGAGATAATGACACTTTATTTTACATGAATTAAAAAAAAAAGAAAAGATGAGAGAGAGAGAGAGAGAGAGAGAGAGAGAGAGACTTCGACTTCGACTTCGACATTTTATTGATTAGCCCGTTGAGCCATATCAGTGGAGTGAGGTTTTTTTTTTCTTTCCAGTTATATAGTACATCACTGGTCCTCTCTTAACAGCCATCGTAATCAGACACAGGGTAACAGGATTTACAGCTGCAGACATACAGACATAATTAAATTATACATGACAGACAACAATAGCAGTATAAGTATCAGCCGACGGCTGTAGTACTATAGTATAGTAGAACAATATGCTTGGATTTCAATTGTTACCTCTCAGTGAGAATACTCTATACAGATATCTAGAAATCTGCTTAATTGTGTCATCAGAGTCTGTTTTAAGAATAAAGGAAACTGCATTTTCATTGAGTGGGCTTACTCCCCCCTGTAGCAGTGGAACGTCATCTCGAAACTCGGCATAGGCTGTGCAAAAGAAGAGTACATGCGCCTCGTCCTCTATTTCATTCCTGCACATTGGACATATCAAATTTCGTGGTGTCACGTCTTTACTATATCTGAATTTGTGAATTGCAATTGGAGAAATGCCAAATCTGAATTTGATATAAGCCTGCCGGAAACATCTTAACTGCTGCAGATCAACATAACGCTCAGGCTGTAGCCAACTCTTAAAGGAAGCATAGAGTTCGAGGCGCTCACTGTCAGTGATGCTGTAATGCCATTCTTGTGCAAAACAGTCTACAAGGTGCTGCCTGAACACCCGAAGAAACCTGTTTGTATTGCCAACACCTTGCTGGAGCCAAACAATACCAAAACCATTCACACACAATAACTCTTTAACAACTCTAATTCGAGAGAGAGAGAGAGAGAGAGAGAGAGAGAGAGAGAGAGAGAGAGAGAATGATAATGACACTTTATTTTACATGAATTAAAAAAAAGAAAAGATGAGAGATGAGAGAGAGAGAGAGAGAGAGAGAGAGAGAGAGAGAGAGAGAGAGAGAGAGAGAGAGAGAGAGAATGATAATGACACTTTATTTTACATGAATTAAAAAAGAAAAGATGAGAGAGAGAGAGAGAGAGAGAGAGAGAGAGAGAGAGAGAGAGAGAATGATAATGACACTTTAAAGGAAGCAGTTTCCTTTTTTACATGAATTAAAAAAAGAAAAGATGAGAGAGAGAGAGAGAGAGAGAGAGAGAGAGAGAGAGAGAGAGAGAGAGAGAATGATAATGACACTTTATTTTACATGAATTAAAAAAAAGAAAAGATGAGAGAGAGAGAGAGAGAGAGTCCATCCAGACTGTGGGCAAAGACTGAGACAGACACGACTACACTCTTCAGAAAAGGTCACTGCAGATAATCACCCACGCCCGCCGCTTCCTCGCCTTGTCCTCGACATTTTTCAAAAATTATCACAAGCGGCACTCGCCTTGAAGGACATCATTACGGCTTTGCACTCCTGTGCTATCCGCCTCCCTGAACATAAACTGCAGTTATGGCGGTTCAAACGGAAGCAGGAAGAAGTTGAAGTGGCCACTCTTATCAGGGGGAAATAACGCCTGATGCTGAGCGTGAGTGCAGTCCCTTGATGCGTCGATGTCATTGCAGACATGCGTGGGTGCATGCTGTGTGTCGCATTTGTCGATGGCAGGGCCGGGAGGAAGACTGGCGACTTCCGGTTATAGTGTCTCAGTGGCATTTAATCAGAAATAGTCTTCACACTGGTCGACTTTTGCTAAGGGTTGAAATTTGCCTGAAGCGCTGTGCCAAAATGGTAGATATCTCAGATTATACATTTTTTGTCGAAGCATCTCTCTGCTTCACGTTTTGAGCACTGCTTGCAAAATTAGTCATAGCCTCGTTTTCGTGTACCATTATAGGTTGGAATACATGCCTGCCCTTTTTTTATTTTTTTTTTATTGATCGATTGATTGGTTGAGTGGTTGGTCGCAAAATTAGTCATAGTCGTAACAAATGTGTCTCCCATGACATGATTTTGATTGATTGATTGATTGATTGATTGATTGATTGATTGATTGATTGGTTGGTAAATTGCTTGGTTGGTCGGCTGGATGATGGATGGTCGGAAAGATGGGTAGACTGACAATTGATTGATTGATTGATTGATTGATTGATTGATTAACAAGGAACCTTTTTGTACATGCTCACCAAAGCTGACGTTCTAAACTCGGCTCGATATCGACTGTGTCCTCGCAAAATCTCATCGCACTTGAGAGGTTGAACAGGATAGTGATAATATTCACTGAACCCTTGCAGACACTCACTTCGAGTGCAATTTCCGAGAGTCAGCCAGTGCTGTCTTTATGGCTGCCAACGTCTGGTTTACCGTCTCCACACACACACACAAAATCCCCGACAACACTTCATGGTTTATGTGTAAGACGACACCTAAAAACCTAACGACGCCTTGAAGGTCTTAAAAGTTTTCCGCGTTGACACACACGCACGCACGCACAGACGCACGCACGCACGGGTAGACACAGACGCACGCACATGTGCAAATACACAGACACAGAAACACACATACACACGCACGCACACACGTACGCACGCGCTCGCACACACACACACACACACACACACACACACACACGACGTTCATATTTTGCCAGGTTTACGACAAGAGGAAATTGTTGTCAGGGTCAAAGGGTCTGTTCGCAGAAGCCGACATTGTTAATGCGCTGTTCAATGTCGTTGAGAAACAGGTTGATCTGACCCGCAGTGCACTCCGCTAGGCCGACCAGTTAGTTCAAGGAAAGTCACTCCGCTTCATATCCTGGATATAGGGCCGAAATGTACCCCAGAAAAGTCAACAAAATTCATCTACAACGCACACAAAGTGTATTAGTAGGTTGGTACATTGCCTACATGTTGCCTGTGTGTGTGTGTGTGTGTGTGTGTGTGTGTGTGTGTGTGTGTGTGTGTGTGTAAGCAGTTTTCTATGAGTACTCTGCATATTTTGTGTTTCCACACACGTGGCGGAAAAGAACGTTAAACTCCTACCCCCCCCCCCCCTTCTTGGTGTATAATGTTTGTGTCGGTCTTGAACTGAATGACTGAACTAACCCGAAATGAACTAAACTGATCACGAATGTACCACTATCTTCCAGTGTTTTCTGGAACATGCATGCTTATCTTTACCAACTTTTGAGATTACTCTAATTTGAACGCCGTGTTACTTTCAATAAGTATTTTTTCTTCTTCTTCTCAAGAGAGAAGAAGAGAACAAGAGAACAAGAACCTTTATTTTACAACGGTAGAAGTTACAGGCATATTCATACCAATTTAAAAACTTGCCTTTGCTACACTTCAAGAGCTAATATTACTGAAAAATTAAAAAAAATTCTCACGGAGAACGAGCTCACTTTAGCTCACAACTTTTACAGTTTACTGAGTGCAGTGTTGTTAAAAAAAAAAAATCTCCCAATGCAATGTCGCTGCCACAGGAAGGAATGTAGACACTATGGTACATCAGCTGGGGGTCCAGTTTCTGTTTGCCCCGTGTTTCACTCTCAAACACCCGACATGAGTACCCGCAATGAGCGTGTTTGTTGTCTGGAAGTCAGCCTGGACCCCCAAGGCAGGGGCACTTGGTTGTTGCTGGAACGGGGTGGAGGCGTGGAGAGGTTAACTGAGGGCAGACACTTTTACAACTTGGGGGTGGGGTGGGGGAGCGGGTAAGGGATGGGAGGGGGTGGGGTGTTGGATTGGATTGTCAGAAAGCGGTTTTAGGTGCAGTGGATCGTAAAGTCGGTTGGTTCAGGCACCACGCAAAGATGACAACAGCAACAACAAACAACCAAATGCAAAAACAAACAACAACAACAAACAACAGCAACAACAAACAACCAACATGCAAAAACAAACAACAAACAACAAACAACAGCCAACATGCAAAAACAAACCACCACCACCACCAACAACAACAACAAACAACCAACATGGAAAGCAAGCAACAACTAACAACAACAACAACAACAACAGTGTTGTCTCTATTCTCTTTTTATTTCAAGGTGATGTACACAATCCCGTGTTCTACTATTGAATTCTATCGAGGAATAAGATGAAATCTAACAAAATTAAAATGATTAACAACCCCTGCACGTGTCATGTTGAACACCTGTGCAGACTGATAGTAAAAACTCTGAAGCTTCTTTGCGTTTTATCTGATTGATCTGATTTAGAATTCAGGTCACTTATACAAGTGAACTGTTTTGTTCACAAACGGGCAACGTATGGCAGCAGATGGACTCTCTCTCTCTCTCTCTCTCTCTCTCTCTTATCCAGTTACCAAGACTAAGAATAGACCTGTGTAAAACTAGTTTTCCGTTTTCTGGTGCATGGGCGTAGAATTCATTACCACAACACCTAAAATCTGTTCCTAGAATAAATATGTTTAGGGGCCGTTTGCATAAAAACTTCCATCAATCTTAATACTCCAACATGTTGTTTTCTCAAATTCATGCAAAGTACTTCAATGCAAAAAGAGACTGACCCCGTTTTTCTTTTAGCTATCGTGGTTTTGAGTTGTGTTTTGGGGTTTTGTTGTTTTCCCCACGAGAGTAACCACGTGATGTTTCCGCTTTTAACGCAGCTACAGCTCTTGCGAGATAAGTACGGCAAAAACAGAAACCAAGTGGTGTCACACACACACACACACACACACACACACACACGCACGCACGCACGCACGCACGCACGCACGCACGCACGCACATACGCACGCACGCACGCACGCACGCACGCACGCACGCACGCACACACACACACGCACGCACGCACGCACGCACGCACGCACGCACACACGCACGCACACACGCACGCACGCACACACGCACGCACGCACGCACACACACACACACACACACACAACATTTTTTTTCAGCCAAGGGTTGTATTTGTGACTGGCTTAGTGTATTAGCAAAATCTTGTTTACATTCATGACATTAATTTTATCACGGAGCAAGTCACAGTACAGTAGCGCCCACCCTACAAACAAACTACCGAAACATGACCGCAATAATATACAAATTACCACGTGTAGTTCGAGGCTTTGTTAGTTTTGCGAACCATTAATGGTTGCTGTCTAATGTAGTCGACCGTAGGTCACTCGGTTCGTTTGACGCTGTAATGTCCAGTTTATTTCTGCTCTCAAGTACGTGCCTTCCATGCACGTCATGATGTTATGAGTCTCTGGGAGGTCCACAGTAATACAGATGAATGTCACTCCCTGCCAGATCTGGCGTCTGTGTTGACCCACAGTCGTTTGTATTGCGTGCTTTGGATCGTGAGCTTCCATTCCTTTACTGGCGGCACACCGTGATATGGGAGGGCATTCCGTACACAGGCCTCGCTCACATTCAGTCTGTTCTTAACGGAATGGTATTTAGAGACCCATTTTCTCAGATGACTACGATACGCAGACGATAACTTTTGCTTGGGAAAAGCTGCTCTTGTATAATTATGTAACGAAAAAGCATCGACTTTACCCAGAAACCGATTCATCCGAGTCAGGGCCGGTATGTAAAACTCGAGGTTAATTTAACCCACGGCTACGGGCCTAACCCAGACTAGGACAAAAGAAACCCCAAAACAAAATTAAATTAAAAAAAAAATGAAGCGAAGAGAGAAAGACAAATATCCCTTTATAACGGCATAGGCACAAAAATCCCATTATAACGGCATAGACACCTTGCTGGAATGGGCCCGCTTCCTGATTAAAAACAAAACAAAACAAAACAAACAAACAACAACAACAACAAAAAAACCCAGAAAATTTAACCCTAGAGCTAGTTTAGTTCGAGGTTAGACTCTAACCCGGGGCTAAACTCCCTAACCCCGACTTTTACATGCGGGCCCAGATTCCAACATCAGTTCACAAATGCCGTCTGGAGCATCGTGGAGCGGCGGGGATTTTGTCTGTGTGTCGGTTGGGTGGCAGATTGGGGTTGGAATAGAAGGTGCGACAACTATACGATCTTAACGTGATACTAACACCGTTAGAAATCCCGAACGAAGTCGCTGTACGTTTTCTGTGTAATGTGTTCATGTCC
>JACVVK020000478.1:260000-267500 GCA_018292915.2 Batillaria attramentaria | reverse complement strand
CTTACAAGCCCAGTCTGTTCAGTGATACAGTACGTGTCATGCAAAGCGTCTATTGACTAGTTATGAGAGAGAGAGAGAGAGAGAGAGAGAGAGAGAGAGAGAGAGAGAGAGAGAGAGATCCGATGTAAACACCGTCGACTACAATACACTGACTGTACACTTCGGAGCTTGACATACAAAGCTATCTACTGAGCGGTCAGCTGCACTGTCAGTTACGTAACACAATAATCATTATTTGTTCCGCCAGCACCAACAGTTGGGCCACTGTCAGCTGACCGTTCTGTGTGACGTCATACGTTGCGTAACCCCAATAACTAGCATCAGGTGAGTCTTGGAAGATTCCTGTGTTACATGGCTGTTTGTGCTGATACCAAGCACCTGTGACAGTCGCGGTCAGCCCGGCCAGACTTTAGGTTTGGGCATGCCGTCACAATGATCAGTTCACTGCGACCTTCTCTTCAGTTTGGTGTTGTAATGCTGTTGTTGTTGTTGTTTTATTGTTTCACCGAGTCGTTTACAGTTTTTCCTTTTTGTTGGTTTTGTTGTATTGTTGTTGCTTTGTGTTCACTTTTGTTGTTGTTCTTGTTGTTGTGTTGTCAGTTTGACCGTTGGACCTTCAATACTGGGGTCGTGAGTTTGAATCTCAGCCAAGACCAAATATTTGAGCTGGCCTTTTTCTCGCTGCCCCGTCCTTGATATCACACAACAGAGCGCTAAACTCACACCCACCGGCGATCCAACCACACACGCGGTGAGAAATCCACTGTGCCACCGGGGTTACCCCCGTCCAAGCCACAAACTTCAAGTAATATCCTGTTTGTTTAGCTCTGTGAACCATGTCAGCAGGACCAATGACGTGACGCAAACAACTCAGTCAGCTGACCCCCGACCCCCGACAAACGACCTCGAGCCTGGCGGCCTAGATCTGTGGTCGGTCAGCTGACGGTATTCAGTATCAACACGATCATACAGCTGGATTGTGGTGGCAGATTCAGGGTTTAGCAGGTTACATAGAGCTTCTGGCTGGCTCCCCGCACACGGCGTCACTAATTCTGTGAAATCTGGACCGTGCCTGGACTGTGTGTAATCTGTTCCCACTGGTGTAACTTGCGTAATACTAGCAAGGGCAGTCAGTATACAAGGTGAAGGTGATTCAGTGTGGCGGCGTGCCCAAAACCTAAAGCTGAAAAGCAAAGAAAAGTGAATGAAGGAAGGCTGATGTTAAAATGAAAATGCACCTCCCTCTCCTCTCTCCCCGAACCAAAAAAGCTCCTGAAACGGCTAGTTATGCTAACCCTCTCTCTGATTCTCTTGCAACAGAAAAAGAAGAAGAAGAAAACAACAACAACAATGAAGAAACAAGATGGCCACCAGCCCAATATGTTGTTTCCATTCAATGACCTGCTGTAGTCACAGTCGTAGTCGTTGTGTCATGTATGCAGCCCGCGCGCACACGCCGGAACGCAAGCTCTCTGACACCAAGCATGCTGACATAAAGAAAGTACTGAAAACCCTTATCGTGCCTCTATGCACTTGCAAAAACCCAAACACATGAGGTCGTGTGAGCTCGCCTAGCTGGTTGACGTCACAACTTGTTGGCGTATGCGAGGTTCTACATGGGTGAATGAATTCTTGTAATAAAGTCGTTCCCCTTTGACAGAGTTACTTCCCGCAGACCTGACTGACAGACGATTGCTTACTGGTATCGGAGAAGAGACCCTCTCTCTCTCTCTCTCGCCTTAGACGCGCGCTTGCGCGCGCACGCACGCACCCCCCTCCCCCTACACACACACACACACACACACACACACACATTATGCAAAGACCTTGGAATCAGAAAGACGCGTCACTCCCGCCCTCGTAAGAGAGACATATAGCGGGACAACGCGAAGAGTTGTCTGCCCGCATTAGCGCGCATCCTAGATCTGGCCCCTATAGTGACAGCATGGCGGAAAGTGGAAAGCGATCACAAAAGCATGCAATTGTGTTCTGCGCCGAATTGTTCAAATAACAGACAAATATAAACGGGGAAACACTTCTTTTGGTATTCCTGTTGAAAAACAAACATTTTTTTTCGCTTTCTTGTCAAAAAAAAAAAAAAAAAAAAAGACCTCAAGTGGTACGTGTGCATGCAGTGTAAACTAACAGTAAACACACGCGGCTGACGCAGATACAGCGTAATTTTTTTCCCTGACAACTTTACAAATCACGGTGACTTAAATTGTGCTAGCGTCTACCTGCATCTAAATTCAGAACACACACACACACACACACACACACAGAACAAAATCATCCGGCTGAACTTCATTCTAACCATTGTAAAACCATATCACAACATAGAATCTGCTGGATCGTCGGACGCAGATATGATTAATGCTGAGTTAGCAGGAAGTATTCAGCGGATGCGTCCATCTTTGGATCTCTCGCACATTCGACCTTTCTGTGTTCCGTACTAGTTTTACTTGAACACATCGAACGAAATGCACTGCGTAGCCTACGTACAGCAGTGAAAGCCAAACTAGATCTTTCGTTCGTCCTCCGGAACTTTGAGAGTACTTATGTTTTCCATAGGCCTAAAACACATGCGAAATATATGGGGGGAGACCACCTGTCAGTCGCTGACATCTTCGTTTTTGTTTATTTTCTTAAAATGTTTTACGGCGGCTAGTGTAGGGTTGGGTCAAACAACTGCGTAGATCTGCGGGATGCGCGCAGACAACTCTTACGCGTTGTCCCTCAAAGGGAGGTAAGTGAACTATGTTTATGTTTCCAAGATCTTTGCATTATATGCTTCTGAGTGTGAGTCAGTGGCAAAAACGAAACCCACTGAAATTCCCGCTTTCCACATGTCAAGTTGTAGAGACTCTTGCGAAAAGATACTGCATTTCGATGCAAAATAATTTCTAGACCATCCCAGAACATGCTGGTGCAGTAACGTCAGTAGATTACGTCACCTTGGAGAGATTTCGAGCCTTCCAGTAAGTTGAGGAATGTTCTAGATCTGACGTAAGCAGCCCCCCTGCACAGCGTTCTGGATTCTTCTTCTTTCATGAATTTGTTCTCCGCGCATATTCTGTTCATAAAGTATTGGAGTTGTAGTCTGTTGTATCCCGTATCATCTCTGCGAGTGCACGATGATGGCGACATAGCATAAGTAAAATACAACACCACGTCTCCAAACAGAGGAATTCCGAAAGAAAGTGGCGAGACACCCCCAAGAAAAAACAGCATCACGTCAATCAAACATGACGCACTTACTTTACGTCAGTGCGCGTGCGTCTCTTCTTCGATGTTTGTGAGGCGTGTGGCTTGCAGAGGAAATGTGCTGTGAGTACAAATTTTCGAGTCAACTGACGATAACGGCTGCAGTGAATTTTTCTAATTTTTTTGTATATTTTTTATGGCACCCCAGGCTCATTATCTATGTATAGTAGGAGCGATTTTGAGATCTAAAGTGTGTTCACCAGCACTTTCATCAGGTACGGCTTACGCCAAAAGTATAAAAGCGACAACCTCCAAAATTCACTTCGTTGAGAGTCCGTATTCATGCTATCTATGTCCAAAAACTGGAGTGGTTTAGGTAAATATTACGCCTTTAAACGCCAGAAAGCTACTTATTCTGAAAAGGGCGATAACTCGCAAATCATGTGTGCAATCGTACCTGGATCGGGCCTCCTATTCAACAATCTTGATTCATTTAGAAACCCCAAATTTGAAATCGATCGGTTCAGTATTTTCGGAGAAATAGGCATCTGAACTGGGTTCACATGCAATGTCAACTCAGGCTCGGTTTACATGAAAACTATAAGAGCGACCATTTTCCAGTAGTGACTCTGTTCAGAGTCCGTATTCAAGCTATCTACTGCCAAAAAATTGAGTGATTTAAATAAATATTACGCCTGTACACGAAAGACAACCAACTTGTCTCAAAAGGGCGATAACTCCCAAATCACTTAAGCAATCATCACACGCTTGAATCGTCTAATGTAACTTTTTGATATATTTGGATACCCCAAATTTGAAGCCATTCGGTTGAGTATTTTCGAAGAAACGGGCCCGGACACAATTCACACACACACGCACACACACACACACACACACACACACACACACACACACACACACACACACACACACACACACACACACACACACATCCACACAGACGGCACTCACTGAGGAGGAGAAGTGCGTTCGGCGCAGTATACATGCCAGCATCGATGACGTACGTTTTCTTACGTCATTGTCAGAGTTACACTTGCATAATCGTCTCTGCGGGAGATCGGCAGTGACGTGCGTTTGTACCACAGATGCTTGCCCATGAACGTGGAAAATTTAGCCCGTCCTATGATGTTGTTTCCATTACTATGGAAACAACATAAAAAACAACGACAGAAACAAAACAAAACCTATCCCCCGCAAAAAACAAAACAAAACAAAACAAAACAAAACAACAACAACAAAACACAACAACCAACAATAAAACAAAACAACAACAACAGCAAACAAGAAGCATCGACAGAAACAAAACAAAACCTATCCCCCCAAAACACACACACACACACACACACACACACACACACACACACACACACACACACACACACACACACACACACACAAAACCAAAACAAAAAAACCCAAAACAAACAACAATGAAACTAAACAACAACAACAGCAAACAAGAAGCAACCACACAAACAATGAAAACAAAAACCTACCAAATACAAACAGCAACGACAATAAAAACAAAACAACAAAAGTAACAACAGCAACAACAACAACAACATAAAAAAAACAAGGTAAAGGTGATCAGTGGTGGTATGCCCAAACCTAAAGTTCATGAACAACCTTGGGCTGACCGAGACCGTAACGGCTGCTGTATGGTATCAGTATGTACTAACAGTATTAACACATTCCATACCGCTCACCAGTATCCCACGTGTTTTACTTTTTCTCGGTTTTGGCCCTGTATGTGAAAATCCGGCAAGGGTAACAGTTCCTTGACGGCTCTTAGGCTGCCGCAGCAAACACGAGTATAATCAAAGAGCAAACTACTTCAAATCCATACGGCAGATATAAATTAATTTTTTTTTAAGGGAGGCCACTGGTGCAACAAACACCCCAAACTTACTTGGTAGAAAGTGAGTTAACAGTACATGATTGTGGCACCGCAAGAACCCTCCAAGACTCACCAGGTGCTAGGCGTGGGGATTAGGCAACATATTAATTAAATGCCACACAGAACGGTCAGCCGACAGTCAGTGGCCCAGAGGACGGAGGTGGTGGCGGCCGGAGTAAACAGTTATTGTGTGTGTAACAGTGCAGCTGTACTGGGAGGTCAGCAGAGAAAGCTTTGCAGGTCAAGAGCCGTGGTCTAGTTACTGGATTGTCAAGGTGTTGACGATGTTTACATGTGAGCTGTGTGTGTGTGTGTGTGTGTGTGTGTGTGTGTGTGTGTGTGTGTGTGTGTGTGTAGGGGTGAGTGTGTGTGTGTGTGTGTGTGCGTGCGTGCGTGCGTGCGTCAGTGTGTGTGTGTGTGTGTGTGTGTGTGTGTGTATGTGTGCCGGTGTGTGTGTGTGTATGTGTGTGTGTGTGTGTGTGTGTGTGTGTGTGTGTGTGTGTGTGAGAGAGAGAGAGAGAGAGAGAGAGAGAGAGAGAGATTGTCGTGATACGCTTTCTCCCCCGAGAGTATCATATAGTGCAAAACACAAATATTCCAAGAGATAAATTGAGTTCCGGGAAGACTACAACCGTAGAAGGGCAACCCTCCAAACTAGGCCGCTCATTCTAAAGCCGCCGTTGTTGTTGTGATCCGGCGGAGCAGCGGATTGCTTGTGTAAGCAGTGTTCACTGTGCCGCGCTAATTACGAAGGTAGTTACGCAAGATTCCAGCCCGTTCTGTTACAGCGACAGGTCGTTCTAATGACGCGAGATGCAACTCCACACGCTGCTTACACTAGAGCAGGCTTATAGCGCGTTCAGACGTCACTAAGCTGGCTCAAAGCGCCGTAAATAGGAAGCATGGCAATATAGCTAATCTTGATGATGTGGGTCAAGTCAATCACTCTATTTTAACACATTTCGTACCGTGTACGAATATCCCACATTACTGGCTCTTTTTCGATTTTGGACAGTTAATAATAATAATAATAATAAATTGTTTTTATATGGCGCAGAAAATCTGCCCAAGAGAGCACTCAGTGCGCGCTACACACACGGCACACACACACACACACACACACACACACACACACACACACACACACACACACACACACACACACACACACACGTCGGATGTGGGATACACAGGAGGATACGGTAAAACTTTTAGTGGAAAGCTTGCCGAAACAGGTTTTAAGGTGTGCCTTGAACTGTGACAGAGTAGGGAGGCTTCTAAGGGAGACGGGCAGTGAATTCCAGATTTGGGGAGCAGAGTAACTGAAGCCGGGAACGTTGGCCATAAGTTTTCAGACTGACACGGGGTATTTTTAATAGTTTCTCAGTTCTCACAATAGTTTCTCAGTTCACTCCCCTTAATATCTGACTCTGAAGCCGGACGGTTTGTCCCCATTCACTGACAAAGAATCACTGTATCATTATTGAAGCTTACTGTTTAGCTGCATAAATACTCATAGAAGACCAGTAAAACCATTAGTTTGAGTAAAAATGACAAAACAGGAGCCGGCCTAGAATGTTGAGTGGTGGTATTTGGGAACACTGACTTTTGTCCAAAATGGCTGAACTGGTAAGAGTTATAACGCAGCAAATACTAAGCATGCAATAGGTAATCATTATCATAATTATGGGTGACGTCAGTTAGTCGGGCGAATTTGTTTGATGTTGTTGGCAGTTCAGTTCGACCTGTTCTGTTTCTGTTGTTTGTTTTCTTGCCTGGGCACCCTTGGCTATTCTCTTTTGTTCACTTTCTTTGTTTAACACATTCCAGTACCATGCGGGCTGTAAGCGATCAGTTTTGTATAATATTGATGTGTATCGTTCCAGCTATATTAGCAGTTATGCAATAACACACACACACACACACACACACACACACACACACACACACACACACACACACACACACACACACACACACACACACACATAAACACAGAGAGAGAGAGAGAGAGGCAGAGAGACAGAGACAGGCAGATCGAGGCAGACAGAGACAGAGAGACAGACAGACAGAGACACAGACAGACAGACATATAGACAAGACATAGAGACAGAGAGAGGCAGAGAGGGAGAGACAGGCAGAGGCAGGCAGAGACAGACAGACAGACAGACAGACAGAGACAGATGGTGGTGGTGAGAGGGGGATGTGGTGGGATGGATGCACAAAATGAAACTGACAAACCGCCCCGGGGCATTCAGAGATTTAATCAACTCGTGGGATCTAAAATAAATTAATTTGCGGTGTTAACATACCCTCAGGCCAAACCCAGTTTTACACAAGCCGTGGAGCTAATTCCTGTACAAACCACTAAGCATGGC
>JACVVK020000478.1:217500-257500 GCA_018292915.2 Batillaria attramentaria | reverse complement strand
AATGGTCGTAATAGCCAAAAGAAACATGTGTTCACTTGCAAAAAAAAAAAAAAAAAAAATTGCAAGCGGCAGTTTTTCCCCATCAGAATCCATTACGAAAATAGAGACATTAAACAAACCCTTGGCCAAATTGCAAATGCACGACAACATCCTGTGGAACACGAGAAAGGGCAAAATGCATCTAAAACTACCGCTTTGGCCGGGAACGGAACTGAACGGCAGGGTGTTGACCAAGCACCTCCGCTTCTTAATGTGTTTGATGCCTTTCTGCGGACCCAAACTTCCGATAAAACAACATGTACGTGGCTTGACTCGTCGGAAGCGAAACAGGCCGAAACAGAGAGACGGGCTCACCAAAAACCGCTTGCGACATCCTGTGCAGACGACATTCTGGAGCAGACGATATCTTTGCTTTTGAAAACGATCTCAACTCACGCGATTAGATGTTTTCACCTTCACTCTCACGGTAAAGATGCGTGTCTGCGTTGTTTCTGTGCACGCGGATTAAATCTAAGTGGCATTATGTGTGTGTTTCTGTGGATACAAGTGTCCGGAGCTTACTCAGTGACGTGACATGCAGCGGATGCAGTGTGGGTAAAACACAGGAAGTGACGTCAAATGTCAGGAATCAACTACCTTCAAAACCAACGAGGACAGCCGTCGTCACAGGGTTTCAGTTTTTTTTTTTTTTTTTTTTTACATGTTGAGAATTTTTCTTTTACGCAGGTGATTTCCTTCTTTTTTTTTTTTTTTTTTTTTTTTGGGGGGGGGGGGGGGGCAGTCGAGCGATAGAGCGTTGGACTTTCAATGCTCGTGTCGTGAGTTCGATTCCCGGCGGGGGTCAAATGTTTGTGCTGGCCTTTTCCTCGTTGCCCCGTCTTTGATATATCACCCATACTTGATGGAAAAGGACGCTAAACCCTTAAACACCCACCCAGTCTTCCTTTTCTTTTTTTGTTTTATGAATTTAGGCCGCTATTAAAGGCAGTATTTGTGCATTACTTCGCTCAGTGATTTAGAGAGAGCGTTGGACTTCTAATGCTCGGGTCGCGAGTTCGATCCCGGCTGGGGCCAAATATTTGTGCTGGCTTTTTCATCGTTGCCCCGTCTTTGATATCACCCTATGTGGTGGAAAAAGACGTTAACCCCCCCCCCCCCCCACACACACACACACACTCACCCCCCCCCCCCCGCACCTCCCCCCCCCCCCCACACCCCCCCCCACCCCCCATCCTGAAAGAATTATTAAAATTTTAATTCTGGAATCACACCAACACAGCCCCTTTGCCGTCTTGACGACACACAAAGAATTACGGTGCCGTCGAGCCATCGTGGCCGCAAATCACACGAGGTACACTTTCTACTTAGCGTCAGCTTACTCGGTGTAGCCGTTTCAAGAGGCAGATATACAGTACCCTTGAGCCACCTGGTCGCATGCAGCGTGCGTGCGTGCGAGCGTGCGTGGAGGGGAAGGGGAGGGGAGATTATGCAGGAGGAACAATGTATCGAGTGGGATAAGGAGGGAGAGGCGGCAATTGGGGTGGTGGGGAGAAAGAGAGAGAGAAGGGGGAGGTTTGAGGTATTAAGGTCAAGACGTCTAGGCTTCAGTACTTTGACTTTAAACTTTCGGTCATACCACGGTAACTGTGGTATTAAGCTGCAAAAGCAAAAGCGGCAATAGCCCAATGTGGACCAGCGACCAGTGATTATAACAATACTGGTGAGTTGCATAATCAGCCAGATTAGCATACATTTTTTCCGTTACAAACACTGAGTCAAGCTTGCTTCAACATCTGCTTTGGAAATGTTCAGCCCACAAAATTTGAAAAATAAATGCAGTTCTACATTCCGAAACTAAAATAGCTGAGCTGACCCTTCGCACCGCGTGATTGTAATGTGTTTATGTCCAATGTGTGAGAGAATGTGTGTGATTCGCGTGAGCGTGCGTGTTGGGTTCAGTTCGCGGCGCTTTGGGCCGATTCAATGAAATTGGGTAAAGCGCCTATACAATACTCATTATTATTATTATTATTTTGACAACTATGGCGTTGGATTAAGTTTGGATTTTGCCGGCTCTTGGGTCAAAAAGTAAAAGCAAACGGAATACAGTTCATTTCTGAACTTGAAATGCAAAGTTGTTCGTATATGGCAACGAATATGGATTGAGATTTACGTGAGTAATTTCACAGGGCAAGAGAGACGAACTGTAGGCTGCATGCGACCAGGTGGCTCAGCGGTATTGTATCTGCCTGTATATTCCCTGTTGGCCTAAGGCATTATAGTCTCCCCTAATGTACACACACACACACACACACACACACACACACACACACACACACACACACACACACACACACACACAAACAAAATAAATTACCGTGTACAGACCATTTAGGGGCACGAACCTGACAGGATTTTTGATAAAATCGATTGTCTCCTTTCCGGTCAGGCCTCACTGGAGCAATGTGAGCCTACTTGCTGTTTAGGCCAGAAAGCCACTTCACTCAAATCCACACGCGTCACCTCTGTTTGCCATGTGCGCATAAAGTGCGCACCATTCACTGGCAGTTTGATGATGATGATGATGATGATGATGATGGTGTCTTGTAACGCGCTGAAAACTCCATGCCCAGCATGCTCGTAGCGCGGGGGGGGGGGGGGGGGGGGGGGAGATACGTTTTAACAAAAAACAGGAGAAGGGGGTGGAGTCGGTCTGCAGGGGAGTGGGGGCGGGGGGGGGGGGTTGAGTCCGCATCAGAACTTTAAGAAGAGATAGGTCTTCAGGTGGCTCCTGAAGGATTCGGTGGAGGTGCTGGATTTCAGGGAAGGTGGCAGAGCGTTCCACAGAGTAGGAGCAGAGCAGTTGAAGGAGCGAGCTCCAAAGCGCTTCTTGGTGGTGTTATCGTGAAACCCAGGAATGGACAGGCGGGACTGAGATGAGGAACGAAGAGTACGGGATGGAGTATATGAAGGGATGAGCTCAGAGAGTTTCCTCCTGTTTCAACCCCCTGGCACGCACCGTGCCCTACAAATACAAGAAACCCACGAAAATCACGCCTTTTCGTGACAACAAAACTCACTACAAACTACCACACTCGCCAAACGTGATAGTTCAAATAAACACCAAACATCACCCCACGCTTAATTTGTGTTATTACGCCTGTGTGCTTTTCTGAGGGCACATAATTAGTATGCCATCTTGAACTGAACTGGGAGATGCCATCTGAACTGAACTCAACTGACCTAAACTGAACTGAACTTCCCCATGAAGAAATATGATAACTGCTTTGGAAAAAAAAAAAAGAGCCAATGAAGAATGGATGCACGACCCCAAAAAATGTAAAAAAAAGAAAGAAAAAAAAAGATGAGAATCAAACTCAAGCCGGTCTGATGCAACCATGCATGCAACTGAGGCTCCAAAAAAAAAAAAAAAAAAAAAAAAAAAAAGAACTGAACTTCCCTATGGGGCCTGGTCTGAAGTGTGACATCTTTATTGTCCTTATCTCAGTCTCTTGAGTCTAGACCTTTGTCTGCTTGCGTTGTCTCTCGCTGTTGCGTCGGTCTTCGTCTCAGCGATGACCGGAATCATGATCACGTGACTCAGTTCACTGTAACACCCCCCCCCCCTCCCTTCCCCCCGAAGGGGGTATCCCTTGAAATGTGCCATTGTCTGTTCCAGCTTCCCAGGAGTTCTGTCTAGCCAACTTATCTCATAGGACGTTGCTCAGAATCCCGTGTGATGGAACATAAATCACTGACATTTTTTTTCGTCGATCGACTTGGGAGGGACGACGGAGAACGTTCTCTTCTCGGGACAGTATTTTTTCTGCTTCTTTTCAATCGCTCACACTGATCGATACAGATACAGATAACTTTATTGTCCTTAAAACAGGAAATTTGTCTTCGGCTTCACCGACAAGAAAAGGAGATCATGAAAACACTCAAGGAGGTTTGGCTTATAAAATCACTCTCTCTCTCTCTCTCTCTCTCTCTCGCCCTGCTCTCTCTCTCTCTCAAAAAAAAAAAAAAAAAAAAATCTTGTGTGCACTTGAAATCAACAGATAATGTGTATGTGTGTACGTGTGTTTGCAACATCTGTTTGCTGTTTGTTTGTTTGTTTGTTTTATTTGTGCATTAATCTGTCTGTTTGTTTTTCTTGTTTTATTCCTTATTTTGTTAGTAAGTTAATACTAGTTTTTAGCAATGGCAGGTATGAAAACTGACTACTTGACGTCAATTGCCTCTACCGTTGTAAAATAAAGTTTCATTGACTCTCTCTCTCTCTCTCTCCCCCCCCCCCCCCCATGCCTCCAGCTGCAGCAGCACCAGAGTTGATAACTTACATTAAAAACTCCAGTGATAACAATTGAATAATAAAATCAGACTAAATGACTAAAACGTTTGTAAAAGACAACCGAGATCACTAGGCATGACAGATGTCAACTGTTCTGTAGCCGCTGTTCTTACACGTGAGCCGCCACGCTCGAAATAGTTTGTCTTGATGATTAGTAGAGCTTTGAATGCAATACGCGGGCTGCCTGCAGGGTGTGCGAGAGAAGATTCAAATTCTTTTACTCAGCGGTAGCCCGCAACACTGGCTGAGTCTCAAGGGTAAGCGTAGTTAAGCCCAGTGGTACAGAGTTGGCTGAAACTTTGATCTTCGCGTCGCCGGAAGCCGTCTGTTGCCTTTTTGTCTGCCTGTGTGATGTAGTCTCTATGCCGCTGTAGTGATACTTCAGCCTTCACAAAAAGTTAAGGACCACTTGCAAATATCATTCAACTTTTGTCGTGGTGGCATGCTGGTGTAGTGCTGAACATCGCTGAAACGGCGGCTTATGTAGGCAAACAAATGAGCACAGTTCATAACCAGGGATGCATTCTTTGACCTGCATCTCATTTTTGCCGTGCAGAAAGCCCCAGGTATCGCTCACTGAACACTGAAACTCGGTCTAGTTTTGCCGAAATTGCAGATTTTCAAACGCGCCAAGCATGCTGTATGACGCGCACGTGCCATCCATACAGTGGTCGCCATGTTCACTAATTACCCCTTAACCTTGCTACCGAATTTTACGGGAAAAATCGTATTCGTTTATTTTTTCTGATTTATTGAAACTGTCACCCATTATGTTGACTGGTGCTTAACTTTTTGTGAAGACTGTATGACAGACACTGGCAAACGAGCCCGGAACGGTTGGTGAGCAAATAATTCAGTATAGAAAGAGGGGTTCAGTTTTAAATTGTTATGCTCTGTTCAGCTTCATTTTGACTCCCAAAGCGCAGGGCTGCAGACCTCCGGCTTATGATGTTTGTGTGTGAACTCGATGACGCAGTGGATCCTTATCACTGAAAATTAATTGTTACACTTGAAGTGTAAACTGAGAACAGAAAATGAGAGGGTGAATACTCGACTGATCACTGGTGTGAGTAAGCTAACGCCCTATGCATGATACCAGGCCCGTAGTGGGATTTGAATGCACCCCTGAACACGGAGAACAAACCAGTCAAGTTAGGCCAGCAAATAAATCGAATACCCATCAGCAAAAGTCGTTGCCCGCTCCCTGTGTCTGAAAACCAGCCCCCATAACTCCCCCAGCGGCACCGACAGGCCTGTGAGTTGCGGTCCTTGCTGTCTGAACATGGTGGCGCTGGCTGTCTGGGGCCCGTGCCCTAGGGGACAACATCGCCCTCAGACAAGGGAACCCGATAGCCGCTCCAGTGATGACAAATGGTCCGAAGGTTCATTATTCACCGGGGAATGCCGTCATAAATCGCTCACCACACGCGAACTGGGGCCAGCTGCGGTCAGTGTGTGGCCCGGCACGGTCAAGTCTCCATAGCTTGTAATCGATGTTTCTGTATCACACACGCCGGGTCGGGGGCTAGGCAAGATGGCGGATTCCTTCCAGCTTGCTCAGTGCTTCCATTATGGAAAGTCACAGCTTTGACGTCGATTGCAAGTCAGGCTATGAGAAATTTATGCCGAACCCTGATAGGGGTAGGGCCTACACAAGTTTGTAACTTTAAAAAAAAAAAGTGACAAACACACAAATATAATAATAATAATAATAATAATTGAGTACACTGAGTGCATTCCTGTTAGGTAAAACCACATTGTTGTAGAGATCGCAAAAAGCCACTGCATTTCGATGGAAATTTCTAGACCATCCCAGAACATGCTGGTGCAGTAACGTCAGTAGATTTCGTCACCTTGGAAAGATTTCGAACTTGCCAGTAAGTTGAGGAATGTTCTAGATCTTACCTGTTTAGTACATAAGCAGCCCTGCGCAGCGTTCTGGGTTCCTCTTCTTTCATGAATTTGTTCTCCGCGCATATTTTCTGTTAATAAAGTATTGGAGCTGTATTCTGCATCCCGTGTCTTCTCTGCGAGTGCACAAAGAGAGCGACATAACAGGAGTAAAATACAACACACATATTATGAAGTACGACCATGAACTCGCCTCCACTATAGTACATGTAACGAGTTATTTATCATGCAATGCCCGATATACCAAACTGAAAGACAAACGTTTTTAACCGTACAAATTTCACAGATCAGTTTCGTCTCTCAAGTTTTGCACATTCATGACACTAGACACATCCAAGAAAGCAATATTATATCTTGCCACGTTCATTAGAAACACCAAAATCGTATAATCTGTCCGTTACAGTCATATGATGAACTGAACATGATGTTGTTTAGTATGTATGTGTCTTGATTTGAAATTGATGTAGCAGCAGCAGCAGCAGCAGCAGTAGTAGCTGGAGGACTGAGCTACTGAGAGCAACTGTCGTTAAAGATTTTGAATCGTAACAAATAAAAGCGACATTATAGGGAAAGAAACCACTTAACTTTCACAAAGGACGGCACGGGTCAACGTTTCGGCTTTCGCCTTCCTCAGGACACAACTGAACAAATGGGACATAACTTTAACAAACAAAAGGTAACTCTGCTGACATACTGACATACACGGCGCGGGGAAACCGGTGGGGGGAGAAAAGGACCAGAAAACAATGATAAAAACATCACAACACCCATCTTTTGAATCATAGTAGTACCAGGGAAAAACAAAACAGCAACAACAACAACAGCAACCCTCCGCCATCTTGCCTTCTCCCCCTGGTATTAGGAAGGTTGGACAACTCCAAGTGTGCAGGGTGTCATGGTAACGAATAACGTCTATTGCGCGATGTTATCATCCTTTGGGGAGGGGGATGTCTTCCTGATTTGTCGAGTCCAAGCTGACACCCCCCCCCCCCCTTCCCCACCCTCCACAACCTTCCAACAAGCTTCAAACAACGTATAGTATTCAGACTGTCCATTTCCTTCCATTTACACTGCCGTGGATCACTTACTTTAAAAGTGCGGAGCCATAGATCTACATTTACATGAATATTACTCTGTTGACGAGTTGGTGACGCGCGAGTATAATTATGTGGACTTTCTTCTGGCTTACCAAGAGTTAGATCTAACAAATTGTGCACGGTCAAGCACAAACCAGTTTACTCGCCTTTGTGGTTTTTTTTTGTTTTTTTTTAATTATTACAAATTTTAGTAGTAGTGGCAGAAGTAGTAGCGTGCTGGGTTCAGTTCGCGGCGCTTTGAGCCCGCAATTCAAGAAATTGGGTAAAGCGCCTACACAATTCACAGTTAGTAGTAGTAGTAGTAGATGTAGTAGCAGTAGCAGCAGCAGCAGCAGAAGTAGTAGTAGTAGTAGTAGTTATAGCAACAGTAACAGTAGTAGTAGTAGTAGCGGCACCAGCGGTAGTAGTTACAGCAACTGTAGCACTAGTAAAGTAGAAGCAGCAGTAGTAGTAGTTATAGCAGCAACAGAGTAGTACTAGCTACAGCAGTAGTAGTAGTTATAGCAGCAACAGAGTAGTACTAGCTACAGCAGTAGTAGTAGTTATAGCAGCAACAGAGTAGTACTAGCTACAGCAGTAGTAGTAGTTATAGCAGCAACATAGTACTAGCTACAGCAGTAGTAGTAGTTATAGCAGCAACAGAGTAGTACTAGCTACAGCAGTAAGAGTAGTTATAGCAGCAACAGAGTAGTACTAGCTACAGCAGTAGTAGTAGTTATAGCAGCAACAGAGTAGTACTAGCTACAGCAGTAGTAGTAGTTACAGCAGCAACAGAGTAGTACTAGCTACAGCAGTAGTAGTAGTTACAGCAGCAACAGAGTAGTACTAGCTACAGCAGTAGTAGTAGTTACAGCAGCAACAGAGTAGTACTAGCTACAGCAGTAGTAGTAGTTACAGCAGCAACAGAGTAGTACTAGCTACAGCAGTAGTAGTAGTAGCTACAGCAGCAGCAGAGTAGTACTAGCTACAGCAGTAGTAGTAGTTACAGCAGCAACAGAGTAGTACTAGCTACAGCAGTAGTAGTAGTAGCTACAGCAGCAGCAGAAGTAGTAGTAGCAGAAGAAGAAGCAGTAGTAGTAACAGCAGAAGCAGAAAGGCAGCGTTGTGAGGCGAATTGAGAACAGTGACATATGCATGATTTGATCGCAACTTCTATTCATTGCTCCATTTTTTTTTTTTAAACTGAGAAACACCATTCAGTTTTTGTTAGGAGAATCGTGCGGTTGTGAAGCGTGCTTCCCCCCTGAACTTGTGATAAAGGGCCTGGCATCATATGGAGCTGTTTGACAGTTATGGAGTTTTGATTGGATAATTACCAGCGGCACGTGCGCTGTTACATGAAGAACGTGCTGCCGATGGGTTCCAGAGCTGATAACAGATGCACGAATGCACCGTAATTTGATCCTCACTTCCAACACCCCCCCCCCCACCTCTCTCTCTCTCTCTCTCTCGCGCGCGCGCGCGCTCTCTCAGTCTAGCAAAGGCAATTTCGAATAGTTTCTACCGTAAACAAAACTTGTTGTAATACAAAGTGTCATTATCAGTTGTAAACTACCATTGTCATTTCGTTTTTTCTCTTTCTCTCTCTCGCTCTGTCTCTCAGGCTCTCTCTCTCTCTCATTTCCAGTTAGTCAGTCATGAAGACCAAAAAAAAAAAAAAAAAAAAGTATTTGCACACTCCCGCTCAATCTTACGTTACTGCAGATCAGCGGGGATTCATTTTCCATTGGCGGCTAAGCGCATGCGCTACCGCGATTTTTTTCCCGCCAAATAACTCGCCCAGGGCCGGAGATCTGCGGGCAGAACATGGCGGAACAGTTGGCAAGGACCCGCGCGAGCTTAACTCGTGACACAATGAACGATCACGTTTGGAAACAGCAGCTTGGATCGATTGCAATTCGACGTTCACCAGATCTAAAGCATTTGCTTCCGACTACCCCCCCCCCCCTCTCCTCCCCCCCCTCTCTCTCTCTCTCTCTCTCTCTCTCTCCTCGTTCTCAGTCCTTCTCACCAACCCAAAATCTCTGCCGTGCTACTCCGTCTGCCGGTACCCCCAACCGCTCCCCCCCCCCCCCCCACACACACACACTACCGACACAATCTCCTCGATCTGCAACTCCCCAAATCCACCCACCCCCCTTTCCCCTCGTAGCAACCACCCCAACTTCCCCCCCCCCCCCTTTTTTTTTTTTACGTGATTAAAACCCCTACTTGCTTCCGGCATGATGAGCCAGCCATGGTGCATGTTCGTTAGCAGTGCGTGTGGTAGCTGGTCACGATGTGTGCAAAAAAGAAACCCTGCATCGTCTTTTTTTCAACAGAATTTCCCGAATTCATTGTTCACGTGTGGCTTTTCTGCACTATGTCTTCTTTCAGCACTGCGCCATTCACATGGGGCCACACACAGCAAAAAGTTTAGTCAAAATCTCATTACCCGTGTCTGGTATACAGCAAGGTTGTGAAAAACGTTTTCAACAACTGCGTCCCACCTGTGCATCAGAACAGTCACTTGTGTCAAGATGTAACACAACAGACCACTACGAAGTCTCGCGTCGGTGTAATATTGCCTTGAAGGTCTGGTCTTTTTATAGACACATTCATGGCTTCTTTCAAGTCGTAAAAGAAAGTAGTAAAAGCAGCAAAAGCGAAGAAATGACAATTTACCCACAAACAACCAAAACATTCTGCACATTATACACCATAGAACAGATTTATAAAAAAAAAAAAAAAAGCAGAGTGTGTGTGTGTGTGTGTGTGTGTGTGTGTGTGTGTGTGTGTGTGTGTGTGTGTGTGTGTGTGTGTGTGTGTGTGGAGGTTGGAGGGGGGGGGAGGGACTAAAATACTTGAAGAACAAGTCGTCTAACCGGTGACCCAAAGACTCTAGAATTCTCGTACAAAATAAATAAATAAATAAAAGGGAAACATGGACATCTAAATATTGGAGTAACAAGTCGTCTGACCAATGAAAAAGCCGCACGTATTCTCTCTCTCTCTCTCTCTCTCTCTCTCTCTCTCTCTCTCTCTCTCTCTCTCTCTCTCTCGTAGTTTTATTTTTTGTTAGGTCTTTTGCCTGTTTCAGTAGATTTAGTTCTTTGGCTCTTTTTGCTCTTTTAGTAGTTTTTTAAAACTCGTTTAGCTGTTTTATTAATTCTAGCTCTTTTAGTAGTTTTAGTTGTTTCAGTTCTTTTAGCTCTTTCACACACACACACACACACACACACACACACACACACACACACACACACACACACACACACACACACCACACACACACACACACACACACACACACACACACACACACACACACACACACACACACACACACACAAAGCGTGAACACAAAAACAGAGAAGTGTGGACATTAATTTCGATTAGATCGAGACAGGCAGCTCAACCAGTAATACAGTTGCCTCAATCCGCGGGTTTAGGCTGTCATATTATGATCAATTTTGGGGGGCCTGTTGGCACAATTCGCCCCGTTACAAGATTAGCGGCATTAAAAGCTGCGATTTGAGCAAAGCAGCAACTTAGGAGTCTCTTTATTATTTCCGCGAGTATCCATCATCGTGGCATGTAACTGATGCGACAAGGGTCAGTGTCGGAACACATCCTCCTGCGTACCCTGTCGCCAGCGACGCTGTAGCAGTGTAGGCCGAAGGACACAAATACACAAGACATCAAAATGTCTATATATTCCCTATTAGTCTCAGGCATCATGGTCACCCCTAAAAATGCTTCAACATAGAAACAATTACTACCATGAACAGACCATTCAAAGGCACGCACCTGAAAGGAGTTAAAAAAATTGAATGTCTCCTTTCTGCTCAGTCCTCACTGGAGTAATGCACACCTACTTTCTCTTTAGGCCAGAGAGTCGGAGAGCTTGTGAGTTCGAATCCCGGCTGGGGCCAAATATTTGTGCTGGCTTTTTCATCGTTGCCCCGTCTTTGATGTCACCCGTATGTGGTGGAAAAGGACGCCAAACCCTCAAACACCCACCCACCCACCCACCCTCTACGTTCCCTACCCGGCTTGGACTCTGCCTCAGATGATTAGGTTGGTAGCTTTGATAACTTCAGTGGTCTTCACTGAGGGCCCGTATGTAAAACTCGAGGTGAATGTAACCCACGGCTACGGGCCTAACCCAGACTAGGACAAAAGAGGTGGGGTGAGTGGATGCTTGGGGGTTTAACGTCCTTTTCCACCACATAGGGTGATATTCAAGACGGGGCAACGATGAAAAAGCCAGCACAAATATTTGGCCCCAGCCGGGATCGAACTCACGACCCGAGCATTAGAAGTCCAACGCTCTACCATTCGACCACCCCGGTGTAGCAGTTCAGATTATACCCCGCCTGGAGTATACCCCCGTATAAACTGGCCTAACCCAGACTATACCCCCGTATAAACTGGCCTAGCCCAGACTATCCCCCCGTATAAACTGGCCTAGTCCAGACTATCCCCCCGTATAAACTGGCCTAGCCAAGACTATACACCGGGGTGTACTCTGAATCCAGCCTGGGCTGATCTATACCCAGGGGGTTGAACCGGCCTAGGCTACTTTATACCCGAGGGTATAAAGTAGGCAGGGGTATACTCCGGCCTGTTACACCGGCTCCCCCTAGGACAAAAGAAACCCCAAAACAAAATTAAATAAAAAAGGAAGCGAAAAGGATAGGCAAAAATCCTTCTATAACGACAGAGGTACCTTGTTGGAATGGACCCGCTTCCTGATTTAAAACATAAAACAACAGAAAATTTAACCCTAGAGGTAGTTTAGTGCGAGGTTAGACTCGAACCCGGGGGTAAACTCCCTAACCCCGACTTTTCCCTTGGTATGACACGGCTTATGATGTGGATGATTACACGGCCGGCACCGCAGATGCCGTAGTTCCCGGGCCTGGTTAATGCCGGGATATTTATAACAGGAAGCGTGGAATGTCCCGCATTCCCAAACCACACGGACCTCCATAGCATCATCTTACCACCATCCTCATCTCCATCATCATGCATAATAAAAATTGTCCCAACTTCCGAGCCCTCCGTGGGTTCCACCCATTACCAGGGAGGAACACCACTGGAGCTGGCAAAGAGTTGTGGCAGCAAAAAATGGTAGCGTTAGCCCCAGCATTGACCGACACGCATACACACCCAGACACACCCAATAATCACGGTTAGCCACTAGGTCTCTGGGTCGCCCTTTATCTGTGTTTCAAGCAGCGGCTTAAGGTGTGGGCAGACACTAATCTGGTAAGGAAATTCAGGTAATGAGTATCCTAATTCTAGCATGAGTACGTGTAGGGCGTTAGCAGTGGCTTAGTCAGTATCGTGGTTTACTAGAGGGGCGTGTACTCTTTTAAATGTGTTCCCCCCCCCCCCCCCCCCCCACACACACACAGAGCTTGTCACTACTCAGTGACATCAGTGTCCGTGCCCGCGCACATCCCCCTCCCCCCCACACCCCGATCCCCTCCACCCCCACTCCACCACCCATCTCTATCCCTTCCCTCCCCCCCCCCCCACCACCACACACATGTACACTTCACATGTTGCCTAACACACACACACACACACACACACACACACACACACACACACACACACACACACACACTCGGTATAATGCGCAACAGAGGAACCACAGTTCAAGAGAATTCCCTCTGGGGGTATTAGAAGCGAAACCACTAGGTCACACTATTAGATTAGTAGGACACATTGTATCCAGGAAGTCACGACTTATCTGCCCGTTATGTTAGACTTTTCCGAAATAAAATGACACTTAAAATGTATTTGTGGATGCGTTTCGCCAACGCGTTTTAGTCTTCAGGGAATGCTGCCGAAAAACCCATCGGTGTCGTAATCTATTTACGCCGAACCAAAACCGACACCATTTTGGTGAAATAAAGTCAGATCAGGGAGTTCTTTTGTTTCTGGGTTCCGTAAGAGTGATCGCCCCTGTGGCGTATATAATTCCATTTGAGTGACAGATCTGATACGCTGTCGTCTGCAATGCGACATAGCGCGGGAAGTACTTCAGTGCTGAGACTGATCTGAAGGGGTGTCGTCTGCTCGTCCGCGGTTCAATAAATATCACACTATTCACATCAGTGTTGAGGCGTGTGTGTGTGTGTGTGTGTGTGTGTGTGTGTGTGTGTTGCTGTGTGTGTGTGTTGCTGTGTCAGTAGTGCGTACGTGTGAACTGCTTGCACACTCACTCTGTTGTGACTGCTGAGCGTCTGTGGCAAATACAAAGCCCAGTACATCGATGAAATTCTTGCTTTCAACGTATGTAGAAACGTAGAAACATTGGGAACACCGGCTACAGTGGCGTGGCATCACCCTGGAACGCCAGCACTACGTGAGTGAAATATGAGAGAATCAATGAATCCATGAATCTTTATTTTACAACGGTAGAGAGAAACTTGAAACTTGAAACTTGAAACTTTATTTCAGTGTCAACGGTAAAAGACATTGGTCCAGTGGTCCAGTTTTCATTCTTGCCGTTGCTAATGCTACACACACACACACACACACACACACACACACACACACACACACACACACACACACACACACACACACACACACACACACACACACTATCTATCTAACTATCTATCTATCTACGTCCGCTCAAACTGCCGACACGACATACAAAAGGATATAGGTATCAAATGCAAAACACATGAGAGGTAAAAGGTACAGTATATAAGCAACACATGCACGTGACAGTATATAGGTATCAAAACACACACACACACACACACACACACACACACACACACACACACACACACACACACACACACACACACACACACACACACACACACACACACACTATTCATGTAGAGAGAGAGAGAGAGAGAGAGAGAGAGAGAGAGAGAGAGAGAGAGCACATATGGCGAATAAAAAATCCAAAATATCTTATTCGTTTAACTTTAGGCTTTTCGGCCCATGGCTGACAGGGTTTGTGTGTGTGTGTATGTGTGTATGTGTGTGTGTGTGTGTGTGTGTGTGTGTGTGTGTGTGTGTGTGTGTGTGTGTGTGTGTGTGAGAGAGTGAGGAGGGGGTGGGGGAGGGATGGGGATCGAGGGGGTTGGTAGCAGCGGGGAAGGGTGAAGGGGGGGGGGGGAGTGACCGTAGATACACCGATACAATATGCCGAATACCGGTATAACAACAAAGTCAAGGGAAAGAACGCACCTGACCAGAAACAAGAGAGTTCCCAAGGGGAGAGGACTCGTGAAATATGGGTCCCCGCTGCGTCACTGGATAGCACAAAGGGAAGGAACGCTCCGATGAGGCGTCCTGGGCTCCCTTGTGAGAAGTAAATCAAAACATCAAACATGCTACCCAGACACGCCTGGATTTCAGCTCTAACGAACCGGGTGTGTGTGTGTGTGTGTGTGTGTGTGTGTGTGTGTGTGTGTGTGTGTTACTGGTGTTACACAATCACCAAGAAGAAACAACGGAGCAGAGAAATTGAACAACAGCCGGTCACACACAAACGGGTGCACTGACAAAGTGATGACACAAGCGCTCATCAGCACTTCCTCTGTCTGTATTGCGTTATCAGATCAGTACTGAAGTCCGAAAAGGTTTTTGCACCTTTCAAGACACGTTCTTGCGGGTTTTGCGTACATACGTGAGGTTAATGCGATAAACTGCATCTATCTTTTCCAAATCGACCTTTCTTGATGGCCTGTTAAACTCATGATTTCCGGCCTACGTGATTTCACCCGGCTGCGGTCGTGAGTTTGTATCCCGGCTGGGGCCTAATATTTGTGCTGGCTTTTTCATCGTTGCCCCTTCTTTGTTATCGCCCGTATGTGGTGGAAAAGGACGTTAAACCGCCAACCCCCCCCCCCCCACACACACACACACACACCCCATCCGCTCACCCGGCTGCGGCCAGATATTTGTGCTGGCCTTTTTCACGTTGCCCCCGTCTTTGATATCAACCACACGTGGTGGAAAAGGACGTTAAACTCAGAAACACTCACCCGCACCCTCACCCTGAACTGAATTTATCCATCTCGCAAAGCCGACGTCAAATGCCAACGGCCGAATAAAATAAAGACAGTACCAATGCGCCATCGCGCTAGACCTGCCTTTCACGTAAAAGATAGTCATCAGTCAATGTTACATAATGGTGCAGATAACGTATCTCACGAGTGCAGTTGTCTGGCGCAACAAATGCAATGCCCGGCCGACTGGGAGTTTTTTTTTTTTTTTTTTACGAATCGAGAACGTACAGGCAGTCTCAATTTGCAACGCCTACGCCTGTCTCAAATTACAGAAACCTGGGTTATGATGTATGTAGACAGATTACTACGTACGTTCGAGACTAGCTTTACGGGGGAGAGGAGGGGGGGGGGGGGCGTTAGACATGGCAATTTTGTACGTATACCAACGGTAAAATGCACTCCCAGACAATTAAGGGGCACTGAAGCGCGACAGTGAATAGAACACGGTCCTAATTTTACCTCGGCACGCCAAGTCATTCGCCGCTGACCGCGTGCTTTCGCTCTTTGTGTGATGTCGAGCGCCAGGTAATCGGCGCAGCCCACTCGCTGCACGCTCGTAGCGTGTAAACAGAAAAGTCTTTCGACCAGCCTTATGTGCCCTAGGTTTAACTTAAGACGTTTAAGATGACTAAGCAAGTCTGACTATTTCAGATGCAAAACGCTTAGGATAATCCCGACGCAGTAAGTCTGGGCACCAGAGCTAAGTCTCGGACTAGCCTAGCCCATTTACATGCATCAAACCACAGAAACCTTCCGTTCCTTTGCAGAGAATTTTTTTTCTTTGAAAATGGATAGTGTCATGCGAGAGAAAAGTGCACATGACCTTTTCTGCCAGAACGAAGAACACGACCACATTCACTCTTTTTTCTTCATTACTCGAACGGAATCAAGTCATGACTTAAGATTTTTTTTTTTTCAAGCGTTGTCCTTTCCGACTCTCAGAACGTTCTGGAACTGACAATAGTATCGTATGACATTCTGTTTCTACAAATTATAGTGCAAGCTTTTTCCAACGTGTCATATGATATGCCTATTAGTCATTTTATCTGGAACGAAATCAATTTAACCGTCGCAGTGGATGCGGTTACTCGGGAGGGGGGGGGGGGGGGGTACTTACTATGGAAAGAGAAATATCAAATGACTTTGAGACTGCGTGACTTAGTGACTGACTTCACATTTGACATTGGCGGTAAATTCAGTTCAATTGATTTGTCCTAAATAGAAATTCTGACGTCATGTTTGACGTAAGAAAATGACACGCGGGAGAAGACGTGACCACGTAATACCACATCTCTATTGTCACTGGATAAATAGAGCTCACATGATCAGTTCGAGTGGTTTACAAGGCCGGAAAGAAACATGAGCTGCTTCATTTTTTTTTTTTTTCCCCGTAGCTAACGAGCCTCCGGCAAAAAAAAGAAGAAGAAACATCGAGTGGTTTCTTTCGTGGTAAACCACGAGAACTAATCATGTAAGCTGTTTATACCACAAGCATTCAGACTCTTACCTCTACTGCTCTAGTAGCATACACGTTCTGCGACATTTTATTTTTCTGGTAGGATGACTAGGGAGTTTGTACCGCCTCAAAATTCTGCGCACTGGCTTGTGAGGAAATGATGCATAGGGCAGTTGAAATTGCTTGATTTACAGAAGAATATCATTCAAAGCATGTGCTCATGTACTGACATTCAAAAGTGCACTCGCAAATACTTCACAGATAATTTTCTGTGCGATCATTTTTAAAATTTCACCCCAAGGAGAGTAGTCCTTGTTTCACCCCCAAAAGTGAACAAAATAACAATGCACCGGCCGTGACGTATGAGTTCCAAATGTTTGAAATGACGAACTTTCTGCGCGTCTTTGGCTCATGACGTAACTGGAGTGTGTTTTTTAGTGAACTCGTAAACCACTGAGTGGGTTATAACTCACACTTTCGCTCTGTTTCCTTACTATTTTCTGACGTAAAACACTCATAGTTAACTCACTGGCGCTGGCGAATGGTGTTAACGACCGTAACCCATTTCTCTTATATTTGTAATTTCCAAGGCTATGCCCCTGCAACATACATTCACCGCTCTTTGTTTAGGATAAAGTACGCATCATGTGTACTGTAATGTAAAGAGAGCTTACATGATTAGTTCGAGTGGTTTACTGCGAAGGACTAACCACGAGATAGTTCGATTGTTTGTGTAGCTACCGAGCCTCCGGCGAGGTAGCTACGCAAACAATCGAACCATTGAGAGGTTAGTCTTTCACCGCAAACTACGAGATCTAATTATGTAAGCTGTTTATACCACGAGCATTCAGACTCTTACCTCTACTGCTCTAGTCGCATACATTTTCTGCAACATTTTATTTTTCTGGTAACTAGTGACTTTTGTACCCCCTCAAAATTCTGCACACTGACTTGTGAGGAAATGATGCGTAGGGCAATTGAAATTGCTTGATGTACAGAAGAATATCATTCAAAGCATGTGCTCATGTACGGACATTCAAAAGTGCACTCGCAAATACTTTGCAGAGAATTTTCTGTGCGATCATTTATTTTTTTTTTACGTGATCCAAGGAAAATAAAATTTCACCCCCAAAAGTGAGCAAAATAACTGTGCACCGGCCATGACGTATGAGTTCCAAATGTTTGAAATGACGCACTTTCTGATTGATGACGTAACTGGAGTGTGTTTGTTTTTGGTGTGTGTGTGTGTGTGTGAACTCGTAAACCACTGAGTGGGTTATGTCGCGCTCTATTTTTGGACGCTAAACACTCATAATTAACTCACTGAAAGTTTGCACTGGAGAGTGGTGTAAAGTTCTACAATTTCCTCGGCGTAGAGTGCATAAAGCAGAGCATCGAACAGCATAGAACTGGGTTCTTAGCCGGCGGACCGGAAAAGCCCACTTGTTCTAAAAGTCGATGGACAGTTGCTAATATTTCAAATGACAAACATCAGTGCTAAGCGTAGGAGGGCGTTTGCTCGTATGACGATAACACAAACTAGAAACAGCACGATCGAAGGGCAACACTGTGAGATAAAGCCATAAATTCAGAGGGTGTGCAAATAGCAAGAGTCCAACTGACAATAGCTTCAAACTCACAAAGCCGGAAATTCTTTTGTATGACTTCTTGCTGGCGCAGCAGCCGCATGGTGGGTAGACGCTCTTGGTTTGTGATACGCTGTGCTGTGGTAATACTAAGTAAAAACACACTACACTGTAGTTTGTTTTACTGTAAGGCGCCCTGAGCTCCCGCGAGAGGGAGGGCGTCTTTTTAAGTACCCATTTTATTATTATTATTATTATTATTTAGCTATTTAGTTAGCTTGCATCTCGTGTAACCATGAGATATCTTGGAACACACTGGTTTGCTATTCAGGCTTGCATCTCGTGTAACCATGAGATATCTTGGAACACCCTGGTTTGCTATTCAGGCTTGCATCTCGTGTATCCATGAGATATCTTGAAACACACTGGTTTGCTATTCAGGCTTGCATCTCGTGTAACCATGAGATATCTTGAAACACACTGGTTTGCTATTCAGGCTTGCATCTCGTGTAACCATGAGATATCTTGAAACACACTGGTTTGCTATTCAGGCTTGCATCTCGTGTAACCATGAGATATCTTGGAACACACTGGTTTGCTATTCAGGCTTGCATCTCGTGTAACCATGAGATATCTTGGAACACCCTAGTTTGCTATTCAGGCTTGCATCTCGTGTAACCATGAGATATCTTGGAACACCCTAGTTTGCTATTCAGGCTTGCATCTCGTGTAACCATGAGATATCTTGGAACACCCTAGTTTGCTATTCAGGCTTGCATCTCGTGTAACCATGAGATATCTTGGAACACCCTAGTTTGCTATTCAGGCTTGCATCTCGTGTAACCATGAGATATCTTGGAACACCCTAGTCTGCTATTCAGGCTTCATCTCGAATGCATAAAATGTGCTGCACAAACTTATACTTTGTCAGACACAAGCCTAAATAGCAAGCTAGTGTTGTTTTAGCTACGTATCACTACCGCACGGCGTATCACAAACCAAGGGCGTTTACCAACCTGAGCCGAGGCATGAAAAGAAACTGTTCCTACGCAATGTCGATAGAGAGTGGCCCGACATTGAAACACCCCCGATGTTGTCGATGTGTGGGTTATCGGCTTATGAACACAGACAGAGAAAAAGACAAAAAAGAAAAAAAAAATATGCAGTGTGCATGTTTTCTTTGGAAAAAAGTTCTTGAAATATTGAAGAGGGCGGTTCGGCATGTCAGGAGACAATTCCGAAATATTCTTGCTTTATCACCCACACTTAGCAGATTGACGATAGATAAAGCCCCCCCCCCCACACACACACACACACTCTCTCTCTCTTTCTGTCTCTCTCTCTCAACCAACCAACCAACCAACCAACGGACTCGCCGTCCGTCGGTGTGTGTGTGTGTGTGTGTGTGTGTGTGTGTGTGTGTGTGTGTGTGTGTGTGTGTGTGTGTGTCTGTGTGTGTGTGTGTGTGTGTGTGTGTGTGTGTGTGTGTGTGTGTGTGTGTGTGTGAGAAAGAGAGAGAGAGAGACAGACAGACAGACAGACAGAGACAGACAGGCAGGCAGGCAGGCAGGCAGACAGACAGACAGACAGATGTGTGTGTGTGTGTGTGTGTGTGTGTGTGTGTGTGTGTGTGTGTGTGTGTGTGTGTGTGTGTGTGTGTGTGTGAGAGAGAGAGAGAGAGAGAGAGAGAGAGAGAGAGAGAGAGAGAGAGAGAGAGAGAGAGACAGACAGACAGACAGACAGACAGACAGAGACAGACAGGCAGGCAGGCAGGCAGGCAGACAGACAGACAGACAGATGTGTGTGTGTGTGTGTGTGTGTGTGTGTGTGTGTGTGTGTGTGTGTGTGTGTGTGTGTGTGTGTGTGTGTGTGTGTGTGTGTGTGAGAGAGAGAGAGAGAGAGAGAGAGAGAGAGAGAGAGAGAGAGAGAGAGAGAGACAGACAGACAGACAGACAGACAGACAAAGACAGACAGGCAGGCAGGCAGGCAGACAGACAGACAGACAGACAGACAGACAGACAGATGTGTGTGTGTGTGTGTGTGTGTGTGTGTGTGTGTGTGTGTGTGTGTGTGTGTGTGTGTGTGTGTGTGTGTGTGTGTGTGTGTGAGAGAGAGAGAGAGAGAGAGAGAGAGAGAGAGAGAGAGAGACAGAGAGAGAGACAGAGACAGACAACGACAGACAGAGGCGGAGACACACAGACATACAGACAGAGACGAAGACAGACAGGCTCGTGGCTGACTGAAACGATTATTTCTAAGGCTAATGGGTTTTAAACAGTACGACCTATCTTACACGTTGTGACAGAGACAGAGTGAGATCCTGGTATGTGACACTCCAATTTAGCAGCACCTACATTGCACCAGGATGCTCTTTGTGCACCTGATCTCTCGAACCTCAGTAAAGTACAGAATGTGCCCAGTGTGCTAACCAGGCACGACATCACATGTATACTGGATGCGAGAGCGCCAGCAGGATTCCTTGTTCCTGAAATGTGATCCTCTGCCATCAATCAGACCATCCACGGTTTTTTGAATCCACCAATCAAATCGCGATATTAGCAGACGGAAATTCACACCTTTTGTAGAGGACCAGGATGCAGTAAATGACAAGTAGATAAAAGCGCGTCAATTTCATGAAATAATATTATGGCAAGTTAGTACCGGTTGCGGGGTCGGTGCGCGCACACGTGCATGCACACGCACGCACGCACAAACACGCATATATGCACTCGCGCGCACACACACACACACACACACACATGCACACACGCGCACGCGCGCGCGCACGTACACACACACACACACATACCGGCACACACACACACACACACACACACACACACACACACACACACACACACACACACACACACACACACACATGCACACATGTACACACACACACATGTACACACACACACACACATGCACACATGCACACACACACGCACACACACACACATGCACACATGTGTACACACACACACACACACACACACACACATGCACACATGTCCGGTACACACACAAACACACACACACACACACACACACACTGACGCGCACGCACGCGCGCGCACACACACACACACACACACACACACACACACACACACACACACACACACACACACACACACACACACACACACACACCCCGACACCCAAACCCCATTTATGAAACCCTATACATCTGTGCCGAGCAAAATTGATGGCTTGTGTTCGTTGTCAATGTTTCGGCACCCCTCGCGGATTGAATAGGGACGGTAGCAAAACTCCAACCACACAACGCAATATCACAGCCTAATTAATTAAAGCCTCGCCGTATGGCAGGGGAGCAAACTCACCCACACTTTTCACGAAGGAACTACACTGAATTCAATTAAAATGTGCTTACACGCACACTGCAGTGATGTTGCCAGGATTTGTTTTCTTCGGCGATTTAGCCGAAACAGCCATGAAAGTTTCGGCTTTTTAGAGAAAGTTTCGGCTCTCTCTGCCGAAGCAGTTTCACAAGTTTTTCGACTAGATTCCCTACTGTTACGTGCTCCCTCCACCTCCATGAATTGAAGATATTCTGTAGATACATATCCTCACCGAAAGTTGCGTTTTCTTGGAAATTAGTCCAGCCAGCACAGGAATCTCGCAGAAACGGACATAATCGAGCCGATTCACTCGTGAAAACTTCGGCTCGGCCAGCCGACATGACAGACAGATTATCGGCTTTTTCAAAACAAATTCGGCTTTTAGCCGAGATCCGACCCCAAACGACATCCCTGCACTGACTAGTGTGGTGGTAAATCCCGATTGTGTACAGAAAAGCGATACAAATCATAAAATGTAATCAGATATAGTGGTTTTCACTTATTTTGCCGGGACTGATCTCATCATCGTAGCTGCCTGATAGTTCAATAATATTGATGCGCAGTTTCAATCCGCGGCGACATTTATTTGGTCACACAGATATCCTGTTAATATTTCTTTTTAGTTTCTTTCTTTCTGCTGTGTTTTCTTTACGGTTACACTTATGTTTACCCGACTCTACCCTCGAAATTCATTCTTAAAAAGTATGGTTTGTTCAGTGTGCGTGTCTGTGTGTGTTTGTGTGTCAGAGTGTTTGTGTGTGTGTGTGTGTGTGTGTGTGTGTGTGTGTGTGTGTGTGTGAGAGAGAGAGAGAGAGAGAGAGAGTGTGTGTGTATGTATTTTATGTATGCATGTACGTATGTACGTATGTTTGCACTAGATAGATCTGTGTACGAATATGAATACGAATATGAGTGTAGACGCAGTCACTATGCACGTGCGTGCGTTTGTAGATATGTTTTCCAATGCCTCCAGAGGGTGGGAATAAAATAAGCTTGACCTGACTCCAGTTTACTTCAGACAAATGGGCCGCACGATAGTGTTTATATGCGACAGCTGTTCGAGTTTATCGACAGTTCAAAGTACGCTTAGATAATTATTTGTAACAGCACAAGGTTGATACTTAGAACGGGGTTCTTAACACACTGAAGGAGCGACCTCTGGTGGCTTAGCCGCCTGATAGAAACTTATTCCCAGGATGACCTTTGTCATTCATCTATACATGTTCATTCATTGTGATTACGTATGCCGCATTATCGCGTGCTCAACTCGAGAGAGCGTGTTTACATTGGAAAGTGATATGAACGGCTTTATTAATGACACTGCGGCAGTAACCAGATAACGTGATCGGATAAAAGGTCACGCGGACAGATCAGCTGACTCATGAATATTAATGCAGGCCGGATGGTATGGTGCTTGGTTGTGTTATTAGTGGTATTGTTATTCCACTCGAGTTGGAGCAGACGGAGGCTGCAAAACTGAAAGAAGGAAAACGTCTTCAGCCGAGTAGCCAAACACAATAGAAGAATGGAATCTTTTATATTGCAGAAAAACAATTACAGCATTTTATTTGCAGCATTGTCTCACCCACTTCATTTCACAATTCAATTCCTCAGTAACGTGAACTCGTCGACCACACAAACGCACTTTTGAAGGCCAAGTAAATAATTATAACAAACAGGAAACAATATTCATATTACTGTCCCTGTCCCACTTTCAGTTTCGGTCACGTGACTGATCACGTTATAGCCTTAGTCATGTATTGTGGGTGGTTTCCGGTTGTACTTTCTACTAAATTGTTCTCTCATTACTAAACTGTACACGGACACAAATATGTCAGTTTATATTGTAAAATATGTCAGTGCCTGGCGTTTCCAAAAGCGACAACCTTCCGAAGGGCTTGGAGCAAGAAAATTCATCCAGTTGTGTTGAAATTCTCTTTCTCTCTCTCTCTCTCTCTCTCTCTCTCTTAGTGTCAAAGATCTGACCTCTGCCTCTAACCTGGCAACATTTGTTTTAGTGTCAAAGATCTGACCTCTGCCTCTAACCTGGCAACATTTGTTTTAGTGTCAAAGATCTGACCTCTGCCTCTAACCTGGCAACATTTGTTTTAGTGTCAAAGATCTGACCTCTGCCTCTAACCTGGCAACATTTGTTTTAGTGTCAAAGATCTGACCTCTGCCTCTAACCTGGCAACATTTGTTTTAGTGTCAAAGATCTGACCTCTGCCTCTAACCTGGCAACATTTGTTTTAGTGTCAAAGATCTGACCTCTGCCTCTAACCTGGCAACATTTGTTTTAGTGTCAAAGATCTGACCTCTGCCTCTAACCTGGCAACATTTGTTTTAGTGTCAAAGATCTGACCTCTGCCTCTAACCTGGCAACATTTGTTTTAGTGTCAAAGATCTGACCTCTGCCTCTAACCTGGCAACATTTGTTTTAGTGTCAAAGATCTGACCTCTGCCTCTAACCTGGCAACATTTGTTTTAGTGTCAAAGATCTGACCTCTGCCTCTAACCTGGCAACATTTGTTTTAGTGTCAAAGATCTGACCTCTGCCTCTAACCTGGCAACATTTGTTTTAGTGTCAAAGATCTGACCTCTGCCTCTAACCTGGCAACATTTGTTTTAGTGTCAAAGATCTGACCTCTGCCTCTAACCTGGCAACATTTGTTTTAGTGTCAAAGATCTGACCTCTGCCTCTAACCTGGCAACATTTGTTTTAGTGTCAAAGATCTGACCTCTGCCTCTAACCTGGCAACATTTGTTTTAGTGTCAAAGATCTGACCTCTGCCTCTAACCTGGCAACATTTGTTTTAGTGTCAAAGATCTGACCTCTGCCTCTAACCTGGCAACATTTGTTTTAGTGTCAAAGATCTGACCTCTGCCTCTAACCTGGCAACATTTGTTTTAGTGTCAAAGATCTGACCTCTGCCTCTAACCTGGCAACATTTGTTTTAGTGTCAAAGATCTGACCTCTGCCTCTAACCTGGCAACATTTGTTTTAGTGTCAAAGATCTGACCTCTGCCTCTAACCTGGCAACATTTGTTTTAGTGTCAAAGATCTGACCTCTGCCTCTAACCTGGCAACATTTGTTTTAGTGTCAAAGATCTGACCTCTGCCTCTAACCTGGCAACATTTGTTTTAGTGTCAAAGATCTGACCTCTGCCTCTAACCTGGCAACATTTGTTTTAGTGTCAAAGATCTGACCTCTGCCTCTAACCTGGCAACATTTGGTTTCTATGCCTTCAGACTCCGCAGTGACACACTAGATAACGCTGTTGCTCCACGTGCAAACTGTGGTTTTCCCTAGCCGTGAGTAGATCTTGTTCAGTTCACGGGCTGCCGGCCTGTGTTGTGATGCCATTAATTAGCATTGCTGGTTGTGTGTTGTGTGTACCATGTCCAGTGTGGCAGTGTTGATTTTTCAGTATGTACAGACCAGTGGTGTGTGTGTGTGTGTGTGTGTGTGTGTGTGTAATCTTGAAGAATAGTATACGAAATTCTGGGAGCTATTTGCACGCACTTCAGTTTCTGTTTCGGTTCTGCTCGATGCAAAGAGACGTAAGACACCCTCACCTGCTCACTTTGACCTCTCCTTCCCCACATGTGGGTGCAAATAATTTATTTCATTTCACGAGTAGGGATATGCATGCAAATCCAATGCGCCATTTTGGTTGCTGATCACATGGGCACAACTGACGTCATCACTACTGGGGCCCAGAATTTCGACTGATACTATTCTTCAAGATTACCGTGTTACACTGTGTGTGTGCGCGCGCGCGTGTGCGTTTTGGATGTTTCTTGCTCACTCCATTCAGTGTTTACGGACAATATATCTGAACAATTAAAATCTCTCTCTCTCTCTCTCTCTCTCTCTCTCTAACTTGCTAACTTGATGAGTGCTTGAGAGAGAGAGAGAGAGAGAGAGAGAGAGAGAGAGAGAGAGAGAGAGAGTCACCTGTAAATATTTGTAAATGTAATTTGTAAACCTGTAAATGTTTTAATTTTCTTTGCTAGATGTGTTTTAGTAGTGTGTAGCAACGGCAAGTTTGTAAATTGACGATCTTCTCTGTCAAAACTTTAACCGTTGGATAATAAAGTTTCATCATCATCATCATCATCTCTCTCTCTCTCTCTGTCATTCTCTGGGGTACAGTTGTGGAACTCTCTGCCACCTAGTCTTAAATCCATCATAAGCAGCTCGAAGTTTCGCAAAGCAATGCATTCCTACCTAATGAAATCCTTTCGTCTCTACGACAGGTTGTAAATAATAAATGCATGACTGATGCATTGTTGTACGTGAGCAGCGTGTTTAGTAACGCCTTACTGATGCTGGATTCCTATACATCCTTTGTTAAATGTTTTGTTGTACTTGCTTGTTTTGTACTGATCTCCTTGATTTGCGGCATAGATTCTGGTTTAATGTGGTCCTAATACTTAGTTGAATAGTCTATGGTAGTGTTAGCAGGATAGTGTGTAAGAGAGGCTTTCCAGTGCCTAACATCTCTATCCTGAAATAAATGTTTTACCATCATCATCATCATCATCATCCTCTCTCTCTCTCTCTCTTCTCTCTGATTTTGTTTCTTGTAGTTTAATGAATAATGTCTTCAATTTTTTTAGTAGATAGTCTCTGTAGCTTTAGCAACGGCAAGTTTGCAAACTTGCGAATTTCTGTCATCATCACCATCATCATCATCATCCTCTCTCTCTCTCTCTATCTCTCTCTCTCTCTGTCTCTCTCTCTCTCTCTCTCTCTGAAGCCGTTAAAAAAAAATGCCGCGCCGATGTCACAATCACCTTATTATCTCGTTCGTGAAGGGCACACAACATGATGAAGCTAATAACGATACTGTAAAAACAATAACGCCAAATCAACAACAAGAAACAACGATGCTTTGCGGGGCAGAAACTTCCCATATCCCCCGTCCTCCTCGTGTTTACAGACGGACAAACAACCACGAAACTAACAGCCCCCAACTCCCCCACCACCCCCAATCCTCCCCTAAGGACACACACCACCCCTCATGCTCTCCTCCATCTGGGAGACTAATACGATTTTGGAAACGACACTGACTCGACGATCAGCAACATTCTCCATCTCATCTGCCGCCAGTCTGGGTCAGTCACGACGGATTGTGTGTGTGTGTGTGTTATCCATTCATACACGCCCCTCATTCACGTCCAGGGCCTGGGATCACTTCGTCATGGGAGTAATGCGGCTCACGGTAATGGATCAGGCAAAGGGCAAAAGCATACGATTGGCCCAAACCTACCAGTGAGTGACACGTGTGAATGTATCGGCACCATTTTCTGGCCATGCGTCATCGTCATAATGTGGGAAGTGAGTAAATTGTTGAAGGCGGGTGACTGACAGACTGACTTGCGCAATACAACAATGAGGAGAACAATGTCAGGCTTTTTGTTGTGTCATTGTGTTTTGGTGTTTGTTGTTATAAGTGCTAATTCATGGTGCTAGTTTGCTTTTTTTGTGTGTAGAGATGGGAGGTTTTTTTGTGTGTAATGCTAATTCATTGTGCTAGTTTTTGTTTTTTTGTTTGTTTTTGTTTTCGGTTTTTTTTTTTAATCTTGAAATCGTTTCATTGTTCCTGTACACCTGCGCATGCTTGAAAATGTTGTTGCTGTTGTTGCTCTCTCTCTCTCTCTCTCTCTCTCTCTCACACACACACACACACACACACACACACACACACACACACACACACACACACACACACACACACACACACATATCCCTCGCACGCACGCACTCACGCACACACTCCACAGATGAAGAAAATATATGCATTCATCCAACACATAGTATTCCACAACAACAACAACAGCAAACTCCTCCTCAGGGTTGTTTGGGAGCCGGGATAGCCGAATGGTAGAGTGTTGGACTTTCAATGGTAGGATCGTCAGTTCGAATCCCGGCAGGGGCCAAATATTTGTGCCGCTGGCCTTTTTCTCGTTACCCCGTTTTTCATATCACCCATACGTGGTGCGAAATGGACGTTACACTCCCAAACACACACACACACACACACACACACACACACACACTCCTCACGGCTGTTGCTTCTTTGCCTTTCTTTAATGCACCTTTGGCTTTAGCGTCAGTACCGGTGTACATGAATTCTCGGCACACCATCTGAACTTGTCCAATACGTCGGACTCTCTCTCTCCCAGCGACAGCTGGTCAGGTTGGCGCCAGCACGAGGTCGGAGTTCCCCAAAAAGTAATTTGTCGTCCATTTCCTTTCGGAGTTCCAACGCATCGAACACTGTGAATAAAAGAAACGGGCGAACGAACATAGTAAAAAGGGGAGAGGGTGGATGAATGATGCGGGAGATGGGGAAGGTGACATTCATCTACAAGCTGTATGACATTGTAACCCACTTGCACTTTTTCCGACGACTGAAAAGACGTGCATGAAAGAGGGAACGTATATGTAGTTAAAAAAGCTGTCAACTGGAAAAAAGCCTTTGTGATTATTTATGATAGACGGTGGAGAGCGAATGTGAGAACTAGGGTACGTGTGAGAACGTGAGAAGGCTGGGTATGTAGGTGTTTGGGTATGTGAGGGGGTGGGTGGGTGTTTTGAATTTTAATGTCCTTTTCCACCACGTAAGGGTGATGTCAAAGGCGGGGCAACAAGAAAAAGGCCAGCACAAATATTGTTTGGCCCCAGCCGGGATTCGAACTCACGACCAGCGCACTGAAAGTCCAACGCTCTACCATTCAGCTATCCCAGCTCCCCAACACAGCAGACATGAGAGAGAGTATTAATCTGATTTTTTTTTATTCCTCACGCTATATTAATTACTCTTCCTATGTTACGATCATCCACGCCCACGTCGGCTGCTAAATGTGTTTGTTTATTGAAGACACACCTAGTTTTGACAGACAAGGTAACAAAGGCCATTGTTTCGACGGGTGGAGTACTACTGGCCTTCATTTTTTTTTGTTTTTCTTCGCTCAAGCTAACTATCAATAAATTGTTTCTTTGTTAAAAGCTGGCAACCGAGAAGGAAAAAGTATTTAATGAGTAAAATGACAACAGAAACTGATTACAATCACCGCGGACAAACATTGCAAACAAAAGAGAGATTCAAAAGCATCGGGGAAAAAAAAAAAAAGCAATGACAGTAGTCACAGTAACAGAAGCAGCGAGAACAGGAACAACAAAACAACGTGAATGAGAACCAACTTCACATACAAGCTTCTGGATAATTATAATATATGGATATCTGCTTTGGAAATGTTCAGCCCAGAAAATTAGAATTAATTGAAATTCTAGATTCCGACTAGCTGAGCTGACCCTTCTCAGCACGTAACTGTAATGTGTTAATGCCCAGAACAGTGGGGGAGCCGGGGTGGCCGAATGGTAAGAGCGTTGGACCTCCAATGCTCGGGTCGTGAGGTCGATCCCCGCTGGGGCCACATATTGTGCTGGCCTCTTCATCGTTGCCCCGTCTTTGATATCACCCGTACGTGGTGGAAAAGGACGTTAAACTCCCAAACACCCACCCACCCAGAACAGTGTGTGAGAGAATGCGTGTGGTTCACGTGAGCGTGCGTGCTGGGTTCAGCTCGCCGCGCTTTGAGCCAATTCAAGAAAGGAAAGCGCAGGGAATGTTGGGTAAGTTGTAGGTGTATAAGCCACGTGACATAGACGAGGGGTTAATGCACCTCAGAAAGGAAGAGAAAATAGCCAAGTGTATTTAAATTTTCCCTCTTTCTCTTTCAGAACGTGATGCGAGTTTTGTTGCCGGAAAGAAAAGTGCACGGAATGCTGGGTAAGTTGTGGGCGTATACGCCACGTGACATAGACTGACATAGCACCACGTCTGCTCAAGGACACAAGAAGATCACGGGGGTTAAACCAAAATGGCCGCTGTCAAACGTAGTGCTACTCTCGCTTTAAAAAAAAAAAAAAAAAATGCGACGAGAAATGCTCTCAGATAAAGTCATATAATTATCGAAAAGGTGAGCTGTTGTGATGTGTGGGCAAAGGTGGCTGTATCGAAAAGTGAAACCAAACTCCGCTGGTCAAAGAGAGTGCTACTCAGAATTGAAAATGGTCAAAACGAAGCGGCTACTTTTTGGTCAAACGAACGAAGCGAGAGCAGCACTTCGCTTGCCCGCGGCAGTTGTGATTACCTCCCGTGAAGATGTGTGAACTTATCGTTATCTCCTTTATCATTGCAGGCCACGTTAGTTGTCACATGATGAGAAAAAAGGGGGCGTCACTCCTGCCCTACTGACCTCGGGTCACCTCGTGACGTCAATCAGCTGACTGACTCGTGTGTGTGCGTGCGTGCGTGCGTGCGTGCGTGCGTGTGTGTGTGTGTGTGTGTCTGTGTGTGTGTGTGTGTGTGTGTGTGTGTGTGTGTGTGTGTGTGTGTGTGTGTGTGTGTGTGCCGTTGTAATCATATCTCTTTACTATCTCACTTTCGATAGCTTAGTTTTACGTGACCTTGACTTTTTTTTTCTTTTTTTTTTGGGGGGGGGGGGGGGGACATAAAGAAGGATTGTGTCAATAAACGTACTACCTACTCGGCACAGCTGTTCTATCCACTGATAGTGAATGAAAAGTGGTTTACATGACTGACGCGACCAGCGCGTGGACAGATTCAAAGTGCAGTACCAATGTATCGAAAGAAGGCAACCTAAAATTCAACAACTTAGTTCTTTGTCTTCACATTCTTCACGGTCGTGAGTTCGAATCCCGGCTCTGCTTGCCTTTCTCCCGTTGCCCCGTCTTTGATATGATCCATACGTGGTGGAAAAGGACGTTAAATTCCCAAACACCCACCCGTCATATTCTTCACACACACACACACACACACACACACACACACACACACACACACACACACACACACACACACACACACACACACACACACACACACACACACACACCTGGCACACGCGCGCGCGCGCGCACACACACACACACACACACACACACACACACACACACACACACACACACACACACACACACACACACACACACACACACACACACACACTTTATCTGTCACAAGACGTAAGCAAAACCGGCTCTGTTTGGCTTAATCACATAAGGATGGCCCATTCCATAGTAAACACTCAGGTATGCGGTCATCTCTGATTACCATTTGTTATCATTGCGTCGCCTGTTCACGTGATGTTTGTAAACATTCCAGGTTGTCAAACCAGTGCATTCAGTTCACGGACTGTCACGCGTGCTCTCTATACAATGTACCAGTTTCTGCACTGGCCGAACTAGTCTATGAAAACGCAACAGTTTTTCCCTCGCCAAAACCACAGGTTATGGGCGTTAACTCTCCCACTCACCGGCGTGTAGCCTCGACAGCGCAGATGTTGGGTCAGTGGTAAACGAGAAGTAATATTTTTCGTTTATTTTATCTATCCTTTACCACTGACCCAACATCTGCGCTATCGAGGCTACACGCCGGTGATTGGAAGAATTCTCGCCCCTGACCTGTGTCCAAACATAAACGTAACTCGCGGTTAATGAATAAATGTTTCAGTTTGGATCTAACCTCCTTGTTGTTCCCTACTTTGCGCGACAACTACCGTGAGATCAAAACGCAGCAGGAACGCGGACATGTCAAGAAATATCCATAAGCAAATCTAGTAAAACGCCGAAAATGGAAAAGAAAAAAAGAGACGACGACAACAACAACAACAACAAAAAACCACATGATCGTGCACACCTACAACAACAACAACAACAAAACTTGTCATGCCACCACCATTTTGTTTAAGTTGAACTCAGTTCCAACCAAATAAATTTACGCCGCCGAGGTTGTGCGCTGGATAAAACTCATAATTTAATCATTTCTGTATGGAGTTGAATTTGGCTTGGAGGGAGTACTGCACATTCATTATAATCCCTTGCAAAAGTGCCGTTGAAGAACAGTTACTCATGCCTGACTCTCGCATACAGGGCCAACAGCGGAAGAAGGTTAAAAAAAAGTGGGATACTCTTGAGTTGAAGAGTCATTAAGTATCTGGTGACTCATTCACATAATATCATTATCTATTATTAAGATACAGCAATCTGATTAATTCAAACCGAACGGTATAACTGGGTCCCTTGAGTTAATAAGTGACCACCACTCCATTAGAAAAACGATTAGATTTTATCTGAGCACAGCATGGCCATGAATCACTTTGTTACACCCTAGATACACACCAATAGGTCATAGTATAGGCGCAGGTTTTTTTGTTTTTTTTTTTAATCTTGATTGAATGATTGAGTTATCAGAATTTACCCACTCGAAGTTATTACTCCGTGTATTAAAGTTTTATATACGGAAACGGATCGAGAAGTTTCTAGGTTATCAGCACGTGTTAATGAGAACCAAATGCACCATAAGTTATGGCTAGCCTAAGTTCGATATTAATATTAGCATAGTTTCATTGGCCCTGAACTGACGAAGTAGGTACAGGCGGTAAGTGTGTGTGTGTGTGTGTGTGTGTGTGTGTGTGTGTGTGTGTGTGTGTGTGTGTGTGTGTGTGTGTGTGTGTGTATCTGTGGTGCTGTTGCTGCTGATGCTGCTATTTATAATCAGAGATGATGATGGCGACGACGATGATGATGATGATGATTGCGACAAGGAGGATGACGATGATTTAAAAATATCCAAAATGACAATCAAACAGTCACACAATAACTATTTCCATTTATCATATTATTTGAAAATGCAAATTGACTTGCCATTTGTTTATGACAAAGTTAATGCGGCGGAGAGATAGGCACAAACACTCACGACCCTACCCCCCACCATTTTGAGCGACAGTGGGTCACGTGGTGAAGGGGACCTACCGGCAATCGAACGGTTGGTCGAGAGTGAGTGTTTTCGTGTCACTAAACATGGTTACTGGCACTCAGAAAATCGTTAGGCAGGCTGAAGTCTTCTTCAACGTGGGTGCGGTCACCGACTGCGAGGGCCAGTATTGATTTACGGGAAGAGTGTTTCGAGTTGTTTGCTCTTGATTAGCCCTAAGTTACTTCCCCTCCCACGCCCACTCCAAGCCTGGTAGTTTGTGTGTGTGTTGTTTGAGGAGCACTCGTGATTTTGACAAAACCTGGTTTACTGGTTTGTTTGTTTGTTTGTTTGTTTGTTTTTCTAATATTCTGCTTAAATCTAATGCTTTCACTCTGGTATATTAGTAGATGTAAGATGGCTTCTTACCCACCTGTATCTCTTTTTCTTGTTGGAAAGTTCAGTCACACAATAAAATAAAATAAAATAAAATAAAATCGGAAATATCAAGCTGGAACACGATGCTTGCAAACATCACGTGAACAGGAAAACCGGTGATAACAAATGATAATCAGAGATGACAGCGTGCTTGCGCGCTTACTGTCAGCCTTACTCACTGTTCCACAATACTGGCCTTCACATCACTCTTGACAGTGTTGAATTATCAGTCAGCGTAAAAACGGAAATGACATTCCCCAGTGTTATCCAGCCACTTTTGACACAAGTTGTGCAAATGAGTAACGTTTCTGAGACATGATATTGACAATACGGTATCACATAATTATCATAAGCCGAAAAGGAAACGGTAATGACTGCGAAGTGGTTACAAGTTAAGCAAATAAAAGCGACATAAAAGGGACAGAAACCACTTAACTTTCACAAAGGACGGCACAGGTCAACGTTTCGGCTTTCGCCTTCCTCAGGACACAAACAAATCATTTGTTGACCTGTGCCGTCCTTTGTGAAAGTTAAGTGGTTTCTGTCCCTTTTATGTCGCTTTTATTTTCTTATCATAAGCCGGTTCGACCTGGGCTCGAAGTGTTGGTTCGAGTCGGGGGGCAGGGGGGGGGGGAGGAGGTGTGTGTGGGGGGGGGGGGGGGGGGGGGGTTAGGGGATAGTGGTGGGACGTTTGTTTATTTGTTTGTTTTTAATTTCAATAATTCTCCGGCAAGAAATGATGACTACTATGATATTCGGTGTGGAAGGAAACAAACAGAGACAGAAAACCAGCAACAACAACAATAAAAAGAATCAAATGAAAATGCCGAAAAAGCGGTGCGGCCCAAGAATTGTCGGTAGCAGACAGCAAACTATACTTATTCATGTTTTCTCGCGTCAAAATGCGACTGGTAAGCGCTGTATCACTTGTCGACTGCGTCTTCTGGTTCACAACAAAATGACAAAACCAAACATTCGCCATCTCCATAGTTCTGACAGCGTCTCCGTCTGCAGCTGCCCTCCGTGGTGGCTGTGACAGAGGAGACAGCATGGTGATCGGACAGGAGGGGGAATTGGAGGGGAGTGGGGCGGGAGGGGGGCGGGGATGGGGGCACTAGCAGACGCCCAGACAGACACTTATTTACCGGGACGGATGATCTGTCTGCATCTGTTCGATGTCTGTAGACTTTACTAAGCTCACGCCTACAGGGTCACGGCAACCTGGGGTTGGCGCATCGCAGAATATAGCCCACATACACACGACACAAAAAAAGTGTGTGTTTGTTTTGTTTTTTTAACGTCAGTTGCATGCGGATCACATCAGGCTTAAAAATAAATGTAAAAAAAACAAACAACAAACAACCCTGCTTGAACTTTTTTTGGCTATGGCTGAGCGCTCCTTTTCATTGGTTCCTTTTTTTTCACACACTTTACTTATCCCAAGTACAATGTCAACGTAAAAAACAACAACAACAGCAACAACAACAACAACAACAAAACTCCACAACAGCAACGAAAGGAAACACAACCAACATAATAACATAAAAAAGAGAAAAAGGTCATATCTTGATTTAGCAATGCAATGCAAGTTTTTGTTTGTTTACCTGTTGGTTGTGTTGCGGTTTTAACTTGACGTTCTACTTTCCCACCACTGACAAAATCAGGACTCAAAATCTTCCACCTTTTTCCGGATTTCCATTTTTGACCAAAACATTCTCCTCCCGCAAGAAAGTGCGTTTCCTCCTCTGAAGCACTCAACATCATGTCAAAACACAACAAACTGCGCAGATTTTATTTTTTATTTATTTATTTATTTATTTATTTTTGCTGCCACAATTTGTACAACTTTTTGCCGGCTCCAGTGGTATTCCTCCATGGTAATGGGTGGAATCCACGGAGGGCTCGGAAGCTGGGGCAATTTTTATTATGCATGATGATGGAGATGAGGATGATGGTAAGATGGAGGTATGGAGGTCTGTGTGGTTTGGGACTGCGGGACAGGGCCGCATTCCACGCTTCCTGTCATAAATATCCCGGCATTAACCAGGCCCGGGAACTACGGCACCTACGGTGCCGGCCGTGTAATCGTGCACATCATAAGACGTGTCACACCAAGGGAATCACCCCCAAAGTCGCACCCGTGAAGTGGGTGAATCTCGGCTGTTTGGCCTCCCCATCGGGCCCATAGCACACCCGCTCTGGGTAGGAGCCGACCTAAGTAGGAAAAATCCCGCTTGTCTCGGCTGGGACTCGAACCCGGGTCTCCCGGTCCATGGTCTGAAGTGATAACCACTACACTACGGGGACCGGTAACTGCGCAGATTTTAGTCTTCGACATTTTTCCTCTCCCAAAAAGTGTGTCCTGCTCAGAAATCATGTACTTAAAAGCATGCCAAAAGGCACCAAATTACACAGATTTTAGTCTAATAAAAAAAAGGGGGGGGGGGGGGTCAGACACCCCTAGCAATTGTTCTGTTTCGTGGCTTTTCTCTTTTTGGATCATGGACCTTTTTAAACCCTGCCATGATATGTGTGATATCTGAGATCGGACAAAAAGGAAAAAGCTTGCAGGATTTTTTTATTTTTATTTTTTTTTTTGGGGGGGGGGGAGGGGGGAAGGTTGGCTATCTGTCCCGATTCCTCTCCATGGGATCAAACGCTACAATACAATGATTTTATTAAAGCGAGAATGGCTGATTTATCTGTTTTACACAGATTGATTAAATAAAAACACGAACTCTCTTCAAGCAATACCATTGCCCTCTCGCGGACGCCTCGTCTCTAACCTCGTTGAACTTGTCACAGAGTCGTTTTTATATCAGGCTTACGTCACGAACATGTCAGACGGTGGCCCATACATGCACGCGTTAATAAGCGGATTAGAGGCTTGTTAAAGATTATATCAACCCCCCTCCCCCCCTCCCCCCCACCTCGCCTCCACAGCCTTCCCCCTCAACCCCTCGCCCCCCTGGCTGTCTCTCTCTCCGCTGCCTCCCCTAATGCTTAGCCGGTTAATCTTGAGTCCGATTTCTGCTTGACGTGGACCCTCTTTCTTGTGTGCGTGCGTGCGTGCGTGCGTGCGTCAGTGTGTGTGTGTGTGTGTGTGTGTGTGTGTGTGTGTGTGTGTGTGTGTGTGTGTGTGTGTGTGTGTGTGTGTGTGTGTGTGCGCGCGCGCGTGTGTGTGTGTGTGTGTGTGTGTGTGTGTGTGTGTGTGTGTGTGTGTGTGTGTGTGTGTGTGTGTGTGTGTGTGAGAGAGAGAGAGAGAGAGAGAGAGCGCACCACACCACTCCATCCCTTAGTTGCCGGTTTTCGTTGCTATGAAGGGGGGAGGGGGGGAAGTTGTGTTTTTGTGTTGGTAGACTTGGGAGGAGGGGGCGGGGCGGCGGGTTGGAGTCGGTGTGGTAAGGCTTTAGATTTTAAGAAAAAGAAGACTCTCCACAGGTTTCCGTCTAAAACTTCTGTTGATTGAGATCTCTGTAATTCCGTCGCTCCAGCTCCAAGGCTTGAAAACCACAAATCAAGTTAAAAAAAGAAAGAAAAATAAACTCCACTGACTTTTTCGTGACCCTTCCGTCCTGCAACACGCAGAGTAGATTCCTCACCTGATACTCTGCATCCACAAGATCGTCGCACTTATCGGAAATCAGAATGCCTACTTACAAGAACCGCAGCAGGGAATTCGAGGTACGCTGGAGACCGGCCGTGCCAATTAGGACTAATCTTGCTAATTGCACGGGATTCCTATTTCCACGTGCAGATTCTAATGAGCAGCGCGTACGGTTTCAGAACCACTGTAATCTGAAAAGAGAGAGAGAGAGAGAGAGAGAGAGAGATTTCTATCGTAAATCTGCTCTTAGTGTGGGTGTTAAAGCAAGAATATTACACAATTTCTTCCTGACAAGCCATTTCAACCGGCTTCTTCAAAATTTCAAGAACTTCTTTTCCAACTGACATGCAGAGAGAGAGAGAGAGAGAGAGAGAGGAGTCCAGTCTGGTCACGTGATCAGTCTTGGATGTGTTGGAACAACGTTTTCTGATTTCTTTCTTTTGCCGTTAACGAGCCAAGCTTTTGATAACCAGAAGACTTCGCGCATGTGTGTGTGTGTGTGTGTGTGTGTGTGTGTGTGTGTGTGTGTGTGTGTGTGTGTGTGTGTGTGTGTGTGTGTGTGTGTGTGTGTGTGTGTGTGCGCGAGCGCGGGTCCCGGCTTGGAACTTGGAAAGCAGCACTATCTAAAAACTATGTATTATTATTATTATTATTATTGTTTGCCGTTGGCTGAGCAAGAAATAGCACTATTGTAACGTTCACCCAACAGTTATAATTTTTATAAGACCTTTCTTTCCTTGACAGAAGACGGTAAAAAGCCACAAACACCCGGTACCTCGACTACGAAACGACTACGGTCGGCACCGAGCAAAGCCTGTAAAGATGACATGCAAATCGACATGAATTTTCGCTATGCACGCATGGCGTCCCAAATTCCGACAAGATTATCCGTACCAACACGCGCTGCTGGGTACACGAAATGTCAAAAGTATACGGACAGTACGTCAAGGGGAAATCCGCCCGTGCTCTCGTGAAAATGATCTGTTGTTGATGATTTTTTTTTTCTTCTTTCTTTTCAGTGAAAGTTTCTGAAAGTTACCGCCTCCCTGGAACGGAAGTCTGCCTTCGGGAGTAGAATCCTTATATATGCATTTCATAATTATAAGCCTGAAGTACTTTCGGCAGTTTTGAAGTAGAGGTTATCTCTCTCTCTCTCTCTCTCTCTCGGCAATTTTGAAGTAAACTGAAGTTATTTAAATCTCTCTCTCTCTCTCTCTCTCTCCGCCTTTTTTCTGTCTCTCCGCCTTTTTCTGTCTCTCTTCACACACACACACACACACACACACACACACACACACACACACACACACACACACACACACACACACACCACTACCACCACCATCACCCTCTCTCCTCATCGCCGCCTCGTGCAGATCATAAAGATCTGCTTCTCATGTCCAGCTTTGTGTGGGAGGCACACTTCACGCGCCCCATAAACCGCCGCCTCCCATCATGAATGTTTCCTCCGCCGCCGTAAAATGTCAGGTAAAGTAGGCGACACAGACGCACCGCGCAAACCTTCGTTATCACAAGTGCAGGCAGACGCATCCCTTGTGCAAACTCCGCCACAGATCTTGGATTGGATTCCTGTCAGATACATCTTTGACTGGAGATAGCTCTGTTTGCGACTGAGTACCGGCTAAGACGACCAATAATTTATGTTATGGAGATGTTTTGAGAGCGTTGCGATCGTCTTGGTATCAGGACACTTTTCTCTTTTCATGCGTCTGGCTGGACCTTCAATGCTCGGGTTGAGAGTTCGAATCCCAGTCGGTAGCCAACGATGTGTGATGGCTCACTTGTTTCTCTTTCACCCCGCCTTTGATACCGGGCAACGGAATGCTTAACCCACTGTCCACTTTTTCGGTAAAAATCGTTGGTTGGTAGCGGATTTGTTTTTTTCAGTTTTCAAATGTTCTCAGATTAAGCAAATAAAAGCGACATAAAAGGGAAAGAAACCACTTAACTTTCACAAAGGACGGCACGGGTCAACGTTTCGGCTTTCGCCTTCCTCAGGACACAAACTTCGCAGTCATTACCGTTTCCTTTTCTATTTGTTCTCAGATTAGTTTTCGTCGGTTTCCCTGTTTTTTTGGCAAAGGACGCGGTCGACAAAAAAAGAAAAAGAAAAAAAAAGAGAATACATTTACTTCTTTAAGACGAGTCGACGGATTTCTGCGGCGGGGATTGTTCTCCAAAAGTTCAGTGATCCGACAGTAGAGTGGATTTCCCATAAGCGGACATTCGTGACATGTCCTGACTCCGTGACTCCAGGATCGTGACGACGAGTGTGACATTTGTGTCACATTGCGTAAGGAAGGTACCAGCGGTTCCCAAGATCTACACCGGATTAACCCCTTATGCATATGTACTAAATACACTCCACTCTTACTTTTAAATCTCAGTCTACAGTTTAGCCCGAAAAAAAAACCTCACGTCTTGTCTGGTGCACAGTAAGGGTTTAAGGACAGCATACAGGCTACCTCAAGTTTGAGGTAGATTTTAGGGCTGAACTGTGGACTGGTCTCACCGTCCAACATTTGCGGACTCACAGATTGTTTGGCAGTGTCTGGCATTCTGCAACTTAGGCACACACGGGTGGGGGTGCTGGGGTGGGGTGAGGGATTTAACGTCCTTTTCCACCACATTCGGGTGATATCAGAGGCTGGACAACGAGAAAAAGGCCAGCACAAAATTAATGTGACCTGTTCTCACAAAAGGGACCATAAGTCGAAAATTATCAATTTTGAAGTGTGTATATCACTGCAATTTGCTGGTTATGCAGTTTAATTCAATATAAGAATGAAAGCTGTACTACTAAAAGTGACAGAGATATCAGCAGTTGAAGTTGGCTACTCACAAGGCGGCCATACTGACCCCCGCGCACTCTTTTCGCCTGTAGCGGCGTTCGGCCTAGCGCGACTTACGGTTCCTTTCGCGAGAATGGGTCACAAATATTCGGGATTCGAACTCCGACCAGAGCTTTGAAAGACCAATATTCTACCACTCGGCTATCTGCCCCCCGCTCCCACCTCCCCCCGACCCCGACCCCGACCCCGCCCCTTTATCCCTCCCCCTCGCCCCCCCCCCTCCCCCCTTCCCCTTAGGTACAGTGACAGTGATAGCCTCATACAAAATGGCACTGAGCACACAGAGTCCGAAACACGCAGCGTCTGCCACAGTCTCAAGTTATCGGATGGCTAGGAGAGCTCTTGAAGCTTTTCTCTGTCTTTTCGCACGGTCTGCAAATGTCGACGTATTGCATGCAGAGCTGTACTAACTTTACGACAGACTATTTATGGCACAGCACGGTTGTTTTAGAACAGAAGCGTAACAAATTAATGTTGTAATACCTTTGA
>JACVVK020000478.1:197500-215000 GCA_018292915.2 Batillaria attramentaria | reverse complement strand
ATACTTTGCGGTGGCCGTCTTGGGCAGCGGCACGGCTTTTGAGGTGACCGTTTTGGGCAGCGACACGGCTTATAGAGGTAACCATTTAGGGCAGTAGCACGGCTTATAGAGGTGACCGTTTGGGGCAGTGGCACGCCTTATAGAGGTGACCGGCCTGGGTAGTGACGCAGCTTATAGAGGTAACCGGTTTGGGCAGTGGCACGGCCGGCTAACAGAGGTGACCGTTTTGGCAGGTTCGACTGTATCCTAATTCAATTAAGGTAATGTTGACCGTGACCTGCGCGGACTCACAAACTCTGTGTGACTGCGCAACAAAACTGAAGTGTAAATTTCCCGCTGTCTCATTAATGCGAAGAACATGATGTCCCATGGGTCAGCTAAACCTCATGAAAAAGCCACAGGGACTTGAAAAATTGAACCGGATGACCAAGGAAGTGCATTACGCCAGAATGAATTTCCCGGCGTTTCAGTGGGAAATTCTTAGTTTGCCAGGTTTGTTTTCATTCAGTTGTCAGTGAGGTTGCACAAAAAAGGAGCTTGTATTCTCTGTCGTGAAATCTTGTTTATCTAAGATTATAATTATCGTGTTAGTTTATTTCTTGGATGTGTTAAGCTGAAGTTGATAGGAGTTGCGACAAGCGTAAGCCCCAGGCAAGTGCGTGAGGGCACACACACACACACACACACACACACACACACACACACACACACACACACACACACACACACACACACACACACACACACACACACACACACACTGACCAACACACACACACACTGACCAACACACACACACACACTGACCAACACACACACGCACACACACACACACACACACACACTGACCAACACACACACACACACACGCACACACACACACACACACACACACTGACCAACACACACACACACACACACACACACACACACACACACACACACACACACACACACACACACAACACAACACACACACACACACACACACACACACACACACACACACACACACACACACACACACAGACCAACACACACACACACACACACGCACACACGCACACACACACACACACACACACACACACACACACACACACACACACACACAGAGTCAATCAATCAATCGACGGCAATGCCATATTCTCCATTGTCTCTAAAAGCTTCCAACAGTCATGCTGTGCAGTCATGTGTGTGCAACCCAATCTGACATCAAACCAAGGGTTTTTTTTGTTTGTTTGTTTTGTTTTGTTTTTTCGTAAGCTTTGTTGTGTTTGTCACGTTTCCTTTTTCCACGAGCAGTATCCATTGTCTCCCAACCGGTCTAGCTCACGCGAGGGGTCCAGTCGTCGGTGATTGAAACCGTGAAAACCTGATTATACGACAGAAAACACTTCCCTGTCTGACGTGTACTCAGAGGTCTAACTTCCCCAAACATGCAACCAAGGAGGTCATTCGAGATGGCGGAGAGTGTTTCCGGTGCAACGACATTTCAAATGTTTGTTTTGACATCCGCCTCAAGGACAGCCCCATGTCTGACGGTCCTGCGTATCGATAGTCCTACTGGAAAAGGCGAGCCGGGGTGGCCGAATGGTAGAGCGTTTGACTTCTGATGCTCGGGTCGTGAGTTCTTATCCCGGCTGGGGCCAAATATTTGTGCTGGCTATTTCATCGTTGCCCCGTCTTTGATATCAACCGTATGTGGTGGAAAAGGACGTTAAACTCCCAAACACCCACCCCCGACCCACCCTACTGGAAAAAAAAAATCTAAAGGAGCATAGGACTATCGACACCTAGGACTAATGATACGTAGGACTGACGAGACTTCGAGTAACTGTAGGACAACCGACACATCGAGCGTAGGACTATACAGAATTTGGACTATCGGCACGTAGTTAGGACTGACTATCGACACGTAGGTCTATTCAGTGGCGCACACTATTGATATGTAGAACAGTTGCCACGTACGTAGGACTAGCGACACTGACGCAGCCGTCACTGTGAAAACGTCCGAATCGAAAACAAGATGGCCACTGACCAGCCCAATATGTTGTTTCCATTTAATCACCTGCTGTCGTCACGGTCGTTCTTTTGTAATGCCATGTATTCGGGAGGACACACACACACACACACACACACACACACACACACACACACACACACACACACACACAAACACACACACTACACTCTCTCTCTCTCTCTCTCTGAATGGAAACAACTGACCGGGCTTGTCAGACCAATCTTGGTTTTGGAAGACGTCAAGTTGTTTTCTTTGAAATCTATGACGTTTTCCTCATTGGGATGACGCATAATACATTTGACGTAATAACTTTGACTCGGATAGAATTCTTGCAATGAAAGCAGCCCCATGAAAATTGAAGTGTTGCTGCTGCGCAGTGTAAAGATCGAATTTATACCGGCTCAATGTGTTTAACAGACAAGTCTGCGCGGCGAACGTTTTTTATGTTGTTTCCATAGTAATGGAAACAACATAATAGGACGGGCTAAAATTTCCACGTTCATAGGCAAGCATCTGTGGTACAAACGCACGTCACTGCCGATCTCCCGCAGAGACGATTTTGCAAGTGTAACTCTGACAATGACGTAAGAAAACTTGCGTCATCGATGCTGACGCGTATGGTGTTCCGAACGCACTTCTCCTCCTCAGTGAGTGCCGTCTGTGCGGATGTGTGTGCGTGTGTGTGTGCGTGTGTGAATTGTGTCCAGGCCCGTTTCTTCGAAAATACTCAACCGAATGGCTTCAAATTTGGGGTATCCAAATATATCAAAATGTTACATTAGACGTTTCAAGCGTGTGATGATTGCTTAAGTGATTTGGGAGTTATCGCCCTTTTGAGACAAGTTGGTTGTCTTTCGTGTACAGGCGTAATATTTATTTAAATCACTCAATTTTTTGGCAGTAGATAGCTTGAATACGGACTCTGAACAGAATCACTACTAGAAAATGGTCGCTCTTATAGTTTTCATGTAAACCGAGTCTGAGTTGACATTGCATGTGAACCCAGTTCAGATGCCTATTTCTCCGAAAATACTGAACCGATCGATTTCAAATTTGGGATTTCTAAATGAATCAAGATTGTTGAATAGAAGGCCCGATCCAGGTACGATTGCACACATGATTTGCGAGTTATCGCCCTTTTCAGAAAAAGTGGCTTTCTGGCGTTTAAAGGCGTAATATTTACCTAAACCACTCCATTTTTGGGACATAGATAGCATGAATACGGACTCTCAACTCAGTGAATTTTGGAGGTTGTCGCTTTTATACTTTTGGCGTAAGCCGTACCTGATGAAAGTGCTGGTGAACACACTTTAGATCTCAAAATCGCTCCTACTATACATAGATAATGAGCCTGGGGTGCCATAAAAAATATACAAAAAAATTAGAAAAATTCACTGCAGCCGTTATCGTCAGTTGACTCGAAAATTTGTACTCACAGCACATTTCCTCTGCAAGCCACACGCCTCACAAACATCGAAGAAGAGACGCACGCGCACTGACGTAAAGTAAGTGCGTCATGTCTGATTGACGTGATGCTGTTTTTTCTTGGGGGTGTCTCGCCACTTTCTTTCGGAATTCCTCTGTTTGGAGACGTGGTGTTGTATTTTACTTATGCTATGTCGCCATCATCGTGCACTCGCAGAGATGATACGGGATACAACAGACTACAACTCCAATACAATAATTGAACAGAATATGCGCGGAGAACAAATTCATGAAAGAAGAAGAATCCAGAACGCTGTGCAGGGCTGCTTACGTACTGAACAGGTCAGATCTAGAACATTCCTCAACTTACTGTAAGGCTCGAAATCTCTCCAAGGTGACGTAATCTACTGACGTTACTGCACCAGCATGTTCTGGGATGGCCTAGAAATTATTTTGCATCGAAATGCAGGTATCTTTTCGCACTGAAGAGTCTCTACAACTTGACATGTGGAAAGCGGGAATTTCAGTGGGTTTCGTTTTTGCCACTGACTCACACTCAGAAGCATAATGCAAAGATCTTGGAAACATAAAGATAGTTCACTTACCTCCCTTTGAGGGACAACGCGTAAGAGTTGTCTGCGCGCATTAGCGCGCATCCCGCAGATCTACGCAGTTGTTTGACCCAACCCTACACTAGCCGCCGTAAAACATTTTAAGAAAATGAACAAAAACGAAGATGTCAGCGACTGCCAGGTGGTCTCCCCCCATATATTTCGCATGTGTTTTAGGCCTATGGAAAACATAAGTACTCTCAAAGTTCCGGAGGACGAAAGAAAGATCTAGTTTGGCTTTCACTGCTGTACGTAGGCTACGCAGTGCATTTCGTTCGATGTGTTCAAGTAAAACTAGTACGGAACACAGAAAGATCGAATGTGCGAGAGATCCAAAGATGGACGCATCCGCTGAATACTTCCTGCTAACTCAGCATTAATCATATCTGCGACCGACGATCCAGCAGATTCTATGTTGTGATATGGTTTTACAATGGTTAGAACGAAGTTCAGCCGGATGATTTTGTTCTCTGTGTGTGTGTGTGTGTGTGTGTGTGTGTGTGTGTGTTCTGAATTTAGATGCAGGTAGACGCTAGCACAATTTAAGTCACCGTGATTTGTAAAGTTGTCAGGGAAAAAAATTACGCTGTATCTGCGTCAGCCGCGTGTGTTTACTGTTAGTTTACACTGCATGCACACGTACCACTTGAGGTCTTTTTTTTTTTCTTTTTTTTTTTTTTGGACAAGAAAGCGAAAAAAAAATGTTTGTTTTTCAACAGGAATACCAAAAGAAGTATTTCCCCGTTTATATTTGTCTGTTATTTGAACAATTCGGCGCAGAACACAATTGCATGCTTTTGTGATCGCTTTCCACTTTCCGCCATGCTGTCACTATAGGGGCCAGATCTAGGATGCGCGCTAATGCGGGCAGACAACTCTTCGCGTTGTCCCGCTATATGTCTCTCTTACGACACTCTCTGGAGCACAGAGTCTTTCAGTGGAAAGTACCTCTGTGCACAGTGGGGAAATGGCGCTCACTGCGCTACCGTGACGGGCCTAAATTGTCTCGGTGCTCTCAAACACAAGGTCGCGCACTATGTCATCCTTGACCAGCTTTGAACCCAGAGGGATCCTCAGTGGCGCAAGTGATTAGCAGGCTGTCTTCAGAGTGAAAGTAGGCGTGTTTCTGAATCAGAGACATACATAACCTGTCTCTGTCTGAATGGACAGATCTATTATTACATTCAGTCCTAGAGCACGGGTGTGTATGCTTTTGTAATCGTCTCTTATTCCACCACAAGGCAGGTACGTGATCGTCTGCACCGTGCAATAATACTTGCCTGTAGAGTGCAACACCCTTGCCTGTCAGAGTGCAACCCCCTTGCCGTTTACTCACATCCTGTTGGATCAGTCTACCACGTAAACAGTGCCATCAAAGCGCAACAATAATTGTCCGCTGGCAAAGATTTTGCCCAAACGAAAAGTGGTCGGATATTCAAGACTTCGTTTCAAATCGAATCATATGACACACAAGTCTCTGCTTTTCTAAAAAAAAATTCGCCATTTTTAAAAATGGCGCTGGGTGTAAGCAGTCACATTTTCACGCCCCGCCGAAAAGGGACTGCACTCTGGAGTCTACTCTTACGAGGGCAGGAGTGACGCGTCTTTCTGATTCCAAGGTCTTTGCATAATGTGTGTGTGTGTGTGTGTGTGTGTGTAGGGGGAGGGGGGGTGCGTGCGTGCGCGCGCAAGCGCGCGTCTAAGGCGAGAGAGAGAGAGAGAGGGTCTCTTCTCCGATACCAGTAAGCAATCGTCTGTCAGTCAGGTCTGCGGGAAGTAACTCTGTCAAAGGGGAACGACTTTATTACAAGAATTCATTCACCCATGTAGAACCTCGCATACGCCAACAAGTTGTGACGTCAACCAGCTAGGCGAGCTCACACGACCTCATGTGTTTGGGTTTTTGCAAGTGCATAGAGGCACGATAAGGGTTTTCAGTACTTTCTTTATGTCAGCATGCTTGATGTCAGAGAGCTTGCGTTCCGGCGTGTGCGCGCGGGCTGCATACATGACACAACGACTACGACTGTGACTACAGCAGGTCATTGAATGGAAACAACATATTGGGCTGGTGGCCATCTTGTTCACTATGTGTTATGTCTGCTGCGCGCGCGCGCACACAGACACACACAGACATACGCGCGCGCGCACGCACGCACGCACGCACGCAGACTTGCGCGAGCCGCGTTTGTGCATGTGCTCCATTGAGACCTATGTGGTGTTCTCTCACTCTACTATGCTATTGAGTGAGAGTCAGTGGGAAAAACAAAGCTCACTACATCAATGAAACTCCCGCTTTCCCCGTCTACAAATAGAGAACTTCCGAAAAGTGACGACACACCCCCACGTCAATCAAACATGACGTCGGCAAACTGACGCTGATACAGTTTTGCGTCAGTGCGCGTGTGCCTTTTCTGCGATGTTTGTGAGGCGTGTGGCTTGTGTAAAGGAAATGTGCTTCGAGTACAAATTTTCGAGTCAACTGACGACAACGGCTGCAGTGAATTTTTCTAATTTTTTTGTATATTTTTTATGGCACCCCAGGCTCATTATCTATGTATAGTAGGAGCGATTTTGAGATCTAAAGTGTGTTCACCAGCACTTTCATCAGGTACGGCTTACGCCAAAAGTATAAAAGCGACAACATCCAAAATTCACTTCGTTGAGAGTCCGTATTCATGCTATCTATGTCCAAAACATGGAGTGGTTTAGGTAAATATTACGCCTTTAAACGCCAGAAAGCCACTTTTTCTGAAAAGGGCGATAACTCGCAAATCATGTGTGCAATCGTACCTGGATCGGGCCTTCTATTCAACAATCTTGATTCATTTAGAAATCCCAAATTTGAAATCGATCGGTTCAGTATTTTCGGAGAAATAGGCATCTGAACTGGGTTCACATGCAATGTCAACTCAGGCTCGGTTTACATGAAAACTATAAGAGCGACCATTTTCTAGTAGTGATTCTGTTCAGAGTCCGTATTCAAGCTATCTACTGCCAAAAAAATGAGTGATTTAAATAAATATTACGCCTGTACACGAAAGACAACCAACTTGTCTCAAAAGGGCGATAACTCCCAAATCACTTAAGCAATCATCACACGCTTGAATCGTCTAACGTAACATTTTGATATATTTGGATACCCCAAATTTGAAGCCATTCGGTTGAGTATTTTCGAAGAAACGGGCCTGGACACAATTCACACACGCACACACACACGCACACACATCCGCACAGACGGCACTCACTGAGGAGGAGAAGTGCGTTCGGAACACCATACGCGTCAGCATCGATGACGCAAGTTTTCTTACGTCATTGTCAGAGTTACACTTGCAAAATCGTCTCTGCGGGAGATCGGCAGTGACGTGCGTTTGTACCACAGATGCTTGCCTATGAACGTGGAAATTTTAGCCCGTCCTATTATGTTGTTTCCATTACTATGGAAACAACATAAAAAGCGGCAGGGCTGGAAAAAAATCCACCGTGCTGACTACTAGTACCCACGTGATAACTGTATTCGTGTGAACAGCTAAGTATCTGTGCCATAGTTTTCCTCGTTCTGGATTAATAATAATAATAATAATAAAATGGGTACTTAAAGGACGCCCTCCCTCTCGCGGGAGCTCAGGGCGCCTTACAAAGAACACACACTCACTCACCCAGAAACACACACAGCATGCCTGCACACATACATTTAACTAAAAACACATGATGTGCAGGATCATACACGGGCTGCCCCTGGCTTACACACACACACACACACACACACACACACACACACACACACACACACACACACACACACATCAGTGACCAGCAAGATTCAAGATTCAAACGACTTTATTGTGTCCATCAAGAACAAACTTGTTTTTTGTTCAGGGGCATGAATAAATAAAATAAATAAAGGGTCAATAATTAAAGGTAGCTTCACTATGTATAACTAATATAAGACGAGCAAACTAAAACTGATAAGAAAGATGATGATGTGGCAACAGTTATTGGTTGAAGGCTGTGTGAGGTGGGTTTCAGTCAAATTTGTTTTGAAAGATAGTTTTGTGTCTGCATATCTGATCGAAACTGGGAGATCATCGGAAGTTCAAACCGTCAATTCGGACCCTGGTATGAATAACTACGCTGACCAAAGGTCTTTGTCTTGACATGACTGAGGGACACGGAGTTTCCGAGTGTCAGCAGCAGAACGAAGTTGTCTAGATGGAGTGTAAAGCTGAAGCAAAGAAGACAGATATGGAGGACAGGAAGGAGGTGACACAGTTGTACGTAAGGGATGAAATCTTGTATTGAATTCTAGAAGACACAGGCAACCAGTACAGAGTGCGAAGAAGGGGTGTGTGTGACGTGAGGATTCCGCGAGGCCCAAGTGCAGCAGGTCATCCTGACCGCAGTCTCTCCGGCCGTGACCCAAATACGATGCACTAACATAGCGTAAACACTGACTTCCCTTTGCGCCTGAAAGTGGGGTACAATAAGTTGTGTCTGGCCCCTGAAGCGCTGATGTAATCATGCCTGACCTCTCGCTCTCAGCTGTATTGTTGTGATAACGCCGTGGATGTGACTGTTATGCACTAACTCTCATTCCAAGGTCTTTGCCAACATGAGATGCGTTTTCGATTGTGCACGCAGGCACGATTTGGGGCCTGCACGTTCTCGACTGCGTACCGGCTGACAGGTTGGCGCACTGACTCCGGGCGAGTCAAATAGGGGCTTACACGATTAGTTCACGATCGTGGTTTACCACGTAAGAAATCACGAGATCTTGAAATCTTTTGCCGTAGTTACCGAGCCTCCGGCGAGGTAGCTACGGCAAAAATTGAAACATGGAGTGGTTTCTTTCGCCGGGCGTGGTAAACCACGAGAGCTACTCATTTAAGCTGTTTATACCATGAGCATTCAGACTCTTAACTACTACTATCGTAGCATACATTTTCTGCGACACTTTAGTTTTCTTGTAGGGTGACTAGTGACTTTGGTACCCCCTTGTGTTGTTGTTGTTGTTGTTGTTGTACCCCCTTGTGTTGTTGTTGTTGTTGTTGTTTGGTTTTTCCAATGAGACCAGTGCATACTCGCTGCTTTTCTGAGCTGAGTAGTTTCTTTATTTTATTGCTTCAGGGAGAGATTAAAATTCCGAAAGGTCAGAACAATCTGCGAGCATAAAAATCTGTAAAAATGGGCCTTTAACTGTAAAAATGGGCCTTTAACTGTAAAAATGGGCCTTTAACTGTAATCAGATATATTTCATCCTTGGCCTACATTCTCTAGACCGGCATGATGCTGTGCACAGCTTGACTTCCAGACAGTGAAGCAGCTAGAAGGCCGAGTCAGAAAAATGAAAAATAACATTGTTCTCGCCTGCGACAAAAGATTACGAAATGATGTATTGCGGCGTCCAAGAATAGATCGGATCTGCACAACACGCTGCGTGCCTGCGCGGCAGAGCTACGGTTACCGACCCCCATGTGATTTCATGTGATTCTGCTCGTTTCTGTCGCCACATCAAAGCGCAACATACGACCAGTAACGACCACAGAGAGGCTTTTACAGTTCTGATTATATTACAAGCTCATGCAGCCGAGCCTAATGTAGAGCAGACCTGCGGTTAAGACTTTTGCACTTATCTGGCAAGGATCTGTGTCAAACTGCTCTTCAGACTCATCAGTATGATCACGGGGTGCAGTCGAAATGGACCCGAGTGTTTCCGGTGCTACCCCGCTTCAAATGTTCGCGACGATGATTGCGAAAACCCGGGTGGGGGTACATGAAACAGAACAATAGTCAAATAAGACAAGCGCTCACCATCTCCACATGCCTCATAACACACACACACACACACACATATATATATATATAAACAAAGACGTCGCTAAAGCCGAAAACATGCACTCAATCAGGTCAGTTTGAAAGTAGGGGAAGTAAGTAAAGCTGAGAGCGCTCCCTAGATCTAGGCGATGTGTGCTTTGTATGCCAGTGGACACGTCCGCCTTGTCCTATATTGGCTACAAGCCACATTGGAGGGGGGGGGGGGGACATACCATCCTACAGCTGAAACGTCTAACAGATCTAAGTGTATCTCACCATTCATAGGGCCCCCATTCCCCTCCCACCGGGAAGATGGTCGGTACAACCAAGGCCATTTAAACTGGTGATTTTAGCCGCTCACGACCATGGTTTCTGGTCAATGGGACCCTCATCAGGTGAGCATGCGGCAATACCCACGAGGGATGCAGCGTCCAACCAGCACTAAAAGGCTGCCCCAGAATAATCTGGTGCGTCTCCAGTACTAGCAGACGTCGCTACCCTAAAGCTCTGCAAGAGGTTTCAGCGGAAAAAGACTAAATAATTTAGAAGGAGCAACTGCCTAGGTGTAATGTCATGTAATTACATTTAATATAGAATAGGAACAAAGGCGTCGCTAAAGCCGAAAACATGCGCTTTATCAGGTCAGCTTGAAAGTAGGGGAAGTAAGTAAAGCTGAGAGCGCTCCCTAGATCTAGCAGATGTGTGCTTTGTATACCATTGGACAAGTCCGCCTTGCCCTATATTGGCTACAAGCCACAAGTCATCAGGTGAGCATGCGGCGATATCCCCAAGGGATGCAGCGTCCAACCAGCACCAGGTGCGTCTCCAGTACTAGCAGACGTCGCTACCCTAAAGCTCTGCAAGAGGTTTTAGCGGAAAAAGACTAAATAATTTAGAAGGAATTGGTGATTTTATATATACAAACAAACATACACTTACGTACACGTGAAGCCGTCTTTTATACGAGCATGCATTGTGTTGTAGTAACGCGTTAGTCAGAGTTGTTGTCCGGACGATACACGTCCCCTTTCACAGTGTCACGCCGACAGACCGAACTCCGTTGGAAACACGCGGTGCCACTGACAATGCGAAAATGGAAACACTCGGTGCTACTGTTTGGAAACACTCTGTCCTGGCGGTGCTACTTTTGAAACAGGGTAACACTGAAAACACTGGTGTCCATTTTGACTACAGCCCTGTCGTTTGTCAAGGATCGGTGCCAAACCGCACTTCACACTTTCCAACTAGCCCCATAGTGCACGCACTCGCGTGTTCGAAAATAGATAACCTTCGTCTTGTTTGTCAGGTTCTTTGCGATACTTAGTGAGGATTTGTAAATGGATGCTCGTTTTTCAGGCTAGAAACCAGACGCAATGTGATTTATGCCCTCAGAATGAGCGGCATTTTCAGCGGAAATTCTGGTATTAGCCGAAGCCGTGATCGGTTTTCTCAAGCAGGCATAGAAAGAGCCCCAAAGACAACGCTGGAGAGAAGCCTCGGGTACTGAGCTTTTCCGAGCGCGTATGGGCTTTTTCGAGCGCAGAAAACTACACTGCGAACTCGATGGTGAAAGTTGTTACAGGAAGTCGCATATGTGGTGTGTGTGTGTGTGTGTGTGTGTGTGTGTGTGCGAAGGACACACATACACTGGCAGCCTGCCTCTTAATGCGACCGCCTGCCATGCACCTTGACCTACATAACACAGAAATCACGAAAATCACGCTTTTTGATAACAACAAAAATCACTACAGACTAGCACACTTGCCAAACAGGGTACCTCAAACAAACACCAAACATGACCCCACGGTCATTTGGGGAGCCGGGGTGGTCGAATGGTAGAGCGTTGGACTTCTAATGCTCGGCTCGTGAGTTCGAACCCGGCTGGGGCCAAATATTTGTGCTGGCTTTTTCATCGTTGCCCCGTCTTTGATATAATAATAATAATAAGAAGAATAACATTTATAGGGCGCCTATCCCCGTGGAACGAGCTCTAGGCGCCGTACAATTTAAAACCTAAAAAACAAACAAAAAACATTCACTCAACTCAATGTACACTGCGTAAGAACAAAACACACACACACACACACACACACACACACACACCCGTATGTGGTGGAAAAGGACGTTAAACCCCAAAACACCCAGCCACCCACCCACGGTCATTTTGTGTCATTACGCCTGTGTGGCTCCTTCTTTTGCGGTCGTTGTCTGGCCATCATCCCCAGTTCAGTGGATTCCTGGAAGTCCGCAGTACGTTTGACTTTGCTCACACGTCCCCGTAGCTTGGTGCCCGTCACTGAGAGTCAATGTACACTATCCGCAAAACTTTACGACAATGGCCCTTTCAGCCATAATTACCGGGATCGTCTGACAGTAGTATGAGCCTTGTCCTGCACGCGCCCAGACGAAGTTTACTAGCCACATGTAATCTGCTTTCCCATCACGCTAGCTATGCAGCACTGGGCGAAAATGATGAGTGATAGCTTCCGAGCTTTACTGGCAGTTGTGCATGTCCCATCAGAGACGAATAACAACGGACAACAGGATAACTACCTGGGAATGACGACTGGAAGGTATAATAAGCTGACTGACAGGGGAATCCTCTCTCATCCGGCCACTGACCAGACATGACCTAGCTTTCAGGAGTTGTTGTTGTTGTCGTCGTGTTGTTGTGAATGTGAATAATCTGGGCTAAGGTAATTGGTAATGTGGGAAATAGTAATGACAAGCTGTGGGCGCCTTACAGTAGCAACACTGTTATACGCACACAGTCATGCATACAAACATTCTTACAAACACCACGGTTGGACTTCCAATGCTCGGGTCGTGAGTTCGTACCCCGGATGGGGCCAAACATTTGTGCTGGCCTTTTCATCGTTGCCCCGTCTTTGATATCACCCGCATGTGGTGGAAAAGGACGTTAAACTCCCAAACACCCACCCACCCTACAAACACCATGGTCATCATTGATGATGGTGATACACGTATGGCACAAAAGTACTCACATGATACATACATACATACATACATACATACATACATACATACATATATACATACATATACGCACGCACACAGTCATACATACAGTGTCAATACATTCTTACAAATATCATGATCATGATGATGGTGAATTGGTGATACACGTATGACACAATAGTACTCACATGATAGACTAATACACACATACATACATACATACATACATACATACATACATACATACATACATACATACATACATACATACATACATACATACATACACTCATACATACATACATACATACATACATACATACATACATACATCCTGACCCAAGAAAAACTGAGCTACATGAGGGCGGGTGGGTGGGTGTTGGGGGGGGGGGGGTTAACGTCCTTTTCCACCACATACGGGTGATATCAAAGACGGGGCAACGACGAAAAGGCCAGCACAAATGTTTGGCCCCAGCCGGGATACGAACTCACGACCCGAGCATTAGAAGTCCAACGCTCCCCCTGAGCTACATGAAGAAGCAGCTGTTACAACTAGCGATGTAACTGGTGTGCATTGTGTGTACACGGGTGTGGCCGTGTTCCTCCAGTTGTTATTTTCACCGCAATTTCTTTTTCTTTGTTCGTTTGATCTCAGGAGCATGCACGTAGGAGGTAATTTCTGGAGTAGCACTACACACGCTTCGGTGCGTGGTCAATTTGTGTGGATGGATTTTTCTTTTAATAAGACAGTAATGATCGACCCAGTACACATATGCAAGTAGCGTACAAAATTACTGTTTACGAGCAAGACGTTTTTGCCGCTGCATAAGTTTTCTAAAGTAATGGCTACATTGTGTGATCCCCCCCCCCCCAAAAAAAAAAATAAATAAATAAATAAATAAATGAAAACATGCTTAGATACGACAGAAGTACAATTTACAATTCTGAATAAGTTTCATTGTAGGTTTTGCTGTCGTCATCGTCGTCTTTGATGTTGATGATGATGATGGTGATGGTCGATGATGGTGATGATGATGATGTTGATGATGATGATGGTGATGATGTTCTTGTTGCTGCTGCTGTTGTGTTCTAGCTGCTATTGTTGCTGCAGACTTCTTTTTTTTCCGGGGGGGGGGGGGGGGGATTTTTTGTGTGGCTAATTTACAGGTACAATGTCAGTACCAAGGACTAAGAAATCCCTTTCAGCGCATCTCTCACAGCTAATCATGACAGATCGACAACCAGCTAACTCCCCCCGACGTCAGTCCACGCAAGAACACGATCCCTGTCCCCCAGAAACCACACTCACCAACAGCCAGCGACATCTCAAGGCCGCTACCGACACCAGCCACTGGTCAGAAAAGTCACTGTCCTCAGATAAACTCCCCATTGACGCCGAGCTCCCGCGAACAATGGTTCACAGGATGTGGGCAAGTTTAGGCTACGCGATGGTATTAGCTTCCGGGGCATGTAGTAAGAACTCGGCTAAATATAGTATAAAATCTTTGCCCCTTTTAAAATTTGTGTGCATAGTAAAATATGGCAATCTGGTGCTTTTTGTTGGCTTTGTAAACAAGTTTCATGCCAGGTAATAGTAAAATTAGGGAAAAATGAGGCTGGCTTATGGACTATTTGTATTCATGCGCGGCTGGCACAGGAGCCAGCAGACGACCGTGGAATGAGGGGGTATGTGGTCGCTGCCAACATTGCCAAAAAACGGAATATTGGAATTTGTTTAAATTTCCTCTACGCATGAGTCTATGGCTGCCTGATTTTTGTGAATTTTTTGGTGAATTTTAAAGCATTTCTAGGGTGTCATCTGCAGCGTTATGTGTAAGAGGAATATATAGCGTTTTCCTCCAGATTTGCATCTGTGTAACGTAGCCTGTATACTGACCCTTGTCAGAGAGAGGCGGAGGTCAGAGACAGGTCGCCATTAAAGGAACATCATGGGCTGAGGTTAAACCCTGTTTTGTGGTCCGTTGTAGTCAGGTATTGGTGGAAAGGGGAGGTGTATGGCGCTACGAAGAGCAGCAGCCAGTGAAGGCTGACAGGAAATTGGTTGGCTGAACATACTCCCACCACTCTTTATTTAATGTGTATGTAATGTGACGTGTATTTAATGTGTATGTAATGTGACGTGTATTTAATGTGTATGTAATGTGACGTGTATTTAATGTGTATGTAATGTGACGTGTATTTAATGTGTATGTAATGTGACGTGTATTTAATGTGTATGTAATGTGACGTGTATTTAATGTGTATGTAATGTGACGTGTATTTAATGTGTATGTAATGTGACGTGTATTTAATGTGTATGTAATGTGACGTGTATTTAATGTGTATGTAATGTGACGTGTATTTAATGTGTATGTAATGTGACATGTATTTAATGTGTATGTAATGTGACGTGTATTTAATGTGTATGTAATGTGACGTGTATTTAATGTGTATGTAATGTGACGTGTATTTAATGTGTATGTAATGTGACGTGTATTTAATGTGTATGTAATGTGACGTGTATTTAATGTGTATGTAATGTGACGTGTATTTCATGTGTATGTATGTAACGCCACTCTGCTATTGTATGGCGCCCAGAGCTCCAGCAGGAGATTGGCGCCAGACAAATCCTCATTATTATTATTATTATTATTCAGGTAATATCAAAAATTAATAAGGAGCAACAAGGGAAACTAATTTGCTCTAGCCGGGATTCGAACTCACGACCCGAGCATTGCAAGTGCAAGTTAGCTGCCAGATCGGCTGTTCCAGCTCCCCAAGATGAGAGCACACACACACACACACACACACACACACACACACACACACACACACACACACACACACACACACACACACACACACACACACACCAACGTGGGATGACATAGACCAGCGGTATGAAAAGAAATTATTTCTGTGGTCATACAGTTTTGTGTCAGTTTCTCTCTTTGTGGGTTTGCCTTTGTTATTGTAAAGTATTTATTGTTGTTGTTGGTTTTTGTTATTTTGTTTTGTTTTTGTATTTTTGTGTGTGTAATGTCTGGAGGTTGAATTTCTTCCTCACTTTCGACACTTGTTTTGAACGACGAGAAACTAACAGCGACATTTTAGAATTTTGTCGCGTAGTGTCGTTCATCGCCCCTTCAGGTCTAAAGGCGATTTTGTGCGAGAGCTGGGGCGTGGATTCTTGTGATGTTTCGTCTGACGGTAGCAATCTCTGACCGACAATGATGGATGAGCGCACTGCTACCTGCAAATCCTCCTTACTCCCTCCGCTTCCCCCGACCCAACCCAACCCCGCCCCTCTGTACAGGCGGTGAGATGAAGAGGAAAGGGGGGGGGGGGGGGGGGAGGGAAGGACCTCTCAGGCTTCGCGGTGATGTGTGTGGTCAGGTGAGGTGAACAGAATCTGCCTGTACAACGAGAAGTCAGTGTGTTGTCATTGTTGTATCCCCTTGTTCGTTGGCTGCACTAGCAGAGATGTTACGTGGGGAGAAATGGTTGAAGAGCCCGTCGTCTAATCGAGGGAATACGATGACACACAGGCGAACACTCCTCATCATCATTAGCTTGCTTTACGTCCTATGGCTTTTGGCCCTTAAGGACAAGTTCTCACGTGGCGAGTTCTTATTATAGACTGCGTGTTGTCTCTTTCAGTCACTCACAGAATGACACGTGAGCGCGTAGAAAAGTTATAACCGTGTGGAGTTTATTACAACTCTTCTCTGGCGGTTACACTGCACTCTCAAGCTTCGCACATACAAGCTTCTCTCGTGCACACACACCCCCAGACAAGTGCTGTAATAAACTCCACACGGTTATAACCGACTTTTCTACGTCACCTGACGTGTGAGCAAGAAGTCAAAAGAGTTTCAGACATTAGACAGGCTACTGCTACCATTGTTCACAGATCGTTCTGAGTTGTTTTCTGTGTGTCTATAATCACACCACTTAAACGCCTGGACAGTGACGGCGTCTGTAATGCTGGCACAGAGCCAGCAGAAACGAGCTCGATGACGCGGCGACCACACTGAACTCCGTCAGCGCAACAACGGTCATATAATTTGAATGTTCGGCCGCTCGCGCAAAGTGTAAACAAGATTGTATCGCATTAAGAGCTTTACTAATCATCAAGATAGAGTTGATAGAGTTGAGTACTACGAGCGTATAGGCGCACTCACGAGCGAAACTGTTCCGTAACATATGGTGGCTTAGCAAAGTTGGAATTCGCACGTTTAAGCGGTTCGTGTAGCAAAAGTAGTATATAATAATGGCAATAGTGGGAAGATGAGAAGTAAGATAAGTGTTTATCTTAGATCCCAGAAAAAGGAAAAGCATTTTAAACAAAAGCAATAACCACACACACACACACACACACACACACACACACACACACACACACACACACACAATGTGTGCACGTGTACCAGCTGATGAATGTGATACTAAACTGCATGTACGTGATAGTTCTTCAGTGGTGGTGTTGTTGTTGTTGTTGTTGTTGTTGTTGTTCACCTCCTTTTGCTATTGAAAATGCATGTACGTGATAGTTCTTCAGTGTTGTTGTTGTTGTTGTTGTTGTTATTGTTGTTGTTGCTGCTGCTGTTGTTGTCGTTCGCCTCCTTTTGCTATTGAAAATGCA
>JACVVK020000478.1:142500-192500 GCA_018292915.2 Batillaria attramentaria | reverse complement strand
CAACAGTGGAAACACACGGGCACTGTAATGCTCTAGGTCTCTGTGACAACATACTCTATCAAGCCCCAAGATGATTACCAAGTAAACGACAGCGAATGAAAGCAATAACGGAGACAAACATGAGCTGAGGACTCTCAAGAACTGACTCGGTCTACTTGTGTGTACTGACTTGAGTTTTAATTCGTCAGAACCGGATCTCCTTCTACCGTACAAATAACCAATTATCAAGATCACTACTGCTATGGAGTGATCAATGAAGCACTGGATGGTTCCTCCGGCTCTTCAAGTCCATCTGTGTCCTCCCCTCCCTCTCCTCCCTCCCCCCCCCCCCCCACGCCCCCCCCCCCTCGCCCCACACACATACACTCACCACTTCCTCCGGTTAGCCTCGGATTCTATTACAAACTCTTCCTCATACCATAGCTCCAAATAAGTTCAACCCTTCCGATTTCAGCGGGTCGTGTTTGCCTAACGAAATTATCTCCACAGTTCCGGCTAGCACCAGACTCAATTGGGTATCGCTTTTTGCCTCAGGGGCGACGTAACCTACTTTCTTATGGCCTCATTCTTTTGTCACGGCGGCCATTGACGGAGCTCCTTCCCGTCGTGCCTTGCGCGCGCCAAATTGCTCCTAAAGCGAAGATTGTTAGTATGCAGGGTGTAGTCAAAATGGACACGGTGTTTCTGGTGCTACTGACTCCGGTTCAAAAGTGGGCGGGTGAGTGTTTGGGAGTTTAACGTTTTGTTTTGTTTTGTTTTTCCATCATGTATGGGTGATATCAAATACGGGGCAACTAGGAAAAAGCCAGTACAAATATTCATCCGGGACTCGAACTCACGACCCCGAACATCGAGAGTCTGACGCGCTTCCATTCGGCTCCCCCCGGTTCACCGCCAGTACTGAGTGTTTCCAAAAAGTAGCACCGAGTGTTTCCATTTCAAATTCTGGTAGCACCGAGTTTTTCTAACGTACTTCGTTCTGTCTTCGCGACAGAAAGGTGGTGGTTTATCAACCAGACAGCGATTTTGTCTAACGCGTTACTACAAGAGGAGTCAGTAGCACCGCAAACACTCCGGTCCATTTCGATTGCAGCCCGTGGTTAGTAGAGTTGGGTACTATCGCCGACGTTATCGATTGCGGAGAACAAGGAAAGTACTTAGTCGCCCAAAACGCCCCGCACAAACGTAAACAGTAGCGGAGGCATTAATTCGGTTTGTAAGAGGATTGTGGAACGATTTTTAGCACGAACCTATGAAGTGGGAGGGGACAGGGGGCGGGGGGAGGGGGGGGACTGGAGGGGAGGTAGTATTGATGGCTTTGTGTGTGGAGGAGGGGTGTGTGTGGGGGGGGGAGGGGCGATGTTGGTTTTTTTTTCTTGAGGCTAGTATTTAGTCGTTGATCGTTTCGTCTAATACTCCTGAATTTCGATGGAAGCGTCGCCTAAGCGGGAAGTAAAACGATACTCCTCCAAATATTTGGACTGTTTTCAGCAGTGTTGGTACAGCGACCAAGAAAAGTATGCTATCTGGGTGCTCTTTTCTGACCCTCTCTCCGGGACCACAATCTTGATCTCTCTGGTTTTTGTTGAAAACTGACCCTGGTCGAATTGTAAGGCTTTCACTGTGACGACAAGAAATCGTAATCGTTTTCGCTGTAATGGTCGATACAACTATTGACTGTATTTTTGCTGGCTTGGACTGACAGACTGGTTGTCCAAACGGGTAGGGGATGTGTGGATGTTGCCTCATGCCTGTAATTCTCCGGTTAGTCACCAAGTGCGGGATGTGTGTGTGTGTGTGTGTGTGTGTGTGTGTGTGTGTGTGTGTGTGTGTGTGTGTGTGTGTGTGTGTGTGTGTGTGTGTGTGTGTGAGAGAGAGAGAGAGAGAGAGAGAGAGAGAGAGAGAGTACAATTATATGAATTTAGTGATCTTAACTTCTTTTATGTGTCGCCCGCCCGCATGAATTGTCCTACGGGGATAAATAAAGTATTTTGACTTGACTTGACTTGACTTGACTTGGAAACAGCAGCTGTCAGTAAGTATTCAACGTGCCAATGGTAAATAGAGGTATTCCCCCCTCCCCCCCCCCCAAGCTTTTTATTTATTTTTTTTAACTGGCATGCGAGAAATATGAAAGAAAGAGGTCAGTGGTCTAGTAGTTAAGACTTAGTCACAAATGCGAGAGGTCAGGGGTTCGAGTCCCACTCGGGGCGAAGAATTTTTCTTTCTCGTATGTGGCACCGTTCATTCGCCGGACCGACCGTCGGGGTTCTCTCCGGGTACTCCGGCTTCCTCTCCCTCTGCTTTGGAAATGTTCAGCCCACAAAATAAAAATAATAATAATAAAATAAACGCAATTCTAAAATTCCGAAACTTAAATTGCTGAGCTGGCCCTCCGCGCCACGTGATTGTAATGTGTTCATGTCCAGTGTGTGAGAAAATGCGCGTGATTCACGTGAGCGTGCGTGTTGGGTTTAGCTCGCGGCGTTTTGAGCCAAATATTTGGGACAAAACGCCTAAATTAATGTGATTATTATTATTATTATTATACATAACAGCTCAGGAGACAGGTTTGGAAAGATCTTGTGAACCGGTTCAAACAGAATTTTTTTATTTCTTTTAATATGTTTACAGGTCATGTCCTTGGCACAGTTGGGACAAGAGGCATGCGCTCTCTCTCTCTCTCTCTCTCTCTCTCTCCCCCCCTCTCTCTCTCTCCCTCTCTCTCTCCCCCCCCCCCTCTCTCTCTCTCCCTCTCTCTCTCTCTCTCCCCCCCCCCCTCTCTCTCTCTCACTGATACCTATATCCTTTTGTATGTCGTGTCGGCAGTGTGAGCGGACGTAGATAGATAGATAGATAGTTAGATAGATAGTGTGTGTGTGTGTGTGCGTGTGTGTGTGTGTGTGTGTGTGTGTGTGTGTGTGTGTGTGTGTGTGTGTGTATGTGTGTAGCGTTAGCAACGGCAAGAATGAAAACTGGACCACTGGACCAATGTCTTTTACCGTTGACAAATACAGTTTCAAAGTAAAGTCTCTCTCTCTCTCTCTCTCTCTCCTCTCTCTCTCTCTCTCTCTCTCTCTCTCTTTCTCTCTCTCTCCCCGCCCCCCCCCCAACTACGTCAATAAAAAGCACGTGTTCGTCACGCCCTAGATCCTTTGAAACATGATTCAGTTTGACTCAACTGCTGTCACTGTCAACAGCATCTGGTCTCTTAAAGATCTTCTGCAGTAACAAAAAAGCTACCAAGACTGTGGAAAGTGAAAGTTTAGATGCACCCGGCAACGAATTACGGTGTCATCGTTTTGTTTTGTTGAAGCTTTTTGTATTGTAAATGTTTTGGTTTTGTGGTCTACAAACGAAGGAATTGGTCGTGATAAAAAAAACAAAAAAAACCCCACCGGTATACTTAGTATGTTCACAACTCCGCTGGGGCTTCTAAAATTCATTGTTAAAACTAGTAAAAAAATAAAAATAAAAAAGACTGCAGAAAGTAAGTCAACTCAAGGTTACAACTAAACAGGTATGTAATATTGAAACATGGTGTGAGCTTGCATTTACTTCAGTATGCCATTGGACAACGAACGAGACGCATCGCTGTGGTATTTGTAATCCGCTTCACGAGGGAGACTGCGCTGCTTCAGAAAGACCTTACACAGCGATGTTTCTAGGTCTGTGTTCAAATGCACACTGAAATGAACTCGCGATCAAAGTCTTTTTTTCCCCAGGGTTTCAGACTTTTTGTAAAACTCTGGAACTGTGACAGACTTGACTAGCCACTATCCACACCCACAGAACTTGATAAAAAAAAATCCGTTTAACTCTTTCACTGCCAGAAGCGGTTCGGTTCACTCACGGATAACATGTCTTTGCGTCACTCTGCTGTAAACAGGAATCAAAACATATACTGTATCCAAAGAGTTTTTCCCCCTCAACTACTGGAAAGTCTAGATCAAACATTTTTAAAACTAATTTCACAGTGCGGATATTGCTGCTATTCATGAAATCCTGCGACGGTGGCAGTGAAAGGGTTAAGAACCCGAGAACTAGCTACTGCACACTAGTAGGGGGCCACTGCAAGCCACTATTACGCAAGGCGTGGGCCTTCCCTGAGACTGCTGCAGATTGCGTAATAGTGGCTTGAAGTGGCTCCTAGCGTCTGAAGATTTCAAGTAAAATTGCGGATTTTGCATCGGCTTTTATGAGTTAGAGGGGCTGTCAGTGACACTGGTCTATGTTATTCCAAGTGGTGATATCGACTCTCATTAACTTTTGTTTCTTTCTCTTTTTGAAACTTTTGAGTGGACACACTGCCTCCTGTCCTTCACACCTTTCCTCTCTGCTGCAGCTGTACACACCCTCCAGACAACTCAGATCCTCCGCTGACACCCGCATCCGACGCATTCCAAAGGTTAAATCGAAAACACTAGGTCAGCGAGCGTTGCTCTACCACGGTCCAGTCATTTGGAACAGCCTGCCTGCCCATGTTCGCCATGCAGAGTCAACGGACTCTTTTAAAGTCGCTTTAAAGTCTCATTTCTTCCGGCAGTATTATACAGACTAACTTCTCTATCATCACTGTTACCATCATTGTCATTTTAGGATGTCGTGTTAGGACGTATCATAGCTGTGTGTATGTAACGTGTATGTGACGTGTATTTCATGTGTATGTAATGTGACTTATTTCATGTGTATGTATTGCCACCCTACTATTGTGAGGCGCCCAGAGTTCCAGCAGGAGGTTGGGCGCCAGACAGATTATTATTATTATTATTATACAGAAGATCTTTAACAGACTAACTTATACAGAAGATCTTTAAGCCTCGATTACATTCACCCGATGCCAGCTGGGGAAAACTGGGACGAGGCCGAGTCGATCCGGAACAGACGAGACTAGAAATTAAAAAAAAAAAATGGGTTAGGTATGAACAAATATTTACCTGGTAGCGACGGCGTTCTCCAGCTTGGTGGGCACCTGGGTTGGTTCTCAAGGAGATAGCTTAATCCAATAGGATCACGCGCTGGGTGTTGTATACCCCTGGCTGGTATGTAATATTGATTGATAACGCCCACACCGGGACTCTGTGAAGATTTTCTGCAGATGGCTTTCAGATTGTAAGTTTATAAGTCGTAAGGTGAGCAAATATTCTCTGATAGTGGTAATTATAGTTGGAGGGGGGAGGGAGGAGAGTGGCTGACAGCGTTGCGGAAGTGGGGGGGGGGGGGGGGGGAGGGGAGGGGTGTATAGTCGTAAGGTGAGTAGATATTCTCTGAAATTGGTAATTATAGTTGGAGGGGGGAGGGAGGAGGGGGGCTGACAGCGTTGGGTGGGGGGGGGGGTAGCCATGGACACAGGAGGGAAAGAGGTGTGTGTGTGTTGCGTGTGTGTGTGTGTGGGGGGGGTGTCTTAGTGTAATGGCGATATCAGCGCAAAACTAGGTCATACGCACCTCCTTGAAAGAAATTGATCTCGCCTGCCCTTTACGTCAGACTAACAGATGGTGCGATATTATACGAAATCGCAAAACCTTTATGGTAAACAAATCAAGAAAAGAAAGACATACGGAAGGGTGCTATCGACAAAATAAATAATTCTTCGTACAAAAAAGAAAAGAAACCTCCATTGTTCCAACACGTCATTACTAAGACGGACGCCAGGGTCTTGATAACCTAGTTAGGAGAGGGAGGGGTGGGCGTGAGGGGGGGGGGGGGGCGGCGTCCTTTTCTAACATTTAAAGATGATGTTGAAAGCGGTGTGTGTGGAAGGGGTGGGTGGGTGTTTGGGGGTTTAACGTCCTCTTCCATCACGTGTGGGTAATATCAAAGACGGGGAATCGAGAAAAAGGCCTGCATAAATATTTGCGGACCAGCCGGGAGGGTGTGGAGGGCCGGGGGAATGGATGGACACACAAAGGGGCAAAAATAGATGGTTTATTACGTCTAATTATTATTAAAGTAACAAAAAAAACCGAATAAACAAATAACCAAACATAAACAAACAAACAACAACAACAACAACCAGACACAACAACAACAACAACAACAACAACCAGACAGAAAAAAGGTGGACGGAGAGGAGGCCGGAGATTACCCCCCCCCCCCCTCGCCCTCTCCTTTGTTGTACACCAAACCTTGATGTGCTGGAGAGTAGAGAGTCTTGTGGCAGGTTCCGGGAAGTCACACAGCGAAAGTATGGCTACATCTTAAAAGAATGAGACATCTGCTTTTCTTTCTTTCTTTTTTTTCCCTCACCAGTCGTTATTTTTCGTGGAATGTGGACTAATCCATCGTCTGTGAAATTCAGATTGTTGCTGAACATCTGGCTGGTGAGAAAAAGTGGACCACATGATACTATCGACAAACGGGACATGCTGAGGAACAAAAGAGGCAGTATTAAGGCGAACAGCTGTTGGAAACACGGCGGTTTTTGGACGGGGACTTGCGACAATGTGAATGTGGCCACCGTGTGAACGTGGAAACTGCGCAGTTTCTTTCAGGAATTCGCTCCGTCAGAACTGATGGTTGATGCAAATGTGATATAGGAATGCAACAAATTACAACATGTAAATCAATGATGATGTTGTTGTTGTTGTTATTGCCGTGCTGTTGTCGTCGTCGTCGCCGTTGTTGGTGGTGGTTGTGGTGGTGGTGGGTTTTATCGTTTGTTGTTGTTGTTGTTAGTGTTGTTGTTGGTTAACTTTATAATCACTGTGTGTGTGTGTGTGTGTGTGTGTGTGTGTGTGTGTCCGAACCAGTCAACACATGAGGTGTGTTCTGAGCGAGACAAACACAAGTACCGCAGAAAAAAAGAGGTGGAGTCGCTCGTCATGTTCTCACTGATTGACGTAGTTCTGTCAGTTTGTCATTGAGCACGCTCAAAACATTACACGTGACCCAGTTGTGCTTCCTTCCCAGGTCCGAAACACTCGATTCAGTTAGTGAAGGAACTGAAGTTCTGAGTGGTTATACCACCGTGACTGGTTTCTCCTTTTCATTACGTTACAGCCCTCGTGTCCTTTACCAAACCCACCATGTTCCGGTCATTCACCCCCTCTTACTGCTCTACCCCATGAGGACCGCACACCCAACGAGCCTTCTCCCTCGCGCTCCTCTCCGCTCTTGTCCCCCCATCCCCATCTCTTCTCTTTCTCCCACCCTCTCCTTTCCGCCCCCTAGCCCCGCCCCCCCCCCCCCCCCCCGCATCTTAATCCCTCAGCCCCATTTTCCACTGCTCCACTGAATTGCCCAAGAAGAAACGGCGACTTCAATTCCAATTTGCCCGTTCTTTCGCGATCAGTTTTGACCTTCGTAATCTTCCGATCAATTCGAGGTTCACACATCACCCTCCAAGTGTTCTGTCAACACATGCCGCTATGTCGGTCAAGTAATGGATTGTCCACACAACACAATCAGGTCATGGCGCACAAAAAAAAAAAAATCCTCCATGCGGCCTCTGTTTATTTCAAGAGATGGGATCGATAAAAATGAGATTGAAACGTTTTAGTTTTGAAGGGTGGGAATTGTTTTCCTTGGGAACGTGTCTGTCATAATAGCTGAAGGTCTGAGAATTTCGTGGTTTTGTCTCCTTCCATTCCCCATTTCGTGTCAGATTCTTTGGGTTTTTTTTTTTTTTTTTTAGGTTTTAATCTCAATATCTTATTTCTGCAAGCGACAACAACCACCGACCATCTCCACCTCCACCAACAATAGCATAAGCGACAGCATTGACTGTTCCTCATATCGATGACGACTACCCTTTCTGCAAACACCAAGATCGTCGTAAGCTATTTATTATCATCATTTGTATTCTCATGGGCAGTTCAGTATCTCCAAGTTTAATTTTTGAACAGTTTATAAAATTCTCAACTGTTATAATTATACTCAGCTGTACCGAAAAACGACAACACACAACTGCAAGGGAATTTCACAACAAAATGTTGCTGAGAGTCAGGACTTTAATTGGAAAATAAAATAAATAAAAATAAAAAATAAATTAAATTAAGCTCCCCCCCCCCCACCCCTCTACAAACGTGGAAACACGGTACATAACGTGTCTTTCGCTTCGCAGGACAAAACTAGCCAATCAAAAGCATCGAAGCATGCTCATAAACACAGCATGTATCTGCCGCTTCACAGAGAAAACCATTGAAATGACTAACCATGTTCAGCAACATAATTATTCACTTCCGCTTCCTAAGACAAAACCATCCAATCAAAAGAGGAACTAAGCACGTTCAGAAACGCAGAATATAATTTCCGCTTCTCAAAGGGGGGGGGGGGGCAACCAATCAGAAAAGAGTAAAAGCGATTGGAAACACAGTACATAGACCTCTATTCAGCCAGTCAGAAAATACTAAGTGAGTGCTCAGGAACAGTGTATATGTAGGCTACCGACCTCTTCTCAAGACAAAACCAGCCAATCTGAAATATGCCGGCTACTGATATCTTCTCAAGACAAAACCAGCCAATCTGAAATATGCCGGCTACCGATATCTTCTCAAGACAAAACCAGCCTATCTGAAAATACTACGTGAGTGCTCAGAAACACAGTGCATAAAAAAGTATGTAGGCTACCGACCTCTTCTCGAGACAAAACGAGCCAATCAGAAAATACTACGTGACTGCTCAGAAACACAGGGCATATGTAGGCTACCGGCCTCTTCTCAAGACAAACGGACCAGCCAATCAGAAAATACTAAGAGAGTGCTCAGAAACACAGTGCATATGTACCGCCCCCTTCTCCGTGGATAGCAGCCTGATATTACTTGACCCGATGTGACCCTGCCTAACTGACCGTACCGCGCCGAAATGAAGTGGCCGAGAAAACGCATTTAGACCGTCCATACTAGACCATCGGTCATCAGACGGCCAACCGCCGGTCAATAACACGTATGCAAATGAGGTCAAGTTCACGGTGGCGCCCGTAAAGTCTCGGTCCGCCTGTCCTGATGCGGGACAACCGAGACCGTGGACTGAACAAGGCTGGATCCGTTGAGATCATGGTGCTGGCAGATGTAGGACGTGGGAGGTGATTGTGGACGTCATCTGGAATCATCTGGAATCTACTGATATTAATAAGAATCATCTAGAGACTAATTTGCATTTCTCGGCTTTTTATATCACAGTTTGTTGCTGTGTTTGTTGTTGTTGTTCTTCTTCTTCTTCAACGAATGACTATCTCTCAGCTGAGGACATCTGAACTGAATTCGACCATGTACATGTATCTAAATAAAATTATTGTGAAGAACCATTCAGAGACTAATTTGCATTTCTGGACTTTCCATATCAAAGTTTGTTGTTGTTGTTGTTTTCGTCGTTCTCCTTCTTCTTCTTCAACGAATGACCATATCTCAACTGAGCACATCTGAACTGAACTCGACCACATATCTAAATTCAGTCAGTCCACCGATCTAAATTAACACCATAGACCTAACCAAAGAACAAAAGCCATACGACATCCAAAACCAAAACCACAGATCTAAACTGGTACCATACATCTGAAGACAGATATACATTGGAACCAACTGATCCAGCTCCATCTGTTACGTATGCTTGTATGACCGTATCGTTTATACAATCACAGAGCCTACCGAAACAACAATCGAAAGTGCCTCGTCCTCTGCTGCCTACACAGACCAAACTACGCCTGTCCAGTGTTAGCGCGCACGGTCCGCAGACGTGTCGACAGGCCAGTTCTCCCCTCGTGATGCCCCCGAGACCTTCCGGTCACTATTTGTCCACAGTAACGTCCAGTGCAAACAGATCGCCCTGAATGACCAGACGACCACTCGGAACCCCTCCAGACAACGCCGTCCGTGTGAAGAGAGAAGAGGCGTCCGGAGAGAGGACCTATCCAGCTTTGAAATCCAGAGAACCTAGGCCCCTCTTTCCAAACACGCTGCTCGTGTGAAGAGAGAAGAGCCAGCACCATAGTGGTCTGGAAAAAAGGCTTTAGCGGTTTTCGAATCCATGGAGCTTAGGCTGATTTCCCCCCAACCCACCTGACAACGCCGCTAGTGTGAAGAGAGAAGAAGCAGACCCACCATCGTCTGGAAAGAGGACCTGTACGCTTTTCAAAGCCTTGGAGCTTGGGCCCTTTCTGCAGATGCCGTTAGGGAGTTTGACCAGTGTGTGCTCGGGATGGGGACTTTGTTTGCCCTCTTTCCTAATTTTCCCTCGTCGCGGACAGGATTAATTCCGGCCCAAATCTGCGGGCGATTATTTGGGGGGAAAAGAGGAAAGGGGGTGGGGGAGGGGAATGGGGGTGGGAGGAGGAGGGAGGAGGAGGCTGGAGATTGATTCTGTCCTATAACTCTCTGCCCGCGTCCGACAAGGGGTATGTGGTTGTCCAGACGCATTTGTCTCCAAGAGTGCGTCACATCATGATGTTGGTGGCTAGAGAAAACGTTTCAAAAATAGCCGACCCCTCCTTTCCCCTCACACACACACACACACACACACACACACACACACACACACACACACACACACACTCTTCTGTCTTAGTTTTGGGCAGTTTTATCGCTACCCTATTTCATGCCTGTTCTTGGCAGAAAGAGAAAACTTAAAAATTGACACCCCACGCCCACCCCCCCCCCTCCCCTCCTCTCCTCCACCACGGCGCACGCAATAGTACGGTAGTCAACTGTCTAATATTTAGACGGTTCAACAGCTGTCGTTCTGGACTGCAAGAGCAAACTCTTTCCCAAAAAAATAAAAAAAAACTCTCTCCCAACCTCACCCCCCCCACTCCACCCCCCCTTACAACGGTTGAGCAGTACATTGTCTTAGTTTCAAGACAGTTCAGCCGCTGCACTTTCATCAGTATAGGACTAAGCCCGGCCGAAAAATCACGAGCTATCTGTGGTGCACAGCACAAAGACAAACCTCAGATTTGAGATAGATCTATCGAGCTGACTTCTGAACTGTTGTGGCGCTTCTGCACTCCATTCACCCCACGAACCACGTAACCCTCACTCGACAAGTCATTGCACACTTAACGACCTGCATAAAGTGAAGCTAGCTTCATTCTGTTTTATGTGTTTTGAATGCAGGTCGGTCGACCATCTGGGTTTTTTTTTTTTTTTAATACGAACATGCAGGATCTTATACACTTCGAGTTATGTTTAGACCTGCACTTTTTCATTGTAGGTAAACCCTCTCCAGCCATAGGCATCACATTTCGTTACGCAAGCGCAGCCTATTCAGTCCACACGGTACCCCTGAGCCTCCGCGGACCTCAAAACGGTCTCGTCTTTATTCAACGAGTCTTGCCGAGCTGAATCCATCGCCGGCGAGGTTCAACTCAATATTTAAATCAAATGTAAAATTCATTTAAAGCGGCAAAGGAAAAGCAAATCCCTGAGTGAAAAATTAAAAGAAAAAAAAGTGTTCGGAACAAAATTCGAGGGTTCCCTGCAAGAACGCACTATCTTTCCTAATTCTATCTGTATCGATGGTACCTTCCGGCAGTAAACCCTTGATTTAATATTGTAATCGTTGCATCAGTAGGTCCCTTAGACGCTGTATCTTGCAGCCTTCTTGTCTTTTTTTTTAAATAAATAATTTGTATGCTAATTGGGTGTCACACGACAGACAAGTGTCGCCTCAGAACCTTGCAAAGTGTCAACAACATTGTATCGCATTACAAGCTCTATTAATCACCAAGACTGGATATTTCGAGAGGTACAGGTGCAGTCACGAGCGAGGGTGGGTGGGTGGGTGTTTGGGGGTTTAACGACCTTTTCCACCACATACGGGTGATATCAAAGATGGGCAGCGAGAAAAAAGCCAGCACTAATATTTGACCCCAGCCAGGATACGAACTCACGACCCGAGCATTAGAAGTCCAACGCTCTACCATTCGGTCACCCCGGCTCCCCGAGCAGTCACGAGCGAATCTGTTCCAAAACATAAGCTGGCATAGGAAACACGGACAAAGCGTGTTGAACTCTTATGTCTCTTAAATTTCGCTCACCATCACAGCTACAAACATTTGCCTATTCACAGTTCATCAACAGTTCAGCAGGACAACATACCAACAGCCGGATGGAGCGTTAGGCACGTTTAGCAGGACGACATACCAACAGCCGGGTGGAACATCAGGCACGTTTAGCAGGACGACATACCAACAGCCGGGTGGAACATCAGGCACGTTCAGCAGGACGACATACCAACAGCCGGGTGGAACATCAGGCACGTTCAGCAGGACGACATACCAACAGCCGGGTGGAACATCAGGCACGTTCAGCAGGACGACATACCAACAGCCGGGTGGAACGTCAGGCACGTTTAGCAGGACGACATACCAACAGCCGGGTGGAACATCAGGCACGTTTAGCAGGACGACATACCAACAGCCGGGTGGAACGTCAGGCACGTTCAGCAGGACGACATACCAACAGCCGGATGGAACGTCAGGCACGTTCAGCAGGACGACATACCAACAGCCGGATGGAACGTCAGGCACGTTTAGCAGGACGACATACCAACAGCCGGATGGAACGTCAGGCACGTTTAGCAGGACGACATACCAACAGCCGGATGGAACGTCAGGCACGTTTAGCAGGACGACATACCAACAGCCGGATGGAACGTCAGGCACGTTTAGCAGGACGACATACCAACAGCCGGATGGAACGTCAGGCACGTTTAGCAGGACGACATACCAACAGCCGGATGGAACGTCAGGCACGTTTAGCAGGACGACATACCAACAGCCGGATGGAACGTCAGGCACGTTTAGCAGGACTTCGTACGGCAGAGGCCGCGATTGAGCGGCTAACGCACTGTGATTAGCTAATGGTACCCATGACGGACTAATTTACATGTAAATGGGTCACGCTCCTCCTCCTTACGAAGTCCTACTAAACATGCTTATTGAGACCAAAAAAAAAAAAAAAAACTTTTCCGTACGCAGTTACGGACGAAATTACTTATTAACTTTTACACTGGTGTCATTCTAACTGTAATAGGTTTTGCACATCGTTTTCCGAAAGACCTGTTCAGAGGCTCATTTTCGCTCATGGCCCAACGGTAATATGCAGTATTATAGCTTTTTCAGTTTGTGTATGCGCAGTGTATGGATAATTTATGAAAGCGTTTATGAAAGTCATTTCCCTTTTCTTCTTTTTTTTCTAAGAATTTCCTTTCTTCTCTGAAAAAAAAATGATAAACACATTTACAGAAGAAAGCAACTAGTTAACTTTTGCACTAGTGTCATCGTACACATGATAATAGGTTTTGCACATCGTTTTCCGAAAGCCGTGATGAGAGGTTCATTTGCGTTCATGGCAAAAAAAAAGTAATTATGTAGTTGCTTTCAGTTTGTTTCTTTGCAGTACATGGAAAATATATGAGAACGTCGTGCTCGTCTTTCCTGCATTTCCTTATTTCCTTAATCTCTCAGTGTTTTTGTTTTGTTTTGTTTCTGTTTGCTTTATTTTGCTCTTGTTGATTTTTGAAAGGAGTTGCTTTCTTTGTTGATGAGGATGAATTCTCAAGGTGAAGTCAAGTGTATGAAGTTCTCTCTCCCTCAGGCAATCTCTCTCTCTCTCTCTCTCTCTCTCTCTCTCTCTCACACACACACACACACACACACACGCACACACACACACACCCTCTCTTCACCCCCCTCCCCCTCTCTTTACCCCCATCCCCCCTCTCCTCCCCCCCCCCCCACTCTCTCTCTCTCTCTCTCTCTCTCACACACACACACACACACACACACACACACACACACACACACACACACACACACACACACACTGACAAAACACACACGCGCGCGCCCATAAAAAGCAAATAAAAAAGTTCGTTAGCACTACAAAGAATGCGACTGCATGTTGTCACAGTATGATTACACGCCTCGACAGAGACCGGCTTGCTAACAATGCCCTCACGTTCTCGGCAGGAGGTCGAAGACATTTTCTACCCAATGAGTAATGCACACGTCAAAGTATGCATTGTTTTGTGTGCATGGTGCAGTGGTTATGCACTTGGGACCGGGGGCGAACAAACAAATAAATGCCACCCGAAGTATCTCACACTTTAAAGGAGATTTCAACACATTGTCTGCGAAGAATTATGAAGATTTCTTTCACTTGAAGAAGATAAGAATATAAGAATGCAGTCGGTGAATTTTCAAACGGAGTGCTCGTATAATGCGGATACTGTGTGTGGTGTGTGTGTGTGTGTGTGTGTGTGTGCGTGCGTGCGTGCGTGCGTGCGTGCGTGCGTGCGTGCGTGCGTGCGAGCGTGCGTGCGTGCGTGTGTGTGCGTATGTGCGTGCGCGTGTGCTCGCGCCGGGTTTAGTTTCGTAGAGGGACAACGTTCCAAACAGGCATGAACTGAAGTGCCCTCACCTGGCGTGTTCTCCCAAAGCATGTTCATTTGACAAGATGTTTTTTGTTGTTGTTTTTTTCCCCCGAATTTTCATCCACAAACCTCCGACGGGGGCATAATTCCTACAGGTAAAGTGAATGTTGATTGGTTTGTACTCTTAAGATCTTACTGTCATAAAAACCCAGTTTGAACGGTATACATTCTGACATGCACAGCTATCTCTTTGCGTAATCCACATACCTGGCCTGACACAGTGGACACATTCCGATCTCTTTTTATCCATTTTCCGCCGAGCGATACAACAGGATCTTGTCCAACAAAAAAAAAAAAAAAAAAAAAGGTGTGACGTAGGCACGGGGTGTAGTCAAAACAAAATGTACGTCGGTGTTTCCTGTGCTACTTCGTTTCACAAGTTCCGACTATGGTTGCTCCCGCTTACAGTCATATGTTTGATGTATGAGCATGGATGTGTTTCTGCATGTTAGTAACGCGTTAGTCGAAGTCGTTGTTTGGTTGATAAACGGCTCGGTTTATTTATTTATTATTTATTTATTTATTTATTTATTTATTTATTTATTTATTTGCTGCCCCAACTCTTTGCCCGCTCCAGTGGTGTTCCTCCCAGGTAATGGGTCGAATCCACGGAGGGCTCGGAAGCTGGGACTATTTTTATTTTGCATGATGATGGAGATGAGGATGATGGTAAGATGATGCTATGGAGATCCGTGTGGTTTGGGGCTGCGGGACAGGGCCGCATTCCACGCTTCCTGTCATAAATATCCCGGCATTAACCAGGCCCGGGAACTACGGCACCTGCGGTGCCGGTCGTGTAATCATCCACATCATAAGACGTGTCACACGAAGGGAAGCACCCCCAAAGTCGCACCCGTGAAGTGGGTGTATCTCGGCTGTGTGGCAACAGCCTCCCCAGTGGGTCCATAGCACACCCGCTCTGGGTAGGAGCCGACCTAGGTAGGAAAAATCCCGCTTGCCTCGGCTGGGACTCGAACCCGGGTCTCCCGGTCCATGGTCCGAAGTGCTAACCACTACACTACTGGGGCCGGGCTCGTTTCTCAGTTTCACTCCGACAAACACAACTACGTTGAAAACAGCCCGCACTACTGCTCAGTTCGCCCGGTAGGGGGTGCAAATGTATACCAGTCCATTCCGTCGATATTTCGCATAAAGTAAAGTCGTAGAACGAAGTCAGCGGCCACGTGACTTCACCTCGCCAGACCCCGGAGTACAATTGCACCCCGTCCCGCGTTGCGGGGATACAGTCGTCCCCGTTAGAGGACGACTGGAGTTTATTTGCCCCTCCTGCGCATGACTGGTATACATTTGCACCCCCCAACGGGCGAACTAAACCAACAGAGCCGTCCTGTTCACATTTGAAAGTGGAAACACTCGACGCTACTGCTGGCAAGCACTCTGTATTGGCGGTGCTACTGTATCAACCAGAAAACGACTTAAAAACACTGTTGAAACGTAAAGATTTAAAACGCTGTTACAACGTAAACACAAAAAACGCTGTTGCAACCTTTAGACGCAAAACACAGATGTACGTAAACCTGTAAAACGCAGTTGCACGTAAACCTGTACAACGCAGTTGCACGTAAACCTGCCAAACGCTGTTGCACGTAAACCTGTAAAACGCAGATGCACGTAAACCTGTAGAACGCAGTTGCACGTAAACCAGTAAAACGCAGATGCACGTAAACCTGTAGAACGCAGTTGCACGTAAACCAGTAAAACGCAGATGCACGTAAACCAGTAAAACGCAGCAGCACGTAAACCTGTAGAACGCAGTTGCACGTAAACCTGTAGAACGCAGTTGCACGTAAACCTGTAGAACGCAGTTGCACGTAAACCTGTAGAACGCAGTTGCACGTAAACCTGTAGAACGCAGTTGCTCGTAAACCTGTAGAACGCAGTTGCACGTAAACCTGTAAAACGCAGTTGCACGTAAACCAGTAAAACGCAGATGCACGTAAACCTGTAGAACGCAGTTGCACGTAAACCAGTAAAACGCAGATGCACGTAAACCAGTAAAACGCAGTTGCACGTAAACCTGTAAAACGCAGTTGCACGTAAACCAGTAAAACGCAGATGCACGTAAACCTGTAGAACGCAGTTGCATGTCAACCTGTAAAGCTCTGTTGTACGTCAACCTGTAAAACGCTGTTGCACGTAAACCTGTAGAACGCAGTTGTATGTCAACCTGTAAAGCTCTGTTGTACGTCAACCTGTAAAACGCTGTTGCACGTAAACCTGTAAAACGCAGTTGCACGTAAGCCTGTAAAATGCAGTTGCAAGTAAACGCAGCTGCACGTCAACCTGTAAAACGCAGCTGCACATCAACCTGTAAAACGCTGTTGCATCGTAAACACGTAAAGACACGTAAAAATGTAAACGCTGTTGCAAGTTAAAGATGTAAAAGCTTTCACAACGTCAGCACGTAAAACGCTGTTGCAACGTAAAGACGTGACATGCTGTTAGACGTTTACACGTAAAACGCTGTTCCAATATAAACGTGTAAAACGCATTTGTGATGTAAAAATGTAAACGCGTTTGAAACGTAAAGATGTAAAACGCTGTTACAACGTAAAGACATAAAACGCTGTTACAGAATAAAGCCGTGTGCGCGCTCCTATTTCGGACACGCTTGTGGCTTTATCTGCACGGGAGCTATCGTCGTTCAGACTCTGGAATCACAGTTGCACCTGAAACACTCGCGTACATTTTTGACTACACCCCTGTTGTGACGGAAACAAAACAAAACAAAACAAACAGCCACAACTACTACTTATCTATCTGGGGCTATTATCATTCCCTCCCCCCTCTGGGGTGACGCAATAAAGACAGGAAAGAATGCAGGCCCGGCTAAAGCGTGCAGACAATTTCTCCAGCATTAGCCTTCCCGACTAATCTCTGTCCTTTCAAACATGCAGGTGCAAAGATGATTAATGTGACAATATCTGCGCCCAGCGACTGTAGCGATTTGATACCCGGGCTTTGTCAAACTGGGTCTTGTCTGTATTCAGGAAATTCCCTTGAACACAAGGGGGGGGGGGGGATGGCCGGGGGAGGGGGGGGGGTTAGTCAAACGGCGTGGAGTGTTTCCGTCGGTGATACGATTCAAAAGTTTGAATGCTCTCGTTTAAAGTGACATGTCTGAAGTTTGAGCATGCACACATCTCTACGTTGTATTGGCGTTTCAATCTGTTTTCTGGTTGTTAAACGGCCCATGTCGTTCATTCGTCGGGGGGCTCTCTGCGGGTACTCCGGCTTCCTCCCCCTCTGCTTTGGAAATGTTCAGCCCACCAAATTTGAAAAATAAACTCAATTCTAAATTTCGAAATTTAAATAGCTGAGCTGACCCTTCGCACCACGTGATTGTAACGTGTTTATGTCCAGTGTGTGAGAGAATGCGTGTGATTCACGTGAGCGTGCGTGTTGGGTTCACTTCGGGCGCTTTGAGCCGATTCATGAAATTGGGTAAAGCGCCTATACAATACTTCTTCTTCTTCTTCTTCAATGCAGACAAACTGGGGTGCAGTGAACGGTAGCAACGGAAAGCCTCCACTTTTCACAATAATGTGGGTAGCAACCTGAAAAAACTCCCGGATTTTCGATTGTTCTATGTCATCGACAAGGGGAGTTTATCAATCACAAAGCGACTTTGACAAACACGTCTATGCTCATGTTACAAACATATGAAGCTCATGTTTGTAACATATGGCTTTAACTGAGAGGAATAGTTGTACAGTTTTGCATCTATACAGCAGCAGGAAAAACATCCGCAATCTTAGCTGGACCCCGCGTTGAAGGTATTTAAGCTATGGTTGGGTAGCATGGAGATAAACGCTTCTGGGTTGCTGTTCATCTCATCAGCTATTTATCATTCCCTGTACCTAATAATTTCAAACTTAAGAAGCGCCATTTTCTGCCGGTAATTGCATCTTTTAGCCATTTCATGTACATGCGTTTCGCCCCGTAATATCATATCTTCGGTCCCGGGGGGTAAAATCATGATTTTTCTTACTGTTAATTAGCATGCAGAGTCGGTCGTGGGAGGTAATGTACCTGATAATGATAGTAATATTGATGAATAAAAACCCTTCAGCGTAATAATGCCGCCTTTTGTTTCTGTGGATTTGTTACACGTGGTGACGTCACTGTCTAGTTACTGACGTCATTCAAGGCGAAACTGAGCTCCCCTGTTGGTTGAAATCGCATTCTCTGTCGTAAAGTACACTTAAGTTTACAAAGAGATGACAGCTGTGCAGGCATGCACAGTCAAAGGCAGGTGTGGGAGACACACGATATAATCCATATTCTTTTATCTCGTTTAACCATCTACACCACCACGGACTGTGGGCGCCAAAGGTGTGTACGTGATGGTCGCTGATCACAGGGAAGAACGTTTGAATACAACTGCTGTCAACATCTGTAATTTCAAAGTGATTATTCGTGCAGGAAGCGGAGCGATAATCGGATAGGTCACAGTCTGGTGGATTTTTGGGTTCCTGTGGCGTGCATGTGAACTTTATGTTGGCCAGCTGTTCGTTATAGTCTGTGCGCGCACTACCACCACTGTAGTTCACTTCAGTTCAGTTCAAAAGGTACGAGTATCTCTGCGCTCGGAAATGCCTCCTCTTGCTACCCCCCGGCATGCACCTTGCCCTACCAACTACCAAAAAAATCACGATAATAATAATCATTTAGCACTTATTTTCGCAGCAAAGCAACTCATAGCGCTACACACACACACACACACACACACACACACACACACACACACACACACACACACACACACACACACACACACACACACACACACACACACACACACACTCTCTCTCTCTCTCACACACACACACACACACACACACACACACACTCTCTCTCTCTCTCTCTCTCTCTCTCACACACACACACACACACACACACACACACACACACACACACACACACACACACACACACACACACACACACACACACACACCGGCCTGATGCTGATATACAACCACAGACAAAGGCACTGAGTCAATGGCAGACTACTTAAGTGTGAAAAGCTTGACGGAAGAGGTGGGTTTTCAGGTTTGATTTGAACTCGGACAGTGTGGAAAAATTGCAAAATACAACAGGCAGCGAGCTCCAAACATCTGGGACAAGGAAACTGAAGGAGCGTTTTTCGAAAGGAAAAAAAAATTCACTACAAACTAGCACACTCGCAACACAGGTTAGTGGAAACAAACACTGTACTTGACTCCAAGCTCAATCTGTGTCTTTACGCCTGTGGCCGACCTGGCAATCTGACTGGATTGAATAGGGTTCAGCTGGGCTGATCAATTAGGGTAGCTACCCCCCCCCCCCAACCCCCACCCACCCGAATAACCTCCCGTCAGGGCCGTCCCCGATCACGTCTTGTGGAGTGGGACGTGAAACACAACTAACCAACCCCCTCCTGTCCTCCACACCCTCCCCTATCCCCCCCCCCTCCCCTACCCCCCCCCCCCCTTCCTACCTGACCGCACTCACTAGTACAATCTAAGGACGTTGCGCAGGTCTCTTTAGGGTAACGTGATTGGTCCCTGTCACGCATGCTCGGAATTAGCAGCAATTAGGCCGATATGGTAACGGCCGCACAACCTTCGAACGCAGTACCCGTGATGCATTGTGTCCATAGAACCGGCGGCGGCATTCTTCTCAGTCCCGAACAGCACGAGATTACGACGAGATTACGACGAGATTACGACGAGATTGTGTCAAATTGACGCGTTCCGGGTGCTTTTAAGTCTTCAGAAACGACTGGCACACGGCTGGACGCGTGTGAATAAGGACTGTCAAAACGTTAGTTTGTTGAAGTATAGGACTGTTGAAACACACACACACACACACACACACACACACACACACACACACACACACACACACACACACACACACACACACACACACACACACACGCTGTAAATATATCCAAGAAAGGGAATGAACGGGAAGAAAATAAATAAATAAATAAACCGACTGTGCGATTACATACATCAAGCAATACTATCAAGTGATCAATATGTACATAAAAACAATAAGGTATGTGAGAGAGAGAGAGATAGAGAGAGAGAGAGAGAGAGAGAGAGAGATATGATGATGATGATGATGATGATGAAACGTTTTTTATTCAGGATAGAGCATTTAGGCATTGCTGCCTATCTTACATGCTGTCCTGCTATTCTACATTAAAGGGTATTGAGAAAAAAATCAAAACAAACAAACAGTAAAAAAAAGTCAAGTGTAAACTATCTAAGGGAAATACAGGAGAGAAAAAATACACACGATAAACAAATCAAAACATACGTGGCATGTGCTGATGATACTGGCTGTATGCCAAATAAGAACTTTACAGTCGTATCTAATATTTCAAAACATGTATGTTACACATTTCTATGTATATGGTCAGATAAGCGTATCGTGGAGAGAGAGAGAGAGAGAGAGAGAGAGAGAGAGAGATGATGATGATGATGATGAAACGTTTTTTTTTATTCAGGATAGAGCATTTAGGCATTGCTGCCTATCTTACATGCTGTCCTGCTATTCTACATTAAAGGGTATTGAGAAAAAAATCAAAACAAACAAACAAACAAAAAAACAAAAAAAAGTTTTAAAAAAGTATAAACTATCTAGGGGAAATACAGGAGAGAAAAATACACACGATAAACAAATCAAAACATACGTGGCATGTGCTGATGATACTGGCTGTATGCCAAGTAAGAAAGTTACAGTCGTCTCTAAGATTGCAAAACATGTATATAACACATTTCTATATATGATCGTCAGATAAGCGTATCGTGTAGAATTTGTTTGAAGTTTATGAATTTGGAAACGTTTTGGATACTCAGGGGTAAAGAGTTCCACATGGATGCCCCTGAGAAAGACAGGCTACTTTTATATATATCAACCCTTGGACGAGGCACTGGGAGCAGACTGTTCCTTGTGTTATGTTGTTTATCATGTTCGAAATTAAATAGTTGAGAGAGAGAGAGAGAGAGAGAGAGAGAGAGAGAGAGAGAGCGAGAGCAACAACAACAACAAACAAACAAACAAACAAGTAAACAAAAGAGAATGTACCTATTTTTAGAAGCTTAGTCGAGCCCTAGTCTGTTCAGGAATAGACCTAAGGCGGCTCGAAGAAAGTCGTATTTCTCTCAAATTACAACCACAAAGTCTCGAAAACGACCGCAGTGGCCAAAGGAAACATCCTTCTATCTGACAAACAGTACTAGAGCTTCCAAGGCGGCAGTTTTTCACCAGCAGCGGCTTTAACTGTAACGGCGAGGTTGAAAATTGATCTGGCGATCAGAGCCAGCACCACTGAGCAATAAAACAAAAATATAAATAAACACACTCCTGTCTTCCTTTCCTCAATTATTCGATTTGCCCAGCACTCGAGCGCTCCTAAGACGTCATTCTAAAAAAAAAAACAGTGCTAATTAAACATGCCGCTGAGAGAGTGTTTAAAGAGGCAGCGAAAGGTCGTTAGTGTAGACTCATTAAGCACTCAGCCTGTCGCTGCCAGTCAGCAGTTCCCTGGGAACCCCTCCCGTACGTCACAGGTAAAAAGGCTGAGGGGGGGGGGGGGGTGTGGCAGTCAATTTATGGGGAAGTGACCAGCGCACTAAGGTCAGGGAGATAGGGAGGCCAGTGCACATGAGGTCAGAGAGAGAGAGAGAGAGAGCGCGTACGAACGAACGAGCTGGAGAGAGAGAGAGAGAGAGAGGATGATGACGATGAATCTTTATTTTCCAACGGTTGAAGTTTTGACTGAATTATAAATTTCACAAACTTGCCGTTGCTGTCACCACAATATTTAATGACTGAATCAGTCGTTAAACAAACTAAATAATTAATTCAGAGCTACATGAGGGGGTCAAGGAGCCAGCACATTGGAGCGGTATTGCGGTGGACTTTCATTGTTCGGGCCTTAGGTTCGATTCCTGGCTGGGGCCAAACGTTTGTTCTTTTTCTCGTTGTCCTGTCTTTGGTATCACCCATAAGTGGTGGAAAAGGACTTTAAACCCTCAAACACCCCCCCCCCCCCCGAGCAAACCCACACATAGCCTAAAAAGCCGCTGTTCAAAGTCAAAGTGAAAACATTTTATTCCTTTCTCCCCTGTCGGGGTGTGGAGGAATTGAAAAAGTGAAAGGGACAACAATGATATTAAACAACAAAAACAACAACAATTAATACCTGTACATTGGCAGCAGCAATTTCAGCTTTCACATGAAACACACACACACACACACACACACACACACACACACACACACACACACACACACACACACACACACACACACACACACACACGTTCTTCTTAAAGTGCACATATCAGTACATCAGCACCTAGAAACTGTTTACGTGTGCACCGCAGTGGGGAATCGATTCTAATTTTAAATTTAAATACCTCGTGACATATAGCAGAAACTAAATATGGCTTCCACAGGAAGGGAACTGACTAACGGGAAAATGTTCACCCCTTGTTTTCTTCCGCATACGAGCACACAAATTTTCACCTCTGGGAAAGACAAAATAATTTCCATCTTTTCCTGGAAGTTTTTTTTTCCCCCGATTTTTTTTTCCCCATGGAGACACTGGTTTAGGATGAACTTTCACTACTTCCGTTTTCTCCATGCTGCCTCACTTTTGACATTTCTCAAATAAGACGGAGTTTTCGATAATGTCGCATTAATAAAGGACTTTCACACCTATTAGGACCTCTATAAAACAGAGAAATCAACAACTTGACAGGAAGAAAGTCGTGGGAAATGTAACTGACATTTTCGCCGTTCCTTGTTGCTCGCGAAAATTCAATGGCGTGCACTATTTATATCCTGGATACTGTTTCAGGGTATTGGGATTTTTGTTTGACTTTGTTGTTTAAGGACGGTAAAATGGCGTCAGTGTTTGGCTTTTTGTGTTTGTATGACGTCTCTCTCTCTCTCTCTCTCTCTCTCTCTCTCTCTCTCTCTCTCTCTCTCCCCCCCCCCCCCCAGCCCCATCGAGACTGACACAAACTCCGTCGTCATTCAGTCTGGTAGAGTGGTAAGAGATGCAATGTTAGTTCAAAACCTCCTGTCCATTTTCCGTGGGAAATGTTTTCCCATTCGAACCGAGTCGTGTAGGTGACACTCGCTAGACACGCCATTACGCTGCAGGAAGCCAGGACAAACTACCGAAGTGTCAGACAAAAACCCTGCTGACCGAATGACCAGGCGAAGCTTCGACCCTCTACATCACGCGAGAGTACCGCGAGGTCTCGCCACGGGACGCAATCAATTGGCGCTGATTGGCCAACGTCGTCGGCCCCGATAGCTCTACGGTAACACACGCACAAACGTTTGTTTTGGCGAAACCTTGAGAAAACCCGTGCTGACCGAATGACAAGGCGATGTTTTGACCCTCTACGTCACGCGAGAGTACCGCGAGATCTCGCGACGGGACGCAGTCACTTGGCGCTGATTGGCCAACGTCGTGGCTCATAGATCTACCGTAAATGTAATAGGAACACATGAACCGAACAAGGATTTGAATGATAAAACCTTGACAAAGCCTTACTGACCGAATGACCAGACCGGCAGACGAAACTTTGATTTTGTGCGTCACGCGAGAGTACCACGAGGTCTCGCCAACGGGACGCAATCAATCGGTGCTGATTGGCCAACGTCGTCGTCGGCCACGATAGCTCTACGGTACTCCCTTGTGCATGTACAAAGTTCAGGGGTGAGCAGCCTGACAGGTGACGCGTCGGACTTTTAACAGGTGTGTCACTGAACGGCCGTCACCGCTGACACTGTTAAAATGAATGTGTGTTTGATCCCAAGTCGAGCCGTGAATTGATAATTAACATGTAAACCACAGGCCCGTAGCCACGTCCTCTGAGTCTCCATGGCAACCCATCTGATTTCCTTCTGCCGCGCAATGGCACCACACGGTAACTCCATGACGTCATTTAAATGGTCTTCTTCCACAAAATGACGTCATGGATTTACTGTGTTTTTCCATTGCATGGCAGGTTTTTGAAGCAAATCGAGGGTATCCTGCCCATCCATACAGACAGAAAGAAGAAGATGATGATGATGATGATGATGATGATGTCTTCTAACGCGCTGAAAAAACTCCATACGCAGCATGCTCGTAGCGCGGGGTGGGTGGGGGGAAAGGGTGGGGGGAAATAAGTTTTAACAAAAACAGGAGGAAGGGGGTGGGAGGGGTAGAGTCTGCAGGGGGGGGGGGGGGGCTTGGGGGGGGGGTGGAGTCCGCATCAGAACTTCGAGAAGAGATAGGTTGTCAGGTGGCTCCTGAAAGACTCAGTGGACGTGCTGGCTTTCAAGGAAGGTGGCAGGGCGTTCCACAGAGCAGGGGCACAAAACTTGAAGGAGCGAGCTCCAAAACGCTTCTTGGTGGTGTTATCGTGAAACCCAGGGATGGACAAGCGGGACTGAGATGAGGAACGGAGAGTGCAGGATGGAGCATATGAAGGGATGAGCTCGGAGAGATACTGCGGGGACTTTCCATGGACACAGGAGAACACAAGGGACAGAAGTTTGTGGTGAATGCGAAGTTTGACAGGCAGCCAGAGATATAGGACTTTCTGGCAGGGAACCCTCGGATACTCGGACAGACACTCCCACACGTGTGATTTGCCTGTAGGAGTGTTGGTGCACTGTGATTGGCTGCACAGACTTGTCGATCAATCAGAATCTGGCTACTTCAGTACATGCCAATTCTTCTGATTTTCCTGGTTACCGGGCTGCTAATCGGGGGTTTCTCTTCAGGTCCTCCGGCTTCCTCCTCCAGCGAAATTCCAAAAAATAGGTGCATGCCGGAGTGGCGCTCCACCGCCGCTACGACGTCATTAACCCAGGGGGAAACCATCCGAATTTATGGAAAGGGTTAACAAAATACATGTAGCCGAGGGTCTGGGGTTTTTTTCCAGTCCGTGCTTGGGAGTTAGTAGTCTGTCCTACGTCCTCTACCATTGAGTACATGTACGTTAATTGTGCAAGCCGGGGAAGTCAAGGGGCTGGCTGAGTTAAACATTATCGAGGCCGGAAAGGGGGTGGGGGGGGGGACATAACAGGTGGGTGGGAAAGGACTGAAGGGTGGGTGGGGGAGGGGGGAGGACTGTTCCTACCAAGCCACGAGGGCGAAAAAAATGTTTACGAGCCAAGGGCTCAAGTGAACACGCTTGTAATTACCAGCCGTTATGCATGCGACCCCGCTGTATACCCGGCGTTGTCGGGGCCGACTTTAAACTAAATGCCTTCAGCGTTGAACACTTCACGTTGGCCAAAATCTCACACCCTAGACCCGGCTAGACCAAGACAGCCAGGAACACTGGATGGCGACAACATTAATATTCGGCGCGCGAGTAAATTAAAACACAGGCGTCGTCTAGGGGTGTCAGTGGGTGCAGTGGACACTTAACGTACAGTAGACGTGTCCTACACGCGTGGTGTTGATTAGGATCCCATTCTGTTCGACATGCACAGGATGAACTCCGTCCGAAGGTCCAGTCGGTCGTCGGCTTGTATGTTTCGATTGGGTTAAAATGCTGATGATGAATTTTGTTCGACCTGCCGTGATCACCTTATCATGTGTGTGTGTGTGTGTGTGTGTGTGTGTGTGTGTGTGTGTGTGTGTGTGTGTGTGTGTGTGTGTGTGTGTCTCCTCATTAAAATAAGAGAGAGAGAGAGAGAGAGAGAGAGAGAGACACACACACACACACACACACACACACACACACACACACACACACACACACACACACACACTGACACAGAGAGAGAGAGAGAGAGAGAGACACACACACACACACACACACACACACACACACACACACACACACACACACACACACACACACACACACTGACAGAGAGAGAGAGAGAGAGAGAGAGAATAAAACTATATTTAACGAGAATGAAAATTAAATACCGATTAAATCTTTCTCTAATGCAGTGGCATTCTACTTAATGCAAACTGAACGAACATCTGTGTGCGTGCGTTCGTGCGTGCGTGCGTGCGTGCGTGTGTGTGTGTGTGTGTGTGTGTGTGTGTGTGTGTGTGTGTGTGTGTGTGTGTGTGTGTGTGTGCCGCATGTGTGTGTGTGTGCCGCATGTGTGTGTGTGTGTGTGTGTGTGTGTGTGTGTGTGTGTGTGTGTGTGTGTGTGTGTGTGTGTGTGTGTGTTTGAGAGAGAGAGAGAGAGAGAGAGAGAGAGAGAGAGAGACGTAACTTGTTCCACAAACACCCCGCATACAAACCACTGCGTCATCTTGGCTCACATGTTACCCCGGGCGGCCGGATCGGCACCATAAGCCTTGCCTGACACATTTATATTTAACGTCTTTACACGTACTGAACTTTACCTGAACCTTGAACACAGTTTAACCCTGTCTTACTAATGCGGTTTTTTTTTTTTTTTTTTAGTGCAGTATGCTGCACGGTCTGTGTCAGCTGTGCAACGAATTGAACTTCTCTCGTCGATCAGTGATGACTTTTGATGTTTTCGTACTGAGGTAGCTGTTGCAAGTATTTTCAGTTTATGACTTCTTGACCCGCCGAAGCCGGAGCGAGAGAAGTCAGTCGTCCTTGACAGCTCATGGGTACAACCACATCAATTTGTTGTCTTGTCTGTGGCATCAGAATTCGAAACTCAGAAACATACATGTACATTTATATCACACTGGGGTGCGCGGAAGTACACAGACCAGGCATTCCGGTATGAAGTACCGTTTTCAGTGATAGTTTGACTGAAAGTTAAAGGCCCTAGTTTTAAGATGTGTTGGCTCACAGACTGCTATGAACTGTTTTGGAGGTGTCAAGTATCACACAACTAAGACACAAGCACAACCGGCCCCCGTAGTGTAGTGGTTAGCACCGGACTATGGACCGGGAGACCCGGGTTCGAGTCCCAGCCGAGGCAAGCGGGATTTTTCCTACCTAGGTCGGCTCCTACCCAGAGCGGGTGTGCTATGGGCCCAATGGGGAGGCTGCTGCCACACAGCCGAGATTCACCCACTTCACGGGTTCGACTTTGGGGGTCACAAGTTCTTCCCTTGGTAAGACACGTCTTATGATGTGGATGATTACACGGCCGGCACCGTAGGTGCCGTAGTTCCCGGGCCTGGTGAACGCCGGGATATTTATGACAGGAAGCGTGAAATGCGGCCCTGTCCCGCAGTCCCAAACCACACAGACCTCCATTAGCATCATCTTACCATCATCCTCATCTCCATCATCATGCATAATAAAAATTTTAAAAAAATGCCCCAGCTTCCGAGCCCTCCGTGGACTCCACCCATTACCGGGGAAGAACACCACTGGAACTGGCAAAGAGCTGGGGCAGCAACCAAAAAAAAAAAAAAAAAAAACCATTTAAAGAACAAATACATGCACGCGCATGCTTCCTTCCGGCTGACTGAAACAAGTCACAGCGTTTCAACGACAGACGCACCTGTGGCGCACCAAGTTCAAGCAGCCGCTAACGGACGGCTGAGTTTTCCTCGTGTGTGCGGCCATCAAACGTCAGTGTGTCGCATTAGGGCTCTATTAATCTCTAAGACAGACTATTTCGATCGCACAAGCGGAGTCACAAGTGCAACCGTTCTAAAACAGAAGTCTCCTCGTATAAATTATAACCTAGTAATTGTAGCAATAGCGCTACCTCAGGGTGGATGTTTGCACACAACAATACTGTTGTTTTATTTCTGTCTTAATTGAGGTAGAAAAATGTTTTTTGTTGTTTTATCTCTGTCTTAATTGAGGTAGAAAAATGTTTGTTGTTGTTTTATTACTGTCTTTATTGAGGAAGAAAAATGTTTGTTGTTGTTTTATTACTGTCTTTATTCAGGAAGATAAAATGTTTGTTGTTATTGTTTCATTACTGTCTTTATTCAGGAAGAAAAATGTTTGTTGTTGTTTCATTACTGTCTTTATTCAGGAAGATAAAATGTTTGTTGTTATTGTTTCATTACTGTCTTTATTCAGGAAGAAAAATGTTTGTTGTTGTTTTATTACTGTCTATATTGAGGAAGATAAACTGTTTGTTGTTGTTTTATTACTGTCTTTATTGAGGAGGAAAAAATGTTTGTTGTTGTTTTATTACTGTCTTTATTCAGGAAGAAAAATGTTTGTTGTTGTTTTATTACTGTCTTTATTGAGGAAGAAAAATGTTTGTTGTTGTTTTATTACTGTCTTTATTGAGGAAGAAAAATGTTTGTTGTTGTTTTATTACTGTCTATATTGAGGAAGATAAACTGTTTGTTGTTGTTTTATTACTGTCTTTATTCAAGAAGAAAAATGTTTGTTGTTGTTTTATTACTGTCTTTATTCAGGAGGAAAAAATGTTTGTTGTTGTTTTATACTGTCTTTATTGAGGAAGAAAAATGTTTGTTGTTGTTTTATTACTGTCTTTATTGAGGAAGAAAAATGTTTGTTGTTGTTTTATTACTGTCTTTATTCAAGAAGAAAAATGTTTGTTGTTGTTTTATTACTGTCTTTATTGAGGAAGAAAAATGTTTGTTGTTGTTTATTACTGTCTTTATTGAGGAAGAAAAAATGTTTGTTGTTGTTTTATTACTGTCTTTATTGAGGAAGAAAAATGTTTGTTGTTGTTTTATTACTGTCTTTATTCAAGAAGAAAAATGTTTGTTGTTGTTTTATTACTGTCTTTATTCAAGAAGAAAAATGTTTGTTGTTGTTTTATTACTGTCTTTATTGAGGAAGAAAAATGTTTGTTGTTGTTTTATTACTGTCTTTATTCAGGAGGAAAAAATGTTTGTTGTTGTTTTATTACTGTCTTTATTGAGGAAGAAAAATGTTTGTTGTTGTTTTATTACTGTCTTTATTGAGGAAGAAAAATGTTGTTGTTGTTTTATTACTGTCTTTATTGAGGAAGAAAAATGTTTGTTGTTGTTTTATTACTGTCTTTATTCAGGAAGAAAAATGTTTGTTGTTGTTTTATTACTGTCTTTATTGAGGAAGAAAAACTGTTTGTTGTTGTTTTATTACTGTCTTTATTCAAGAAGAAAAATGTTTGTTGTTGTTTTATTACTGTCTTTATTCAGGAGGAAAAAAATGTTTGTTGTTGTTTTATTACTGTCTTTATTGAGGTAGAAAAATGTTTGTTGTTGTTTTATTACTGTCTTTATTGAGGAAGATAAACTGTTTGTTGTTGTTTTATTACTGTCTTTATTCAAGAAGAAAAATGTTTGTTGTTGTTTTATTACTGTCTTTATTGAGGAAGAAAAATGTTTGTTGTTGTTTTATTACTGTCTTTATTGAGGAGGAAAAAATGTTTGTTGTTGTTTTATTACTGTCTTTATTCAGGAAGAAAAATGTTTGTTGTTGTTTTATTACTGTCTTTATTCAGGAAGAAAAATGTTTGTTGTTGTTTTATTACTGTCTTTATTCATTTATAAATATGCTTGTTGAGTGCGAGTTCAATATGTTAAATGGTGTTAATACTTCCATTGTTATGCTCACAAATCGTTCTTGTCGAGCCTATTATCACACCACTTAAACACCTGCACAGTGACAGCGTCTGAAATGCTGGAAATTGAGAAGGGACAGCCTTCGGCTGTTCAATTCCGTGAGTTCTTATCCCGACTGGGGCCAAATATTAATTTTGTGCTGGCTTTTTCATCGTTGCCCCGTCTTTGATATTACCCGTATGTGGTGGAAAAGGACGTTAAACTCCCAAACACCCACCCACCCACCCTGTTGAATTCCCAGTGTGTCAACAAAAGTGTTTCTGGCAGACGTCTCACGTCAGTGAGCTCCCTGGGGACTGTCCTATAACTGTTCTTCTTTGAGTTTTTCCTTTATAATGACAGGAAGGTGTTGCCTCAGGATGTAGAAAATGCACCACGTAGAGTAACTGCCTGCAGTCACTCCCCAACATTTTTCATAAAACTGCAACCGGAGAGAGCGAGACGGGGGGAAGGGGGTGGGGAAGGAGGGAAGGAAGAGGATGGGGGGAACTCTGACATCGATGACGAACGACCGAGACAAAAAGAGAGAGAGAACAGAAGGTGGGGGGGGGGGAGGAGAGGATGGGGGACTGACTTGTCGATGACGAACGACCGAGACAAAAAGAGAGAGAGGACAAAGAAAAGGCAAAACAGAAGGAAAAGAAACAAAAAAAAACCCCAAACCAATAACGCCCCCAAGCGGTAGGAAAGAATATGATCTTATCTCGGCATTGACTCGGCAACGATCTGTTCCCCACCTGTTGTGTGTGCCGCCAGGTTCAGTTCAATCTACAACCTCTCGTGCTAAAATAGGCACACGCTAAAAATACGCTCATCCACAAATACATCGGTGTGCAGAAATGGCAAGCAAAACCCTACTTTGCTCGTCATAAACCATTCGGCGTCTGTGGGTGATTTGATTTGCACGTGTGGTTTCTTGAGACATGGCAAGCAGTGGCGGGAATATGAGAGAGAGAGAGAGAGAGAGAGAGAGGGTGGATTTTGGGAGAGGTTTAACGTCCTTTTCCACCACATAGGGTGATATCAAAGACGGGGCAACGATGAAAAAGCCAGCACAAACATTTGGCCCCAACCGGGATACGAACTCACGACCCGAGCATTAGAAGTCTAACGCTCTACCATTCGGCCACGCCGGCTCCCCGAGAGAGAGAGAGAGAGACAGACAGACAGACAGACAGAGGTCTACAGGCGGTTAGATGTGGGCGACATAAACTGAATACAGTTTTCTTGCTTCAATGGATCGGTAAAGTAGATAGGAAGGGGAGAGAGAGAGAGAGGTGGTGGTTTTATATTTCCCAGACCTCCATTTACCACATCAGCAGCGATTTAAATAGCATTAAACGCCTACGTCATACCCCCAAACACCCCGCCTCAAGAGAGCGAAAACTGCTAGAACTGAATGTGAGAAAACATCCTGAGAAAGCCAGAAAGCGGCAGGCTGCAAGTCCTCCACCCACGCCAACACAATGTTCTACTTCCTCACTCTGACATAGCACTTGCTGGATATTCACCAGAGTCCGTAGTATAAACGAGGAGCGTTTTCTGCGTATGCAGGAATGACCCCGAGTAAGCATTTAACTGACTTGCTTCGTTAAGAAGGTCAAATAATTATACCACCGAACTTGGAGGAGCAAAGTTTAAATCGGCCAGGACGAAGGTAAAAATGCCGAAGCATGATAATCAAGTTACTGACATTAATGATCCCAAACATTTATTGCAAAACCTACTCCCAAGAGTTACTCCCCTTAGATCATGTAGTTAGTTAGTTAGTTAGTTAGTTAGTTAGTTAGTTAGTTAGTTAGTTAGTTAGTTAGTTAGTTAGTTAGTTAGTTAGTTAGTTAGGGCTTCACGCCGCGCAACTCATGTACGTAAATATTGTGAGTGAACCAGACCAACTGCTTGTGGTTCTACAACCCTCGCAATGAGAAACATCTTTCAAGACGACGTCGGAACACCAAAAAATTTTATCGCAAGGTCGTCCCAGGATGTACGACTTGCAAATCGCAACTGAAGGAGTCATTGTTATTTTATGCTGAGGTCGTAATAAGAAGTTTTCATGCTGAGGTAGGCTAACAGACGTTCGCCACGCCAAAACTCTTGGGGGTAACTGCAGAATTGTGAGACTGTGTTCGAGAACCTTTTTGCACCAAGTCATGAGCACTACCCCTATTTTTCTTGGATTCGGCTTAGGTGCATTCAGGCCTGAACGACCCATCCCGGCCACATAAAGGGAACAAACAGGTATGTGGACTCTGCAGGGGGAGAGAACTGTGCCTGTATGGGAGGGGTGATCACCAGATCTAGCAGTTGCCAGCACAGGAAAAAAAATAAGGGGGTAGGGGGTAGGGGGGAGACTAAAGGAAATTGAGAGGAGGCAAGACAACCGATGGAGGTCCCCCATCCTACGTAACCTATAACTACTGCTCAGTTGGTGTAGTTCGCCCGGTAGGGGGTTGCAAATGTATACCAGTCCATTCCGTCGATATTTCGCATAAAACAAAGTCGTAGAATGAAGTCAGCGGCCACGTGACTTCACCTCGCCAGACCCCGGAGTACATTTGCACCCCGTCCCGCGTTGCGGGGATACAGTCGCCCTCGTTAGAGGACGACTGGAGTTTATTTGCCCCTCCTGCACATGACGTATACATTTGCACCCCCTAGCAGGCGAACTATACCAACTGAACACAAGAACTCAAAGCAAAACAGACGGAAAGGGTGGTTTGGAGTGTGACTGAGGGGCATCTCTTACCCCCCCCCCCCCACCCCCTCCCCTCCCTCCACCCATTCTTCCCCCTTTTCACCATGCTTTTTTTATGTTTACCACGGCTCGGCTCGGCTGACAGGGACTTGACGGTGATCTGTTTTGCCAACTTCTGCCCCGTCGACTCCGGACTGTGACGTGTGATGATGTTAGCGGAGAAAGCCGTTCTGGAATGGTGTGATCTCACTCCCTCTGACAACTGAACTGTTTGGGGTGCCAATCAGCAGGAGTGTGGCCGTCTCTCGGAATTGCCGGCGAGTGTGTTCGGTGAAAACGAAGTTTGTAAATGAACGGCGGAGAGGAGAGCACTTTGCTGTTCGTCTTGTTGTGAGGAAAACGCCACGATGATTTCGACAAATAAAATTATCGATGCCGGTCGTGTTGAACAGTGTTTGTATTTAATTCATTTTTAAATGGAAGATTTGATGAAGACGGATATCAGTCTATGCTGAATGGGAATCAGTTACAATTGTTGTGTCTTAACATTTGTTTGTTTGTTTGTTTGTTTGTTTGTTTGTTTGTTTGTTTGTTTGGGGAGCCTGGATAGCCGATAGAGCGTTGGACTGTTTCGGATTCTGTTGGCTGAATGGGGCAGCCTGTGAGAAGCTGTCACTGTGCATGTGCCTTCAGGGGAGAGAGTCTAGACACCACAAAAACAGCTCAGAATGATTTGTAATTCTAGATAGTTATGTCGGAATATGGGTCTTTAATTAAACTCTCATATATCACGTGAAACGGATTTTTTTTCCCAACCAGACAACCAGGAACAAGCAACTCTGTCATCAACTCCAAAATATTATTCTATTTATAGTGTCGTAACGGTTTCGCCGTACACAATGACCCGTATGCACGCCATACGTCATTCGTGGCTTCCTGTTCCAGAACTGCCAGTCTGCACCATAGACAAATTGCGATCTGCAGACACTCACTGCCAGTGTGCAGACGCTCCAGATACAAGCATGCAATTACTGATCATGGGTTATTTGCAAATACACACGCATTCTCTTTGATCGTGTAAATCTTTCTGTCTGTCTGCCTGTGTGTGTGTGTGTGTGTGTGTGTGTGTGTGTGTGTGTGTGTGTGTGTGTGTGTGTGTGTGTGTGTGTGTCTCTCCCCCCCCCCTCTCTCTCTCTCTCTCTCTCTCTCGGGGAGCCGGGGTGGTCAAATGGTAGAGCGTTGGACTTCTAATGCTCGGGTCGTGAGTTCGATCCCGGCTGGGGCCACATATTTGTGCTGGCTTTTTCATCGTTGCCCCGTCTTTGATATCACCCTATGTGGTGGAAAAGGACGTTAAACCCCCAAACACCCACCCACCCTCTCTCTCTCTCTCTCTCTCTCTCTCTCATTTGAACTCATTTTATAGCATTTATTTGCTTTTGCTTTGTAGTTGTTTGAAGTCCTTAAAATCAATGTTTACAAAAACTGTATTTGGTAGTAAGAATGGCAGCTATGTTGCTTTCAGATGATGTTTACCTCTCTCTCTCTCCCAACCCCCCTCCCCCCCCCCCTATTCATACTTTCTATTCAAAGTACTTTCCTTTACTGCTATATACAGTCCTTGAAACTTGTTTTCTAAAAATGTTTGAATAATTAGTAAGGAACGGCTCATCACTGCCTTTTTTTGGTCTCCAATCATATTTCCCTTTTGAAAAAAAAATAATGACCTTTGTAAATCATTCCACAAAGTCGCCCGTCATTTTCCTTCCGTTTTATGCTGCGATCAAAGAGATAATGTCGAACGTATAATTACAAAATAAAGATGTGAAGTCTTCCTTGTTGAGGAGTGGGGGGATGGGGTGGGGGGGGGCTGAGGATGGGAGGTGGGGTCGGTTGCTTGGCTTAGTTACGTCACAAGTTCAAAGATTTCTCATTAATCACTGGCTTAGTTGCGTGTGGATGAGATTTAGCGAGTGGGTCGGGGGGAGGGGGTGGGACAAGGAGGGGGGGGGGCAGGGGGGTCAGGAAAGGGCGAGGGAGGTGGAGGGGAGACTGGAAGGAGGGGGTTCGCACAAGCTCTTTACAAAATGGGTTACCTGTGACTATAAATCATGCGCGGTATTAAGTAATTATTTGCAATCGCACAAAACAGCCATGGAGAAGCAGGCAATGCAACAAGACAGGGGTGTGGTGGTGGTGATTTGGGTGGAGGGAAGGGAGGGGGTAGAGGTAGGGGTTGGGGGGAGGAGGAGGGGGGAATATTGTTAAGATGGAAGGGGGGGCGGGGGGAAGAAATGTTGTCATGAAAGAGAGTTGGTTTTTGCTTTTTTGTGTTTTGTTTGTTTGTTTGTTTTTTTTCCCATCCTGTTAGGCGTGACTGAAGATCATGATTTTCCTTGCCTGTCATAATCCCCTTGTAATTTACTTGCCTCTAGATGGATCAGATTTCTTCATCTTCCTCTTGTCCTCCTGCTTCTCCTCCTCCCTCTAGCAGAATGTATTTGCACGAAGTGCCTTGGGGCTACACGCTACTTGAAAGGACGCGCGCGACGGTTGGTGCATGAAAAAGGAGAGTCGTGCACTTCCTCCTCTTTCATTTCTGCGTCCTTCAAAGTGTGTTTTGCTTTGACGTGTTTCTGAACCCCGCCAGTCTCTCTGAAGTCTAGACGCCGAGCTCCCTGGTGAAGAAAACACAGGATTTACTTTCCCCCTGTTGATGTCTAGGTCTAGGCTTTGGGTTGTACTGTGATGGGGGGCTGGGGGGGGGGACATCTATATATCAAGGTGTCAATACGGAGGAAATTTATGTATGGTTTTCGCGATGAGGCGGCTTTCTGTCTGTCTGCGTCTGTGTCTGTGTCTGAAAGAAAACTGGTGATTTGACCAACAAGTTTTTAGCATTGAATGTCGGGCACACACACACACACACACACACACACACACACACACACACACACACACACACACAGAAAACAGTTGATTCAGGAGGAAGAAACCGGACCTAGCCGAAAGCCAACCGAAACAGATACGTTTTCAAGTCTCTCCGTCTTTTCCGTCAAGTCTCTCAGGCCGGCAGGTAGTGCGTTCCAGTTTGAAGCAACTATTTAATATTGCATTAATTTCAGTCATGCAAAAGAGCTAGTGTGTACGCCAGGTACCTCTGCACCATCGTGAATCCACTGTCTATAGTCAAAGTTCATCGGTTCCTCGCTACTGGAGTCCACTAAATCTGACTTTTAGTTTGCCCACTTTAAAGCAGTGATATATTGCATTCATTTCCGGGGGAGCCGGGATGGCCGAATGGTACAGCGTTGGAATTTCAATGCTCGGGTCGTGAGTTCGAATCCCGGCTGGGGCCAAATATTTGTGCTGGCCTTTTTCTCGTTGCCCCGTCTTTGATATCACCCGCATGTGGTGGAAAAGGACGTTAAACTCCAAAACAACCCAACCCAACCCAACGCATTCATTTCCATTATGCAAAAGAGCTAGTGTGTGCGTCAGGTACCTCTGCACCACCGTGAACCCAATGTCTATAGTCAAAGTTCATCGGTTCCTCGCCAGACTCGTGCTAATGGCCAGCGCCGCATCCACAACCAGCGATGATCCTCTTTAACAACCCAGTGCGAATTGGTCCGTAGTCACGTCTACCTCGTTCGCGCTCTTTTACTGGCGCTGATCGATAGCTTGCGTGCCAATGTTACGACACGGCTGGTACTCCCCTCTGATTTTTTGGCTTTGAGAGCCCCCCCCCCCCCCCCTCCCACTCCCCCTCCCCGTCCCCCTATCCTCCTCTCCCTCCCCCCCCCCCACACACACAAACACAACTCCCCGCCCCTCCCCTCTTCCCTGTCTCCCTCCCACACGGTGGTTAGTCAAAATGGAGGAAATTTTTTTCCAGTTACTTCGCTTCCATCTACGCTAGCTCGCAGGATCGGAGTGTGTTTGTGGCGAGCTTGTTTTCCCAACAGTGTGTCACAAACTCCAGTCTTCAGAGTTTGTAGTGTACGAAACTAATTTCAAACATGTGGCTTTACCTAAGAAAATTCGTCATCCGAACTTCTGAATAACAGTAGGGAAAACTCTCCGCCATTTTGACTTATCTCCCCCCCCCCCCCCATCCCAGTCCCACCCATTCTCTCCCCTCTGAAACGTTACCAGTCTACAGTTCAGCCCGACAAATCACGTGGTCTCTGGTGCTCAGCAAGGCTTAGGGACAGCACGCAGGACATATAAGGATTGAGGTAGATTTTTTGTCCCGGGTTAAAGCACGAAATGGTTACTATGTCCGCTACTCTAAAACGTTTCCGTGCCCTCTGTTCTAAAACGTGTCTGTGCCCGCTGTTCTAAAACGTGTCCGTGCCCTCTGCTCTAAAACGTGTCCGTGCCCGCTGTTCTACATGTCAGTTTCCGTGCCCTCTGTTCTAAAACGCTTCCGTGCCCTCTGTTCTAAAACGCTTCCGTGCCCTCTGTTCTAAAACGCTTCCGTGCCCTCTGCTCTAAAACTTTTCCGTGCCCTCTGTTCTAAAACGTGTCCGTGCCCTCTGCTCTGAAACGTTTCCGTGCCCTCTGCTCTGAAACGTTTCCGTGCCCTCTGTTCTAAAACGTGTCCGTGCCCTCTGCTCTGAAACGTTTCCGTGCCCTCTGCTCTAAAACGTGTCCGTACCCTCTGTTCTAAAACGTTTCTTTGCCTTCTGCTCTACAATGCTTCATTGCCCTCTGCTCTAAAACGTTTCCGTGCCCTCTGCTCTACAACGCTTCCGTGCCCTCTACTCTAAAACGTTTCCGTGCCCTCTGCTCTAAAACGTTTCTCTACTCTCTGCTGTAAAACGTTTCCTTACTCTCTGCTTAAAACGTTTCCCTACCCTCTGCTCTAAAACGTTTCCGTGCCCTCGGCTCTAAAACGTTTCCCTACCCTCGGCTCTAAAACGTTTCCGTGCCATTTGCTCTGAAACGTTTTCGTGCCCGCTGCTCTTAAACGTTTCTGTGCCCTCTGCTCTAAAACGAGTTAGCTCCTTTGATGGCGGCTTGCTTGACTCTGTATCATATTTCTTTTCAATGAAGGACATTTTCGCTGCACGGAATTTCGGCAAGTGCATATTCCTCAAATTTCGTGAGATTAATTATGCAGTTGTGCGCCTAATTGTGATCCATCATTGATGGCAACCTTGCGACCGTGTCCCACTGACCTAGTTTCTTCCCGGAACCGGTGTCACGTGCGACTGATAATGCCCGCGCAAAGTAGGCAGGCGGTTTTCATTGAATATTTATCACTGAATTGCTGGGTGCCTGCAATTGAAGCAAGAATGACATTGTGTGATGGCTTTTTGTTCGAGCAAATCACCTTACTGCCATTCATACGGTGAGCTCAGAAACCATGTCACTGTCACTCGGAATGTGCAACGTAATGTGAGTCATTGAAAAAAAATGGTTTGTTTTAAATACCTGAACTTTAACGGCACTGTGCCGGCTCAGATGCGAAGTTATTACGCTCCGGAAGAAGTAATTAGACGCATGCGTGACGTGAAAGGTGATGTGGAGTGGGGGAGGCAGCGAGAGTGGAAAGAGGAGAGCTGGGGTTGGGTGGAAGGGGTGGACACGAGCTTGGGGTGGAGGCGTGGGGTGTGTGTGTGGGGGGGGGGGGGGGGGGTGAATTGTCTGTTCCAGAGACGTGGAGTTATCTGTCCGTAGTTCCGATTGCTTTGTGTTCGTTTCATGCATGGATTTGATACTGACCTAGTGGAAGTGTTGCACTTTGATTATACTTGTGTTTGCCGCAGTAACAGCCGTCAGGGGCTGGGGGTGGGGGGGGGGGGATGGGGAGGTTGTTGAATTGTCTGCTCCACAGACTTGGCCTAGATAGAGTTATCTGTAGTTCCATTGCTTTGCGTTCGTTGCATGCATGGATTTAAATTTGGCCCAGAGGGAGTTTTGCACTTTGATTATACTCGTGTTTGCCGCAGTAACAGCCGTCAGGGGGTGGGGGGGGGATGGGGAGGTTGTTGAATTGTCTGCTCCACAGACTTGGCCTAGATGGAGTTATCTGTCCGTAGTTCCATTGCTTTGCGTTCGTTGCATGCATGGATTTAAATTTGGCCCAGAGGAAGTTTTGCACTTTGATTATACTCGTGTTTGCCGCAGTAACAGCCGTCAGGGGGTGGGGGTGGGGGGGGGGGATGGGGAGGTTGTTGAATTGTCTGCTCCACAGACTTGGCCTAGATGGAGTTATCTGTCTGTAGTTCCATTGCTTTGCGTTCGTTGCATGCATGGATTTAAATTTGGCCCAGAGGGAGTTTTGCACTTTGATTATACTCGTGTTTGCCGCAGTAAGAACCATCAGGGAACCGTTAATTTTGTCAGATTTTCGCAGACAAGGCCAAAACCGAAAAAGAGTCTAACACGCGGGATACTGATGCGCGGTACGAAATGTGTTAAACGCGTTATTTCCATGTTTCGCTTAAAGATCTAAGCTCCCAACAAAAAGCTTTCCGAGGTGTGAAAAAATTTTACAGAGTCGACCGTGCAAGCACAGTCAACTCTGTCACAGTTGCAGAGTTTTCAGCGTCCCTGAAACCCCAATAAAAGCCAAGGGCAGCCTGATTTCACAGGTCAGTTTGCGTTTTGACACTGAGCGAGAAAGATCGTGCAACACTCAACATCCGCTAGACACTGTAGCAATGTGTCTCGCTCACTGACCAAAAGCCAAATAATGCCACGGCAAACTCGTGCTCTGGTTTTATAAGGGTCCCCGAAGCGCTGAAAACTCTGCAACTGTGACAGAGTTGCCTGGATTATGCACAGTGGAAGGGGTCGCAGTTTTAAAAAACGCAATGTTTTCGGCTTTTTGCTGAGATTGCAGACCTTTAAATGTTTGCCTGTACGCTGGAAACAGCCTGTCTGCACGATTAATAGAGATCTGAATGCGAGACAGTGCTGTCTACAGGCTCTGCATACTGGCGAAATTTCATTGTCTTTTACTCAGTGCATGACCGTGCCGCAAGCCCCATATGACCGATCCTTCAGTACTTGATAATTGCTGTTGGCTTAGTACCGGCCCTTTGAGATGCTGCCACTGTGCAGGTGTCTGATTGGTACGATGTCAAACACAACCTAGACATCTCAAAACGTTCTGTGAGCCCAACAATCTTAAAAATTAGACTTTTACATGTTGTTGTTGTTTTTTTTATTATTCGTCATGTACTAACTCCCAGTTCAGGACCCAGCCCTGCAAAAAAATCACATGCCCTATGGTACGCAGCGCACCACACGCCAAGCCCTGACATGGAACCCGCAGGGGAAAAGGAAGAGAGGCCGGCCTCGCAACAGCTGGAGGCGGGACACTGAGGCCAAAGATCTTCAAGGTCTTTGCTGAGGCAGAGTTATATAAGCAGGGGACCAGCTGGACTGGAGTGGCAAGAATAGCCCAGAACAGAGTGCGATGGCGAAGGGTTGTCGATGGCCTATGCTCCACTTGGAGCCATGGGCCTAAGTAAGTAATGGTACGCAGCACGCGGGCCTCGTGAGTTTGGAGCTGGATTTTCCGGGCTAAGTTCTGTACTGAACTCATTCGTACACTGGTAATGTCAAGATGTGGAACTCTTTGATCGTTTATTATGTTGCCTGCATAATAATTAAGTGGCAGCCTTACGGTACATGTCTATTCAAAACTGACCCGACGCAACAATCACTTCACATGATGCTTTTCACAAATCCCAGCTGAGCGCTATATAACAAGACATGACACGCATTCATAGCGTCTCCACGGGGGAGTTCGCAAAATGAATATGTTCATGCTCGTTGATACTGTCGCAAAGCAGACGTGACCAACGAACCTTGTAATGAGTGTGCTGTGAATTGGGGGGGGGGGGGGGGGTCTTTAAAGAGCTCACTCAGTGCATGTCAGTCGGAAGTTTTTCATTCGCTCAGGGGATAGTCAAGATGGCGTAAGTGTTTATGGTGCTAATACAATAGACAGGTTTGGACGACGATTTTCTGGATGGATTAAAATGTGGCTTAGTGGGAGTGTTGAAGTTTGATTCTATTCGTGTTTGCTGCAGGGCGAAGGACACAAATAACAGGGCCTCAAAATACCTAGATATTCCCTATTAGCCTCAGGCATCATAGTCGCCCCTAAAAAATGCTTCAATCTAGAAACAATTACTACCATGAACAGACCATTCAAAGGCACGCACCTGACAGGGGTTTAGAAAAAATTTTAACATCCTTTTTCACCATATACGGGTGATATCAAAGGCGGGGCAACGATGAAAAAGCCAGCACAAATATTTGGCCCCAGCCGGGATGCGAACTCACGACCCGAGCATCAGAAGTCTAACGCTCTACCATTCGGCCACCCCAGCTCCCCGCATACAGGGTCAAAATTTAAAAAAAAAAAAAAAGTTTAAAAAAAGTGTGATACCTGTGCACGGTACGAAATGTGTTAAGGAGTGTTTCCGGTGTTACTCACATTTGAACATGGAAAGACTCGGTGCTGGATTTCGGTTTGTCTGTGTTCAAGAAAGCGGCCGTGTATTTACTCAGACAAACTACTGCAACAAACAACGTTACCGGGGAGCCGGGGTGGCCGAATGGCAGAGCGCTGGACTTCTAATGCTCGGGTCGTGCGTTCGTATCCCGGCTGGGGCCAAGTATTTGTGCTTGGCTTTTTCAACGTTGCCCCGTTTTTTGCTGTCACCCGTATGGGGTGGAAAAGGACGTTAAACCCCCAAACCCCCCCACCCACCTTAACAACGTTACCGTAACTCTTAATAGCCCATGCAAAAATAGCAGTTTGACTTGAAATCTTCATTAGCTAGAGGAGCCACTTCTAGCCACTACTACACAATCTGTAGCGGTCTCGGGCCTACCGTAATAGTGGCTTGAAGTGGCTGCTGCTGGCGTGCAGTGGCTTGTTCTTTTTTAACCAGCGGGTGTGAGCCGGCGCTGGTCTAACAGGTAGCGCGTCGGATTTAGCCGCTGCGCTACTGAACGGCCGTCACCAATGTCATGGCGATGAAGCGTCGGTTCGAGCCCAGGTCGAACTTGTGATATGTGATACCGGTTTTTCCTAGCTGCCGGGCTGCTCAGAGGGGGTTTCTCTCCGGGTTATCCGGCTTTCCTCCCCCAGCAAAATTGTAAAAAAAAAAAAAAAAAAAAACAGGATAGGTATTGGGTGGCGCTGCACCGCGGCGACGCGTTTCCCCCGGGGGAAGCAGTCCGAATTGCCCGAAAGGGATAATAAAGTAGTAGTAGTAACCAGTCTTATCACACAGCGTACAAGGGGTGGTCGGGATCGGTTCCTAAGAGATACAGTTAAGACGGGTGTATCCTTATATTTCAAACACCTGACAGCAGTCGTCAGAACGTTTGAATCGCAGTAGCACCAAAACTCTCTCCACCATCGTGTTTAACTCCCCTGATAAAGAGCTCATTGCCTGAGAGTCGGGCGGCTTTCATCAGCGTAACATCCGTAAAGGGGCGAATTACATGCACGGGGTGACTGTAGCATGAAGTAATGGCGAGTGCTGTGGTAAGGGGAAGGGGGGTGGAGGGGGGGGGGGGCGAGGAGGGGCGGAGGAGGAGGAGCGGGGGGGGGGGGGTAAAGAGGGGAGGGGGGGTGGGGTCAAACTGACACGCAATATAATCTTGCGATCAATATTGTTTTGCAGGCAGACGTGGCTGGCTGATACTGTCAGATGCTCAGTAAGCAACCGATATCACGAAGTGCGTGACAGTCGATGTTTTTGCAAGCACTACGATCGATTTGTCTGAAAACAAATCAGCCACCACCAACAGCTCGCATATTCCTGACTGAAACTGTTGTTGTTGTTGTTGTTGTTGTTGTTGTTGTTGTATGTGTCCGTGGAAATGTTGAGACCGATTCTTTTCTCATAGGCAAACTATCTTTTTGTTGTTGTTGCTGTTGTTGATATGGGGAGCCGGGGTGGTCGAATGGTAGAGCGTTGGACTTCTAATGCTCGGGTCGTGAGTTCGTATCCCGGCTGGGGCCAAATATTTGTGCTGGCTTTTTCATCGTTGCCCCGTCTTTGACATCACCCTATGTGGTGGAAAAGGACGTCAAACCCCCCAAACACCCCACCCCACCCCACCCTGTTGTTGATGATGTTTTGCTGAGGCTGATTGTCATCTCACGTGGCAGAGAATCGTTTCTGTTTTTGCCATCGCCGTTCTTGTTGTTGCTGTTGTTTGCTGTTGTTGTTGTTGTTGTTGCTACTGTTGTTGTTCTTGTTGTTGTTGGCGATAGTCGAAAAGTTCAGACCCCTTCTCTTCTCACACGGCACAATGTTGTTTCAATATTACTGTTTCTGTCGTCGTTGTTGTTGATGTCGACGACGACGACGACGACGATGATGATGCTTTCGCCCGTGTGCCTTCCTCGGTTCCTGACCTACTCGTTTTTTAATATAATGCTTGAGAGATTCGAACCCACGATTCTGAGGGCGACGTTCAACCTGTCCCCATCCGATTGCCATCACCTGATGGGAGAAACACATAATTAATCCTAGTCATAGGGTGGGTGGGTGGGTGGGTGGGTGTTTGGGGGTTTAACGTCCTTTTCCACCACATAGGGTGATATCAAAGACGGGACAACGATGAGAAGGCCAGCACAAATATTTGGCCCTAGCCGGGATCCGAACTCACGACCCGAGCATTAGAAGTCCAACGCTCTTCCATTCGACCGATCCGGCTCCCCCTTAGTCATCGTAATAGTAATAGTGACAGTGCCTCACGCCAAGAAGTGAACACAACACGCACGCTCACGTGAATCATGCGCATTCTCTCACGCCGCTCACGTCAGTTGTGCGAGTGGTCAGCTCACCTATTAGGAGTGGGTGGGTGGGTGGGTGGGTGGGTGTTTGGGTGTTTGGGAGTTTAACGTCCTTTTCCACCACGTATGGGTGATATGAAAGACAGGGGCAACAAGAGAACGACCAACACAAATAATTATGGCCCCAGCCGGGATTCGAACTCACGACCCGAGCATTGAAAGTACGACGCTCTACTGTTTGGCAGCCTGCGCCCCGAAGCTATTTGGAATCCGAAATAAGAATTGCATGTATTTTGATTTTTTTTTTTTTTTTTTTCAGTTATGGGCTGAACAGAAAAGGAAACGGTAATGACTGCGAAGTGGCTACAAGTTAAGCAAATAAAATCGACATGAAAGGGACAGAAACCACTTAACTTTCACAAAGGACGGCACGGGTCAACGTTTCGGCTTTCGCCTTCCTCAGGACACAAACAAAACAATATTTATGGGCTGAACATCAAGTTTCCAGAGCAGATAAATTGTCAGACCTTTTTAGCATAAGCCTCCTGGATTTTGTACCGGGGCTCTTCGTCCGGCACTGGTTGTTTGTTATGACAGACAGACAGATTCGGGCTACAGGAAACTGACAAGAGAAAATAGCAAGACCGATGGTTTGGAGCATGCGCGCATGAATTATGCAGAATAAGGACATCACGAACAAGATTGAAAGACGCGACAAATGCACGAGAGGTTATCTGAGGACACGCGAGTGCTGTCAAAACAGCGCCGCAGGTTGTAAATTGCTCTCTCTCTCTCTCTCTCTGTGTGTGTGTGTGTGTGTGTGTGTGTGTGGTGTGTGTGGTGGTGTGTGTGTGTGTGCACGGTGCGTGTGTGTGTGTCAGTGTGTGTGTGTGTGTGTGTGTGTGTGTGTGTGTGTGTGTGTGTGTGTGTGTGTCAGTGTGTGTGTGTGTGTGTGTGTGTGTGTGTGGTGTGTGTGTGTGTGTGTGTGGGTGCACGGTGCGTGTGTGTGTGTCAGTGTGTGTGTGTGTGTGTGTGTGTGTGTGTGTGTGTGTGTGTGTGTGTGTGTGTGTGTGTGTGTGTGTCAGTGTGTGTGTGTGTGTGTGTGTGTGTGTGTGTGTGTGTGTGTGTGTGTGTGTGTGTGTGTGTGTGTGCGTGCGCGCGCGCGCAGAAAAAAGTATTGAGCAAACAGAATACGACATAAAAACTATCCGATCTCATCATTCGCAATAAAACATTGCTTGTTTGTGGTGAGTATTCCGTTGCAGCACAAAATCACGGCGGCATGACAGACAACAAAAGACGTGTGTGTGTGTGTGTGTGTGTGTGTGTGTGTGTGTGTGTGTGTGTGTGTGTGTGTGTGTGTTGTGTGTGTGCGTGCGCGTGCGTGTGTGTGTGCGTGTGTGTGTGTGTTTCAGTGGCCAGTGTGTGTGAGTGCTTGCTACTGAGTAGTGTCAATTTGTGTGTGTGTGTGTGTGTGTGTGTGTGTGTGTGTGTGTGTGTGTGTGTGTGTGTGTGTGTGTGTGTGTGTGTGCGCGTGTGTGTGTGTTTCAGTGGCCAGTGTGTGTTGAGTGCTTGCCACTGAGAGTGTCAATTTGTGTGTGTGTGTGTGTGTGGTGTGTGTGTGTGTGTGTGTGTGTGTGTGTGTGGTGTGTGTGTGTGTGTGAGTGTGTGTGTGTGTGTGTGTGTGAGAGAGAGAGAGAGAGAGAGAGACAGACAGACAGACAGACAGACAGACAGACCAAGGCGGACAGAAGCACAAACAAGTAACTGCTGCTCTCAACATCTTTGTTTCTTCCCTACACTTCTGATACTACCGAACAATCACCACAGACCAGCTGTTCCTTCTCGAAGTGAAACCACAGTGAAAACTCTGACAATATACGACAACCTTTGAGACAGACCCTAACACACAACTGAGCGAGTAAAAGCTAAACTTGAGAGGTTGTGAGTTGCCCGAAAATGGAGCCGCTGGGTTCAGTCCGGGAATCGGGATCGTCAGGTGAAATGTGAATACCGAACGATCCACGCTGGAGGCGCGTGATTTCTTTTTCCGCTTGAATTTTGACCCCAGGCCCCATGCAGGACTGACGCGATCTTGAACTGAGGGTGGCTTGGTGTTTGGGGGGTTTAACGTCCTTTTCCACCACATACGGGTGATATCAAAGACGGGGCTACGATGAAAAGGCCAGCACAAATATTTGGCTCCAGCCGGGATGCGAACTCACGACCCGAGCATTAGAAGTCCAACGCTCTACCATTCAACCACCCCGGCTCCCCCTGTGTTGTGTTCTCGTGAGACAGGGAAAGACTAACTTGACGCGTGATGAAGTGTGAATACTGTCTACAAAGTCAAGGGGAACAAAAGGATTTTCAGTTGGGGTCCTACTAATTACCGAAAACAACCGAAAACGACCGAAAACAACCGAAAACAAACTCTTAAGACGCGTATAGAACGTAGTTAAAACATAGAAATAACAACACACAAACATGATAAAGGTGAAAAAAGAGGCATTAAACTAGTTTAAGGAATAAAGTACTTATTCACTCAAGAGAACAGGACTAATGAACGTGTCTCCCAAGGGAAGCGACTCTGGTCCGGACTGGTTATTTTCTGCAAATCACCTTTTTTTCCTTTTAGCTTTTTTTAAGGCCACTTTTTTCACCGTTAATCATGTTTGTGTGTTGTCTATTTGTATGTTTGAACCGCGTTCTATCCGTATTAAGAGTTGTTTTCGGTTGTTTTCGGTCGTTTCGTTGTTTTGGTAATTAGTAGGACCGTCTCTGTTTGAACAAACGCATTTCCCGTTTCAGTGTGGGGAGCCGGGATAGCTGAATGGTAGAGCGTTGGACGTTCAATGCTCGGGTCGCGAGTTCGATTCCTGGCTTGTGTCAAACATATGTGCTGGCCTATTTCTCGTTGCCCCGTCTTCGACATCAACTATGCGTGGTGGAAAAGGACGTTAAACTGCCAAACACCCACCCACCCTCTGTAGGTTTGGAACAACGTTGATGGCGTTAGTACCGGTGGCGGTATAATGAGCCTGGCAGAAGTCGAGTCGGAAAAGAAAAGTATGCGCACCAGGCGGCGGCTGGTTGGAATCAAGACACAACATTCTGAAATCCACCTCACTCCTCACGCAGTCTCTATCCTCGCTTTTAATCTGGCAGGAGAGTGACTCAGGCTTACAGGAATTCCTCTCACCGTTACAACCCACACCGGAAATTTGGCTCAGTGGATCGAGTTCGTCTTTCTTGGTTTACCCATTGTTGCAACCCAACTCCAACATGACAGAGACACTGAAACACAGACTGCCTGTACTAAGGACCATGGGGTCATGTTTGGTTTTTATTTGAGGTATGGTATGGTATGGTATGGTAGACTTCTCCTCGGCGCACATATCCATCTCTGCTGAAATGCTCACGGCGCCGCAGGGCTGGAGGACGAAGCAGTGAAAGCCTGCTGCCGCTAAGCGCTACTTTGTGTGCAAACCTCCAACCTGCTATTCACTCTGGTGCGTGCGACAGTATTTCTGTTTACCACGACACCGGCCACAGCCTCCTCTTCTTCGAGAGATGAACGTGGGATTTTTAGCGTGCACACTTGATGTATATGCGTGCGTGCGTACACGAAGGCGAGACAGGTACCGTAAACGAGTCTGCACATGGATCTGACTCGATATGGTAAGGAAAAATCCCACCATATTCCTGCCCAACGGGGACTCGAACCAAGCAGCTCAGGATCCGAAGTCGGATGCCTTAACCACTAGACCAAATCCCCTGTCAGACCAAATCCCCTGTACCCAGGTACCCTGTTTGGCGAGTATGCCAGTCTGTAGTGAGTTTTGTCTTATGTAGGTCAAGATGCATGCCAGGCGGTCGCAAAAAAAAGAGGCAAGCTGGCAGTGCTAGGACCTTTTTGCAGAGAGGCCGAAAACTGGTGAGGCAAGCGGATTTGTGTGAACTGCCTCTCGGGCCTAAACAGAAAGTAGACGTGCATTACTCCAGTGACGCCTGAGCGGAAAGGAGACATTCAATTTTTTTTTAAACTCCTGTCAGGTGTGTGCCTTTGAATGGTCTGTTCATGGCAGTTATTGTTTCTAGACTGAAGCATTTTTCGGGGTGACTATGATAATATAGGCATTTTGCCGCCCTGTGTATTTGTGCCCTTCGGCCGCATGTTTTGACTGAATGTCTTTGAAAAATTAACGCCGGGATCTACCATTTTGGTCCCCACCATGATTGTTAGCTTGTATCAATAAGCGCCTTAGACCGGCGCAGACATTATCCATCACAATATTTTCAGGGCGTCGGTGAGCGAGTTGATGCAAAAATGAGAGCATGTATGTGTTCCCCCGGGTCTATGTTCCCCTACGTTTAAATTTCTACAGCACCCGAACCCGGCCTAACCCTAAACCCTAACCCTAAATTCTACATACTAAGCATGTAATGACACATTGGCCCCGTTTACATTAGCTTAAAATACCGACCTGAGAGCGCTCTGAGAGCGCCCTGTCGCGTTTACACTTGGACAAACCGCTCCGAAAGCGCACCGCTCTCAGACTACCTACAGTGGGTAGTCTGAGGGCGCTCTAGCTTAGGGCGCTTTCGTCACGTCACGTGACTGGGGCCCTGTGTCACCGTACCAACAGGCCTTTTTTTTTTGCAAATGGCGAAAGATCGTTTTCGGTTTTTGTTTTGTTTTGTTTGTTTTGTTTTGTTTTGTTTTGTTTTCTGTCAGGCATACAAAAACACGCGCTTTTTGGGCGCTGCCATCTTGAATATGTCACATTCTTCGAGAGCACGTGACATATCAGCTCCCCTTCCACGATTGTGTAATGTAAACGCCGTGGAGCGCTCTCAGCACGGTGCGCTTTAGGGGCGCCCTCAGAGCGCTCTGTAATGTGAACGGGGCCATTGTCACGTAGAAGGAACTCAGCTGACACACAGCCGAAACACGGACTGTGACAGACCTGGTGGAACGAGACTTGAGAGAATATAGACTCCTGGGGGAAACATAGCGCGGATCATCCCTGCTAAAACCGGGGTCACTGACGGTGCTTGTTGGACGATCATGTCATACAGCAACCTGATTCAGTAATTAAGACGACAATAATTAAATCCAAATCCGACTGATATTCAGTGTACATCAGTGCCAAGCCGTACCTGACTGTATCTCAGTCCTGGCTCAGACTTCCATTATCCCTAGAAAAAAAAAACAACTGTTCACTGGTGTGTGCAAAAATGGCAGAAAAGAGGCGAATCTGAACCATTGAGTTGAAGAGGACGCCACCACACGAAGACTGCCATAGGCCCACCCACCATAGACCTTACATCTCTCTCTCGCTCTCTCTCTCAGCTGGCAGTCCGCAGACATCCTAGGGTTCACCTTCTCCCCTCCTCCCCTTTTCACCTGTAGTGACCTCTCTCTCTCTCTCTTCTCTTCTCTCCCCCCCCCCCTCTCAGCACGTGCAACTCGCGCGCGAAACCGTACAAGAAGAGTGAGCTCCCCTGTGATGGTAGGGCGAAGCAAGGTGAGATGTATTTATTTCCTGTACAAGCGTCATGATGTGCCGTGCCCTGATAGCACAGCTATGCAAACTCAGTCACCCTTGGTCCAAAAAAGCGCGTGTGTGCCGACGATGGTGCCTCGTTTGTGTCATAAATCCACTTCTCTCGCACGGAGGAAGAAAGGGACTAAAACAACAAAAATAAAAAATAAAAAAATCTGAGGATGTCCATAATTATAAATGATTTTCCCCCGTCACGTATTTGAATTCATGAGATTAACTCGGACGATAAAATTGGTTAACCTAACCTGGTTTCACCAATACAAATTTTTATAACCCCTCCCACCCCTACCCCCTCCCCCCCCCAGAACTCGCCCCCTTTCCCCTGCACCGCCTCCCCCCTTTCCCCTTCATCCCAAGTCGAGTTTATTATCGTTTACGGCGCTATTAAAAAGTTATTTTGTCGCGTGGTATTAAACTGATCACTTCTCAGTTAAATATCTTGACTTAAACACCCAGTCCTTTTGATGTTTTTGCTCAACAAAGGAGTTACAATGCTAAGATGCTTGCATCCCGAGGCCTTGTAGAATCGACACACGCCCTAAAACCCTATACTGTATGTACATACATACACTGAGAACCACCACGCCCAACCCACGCCTCCCGCGCGCTCTCCACCCACCACGCAAAACAATGGATACATGTGCTACTACTTCTTGTGTATACTTATGGGCGGTCGGTGGTCTAGTGGTTAAGAGACCTGTCACCAATGCGAGAGGTCAGGGGTCCGAGTCCCACTCGGGGCAAAGAATTTTTCCTTCTCGTATGTGGCACCGTTCATTCGGGCCGATCGTCGGGGGTTCTCTCCGGGTACTCCGGCTTCCTCCCCCTCTGCTTTGGAAATGTTCAGCCCACCAAATTTGAAAAATAAATGCAATTCTAAATTCCGAAATTTAAATAGCTGAGCTGACCCTTCGCACCACGTGTGAGAGAATGTGTGTGATTCACGTGAGCGTGCGTGTTGGGTTCAGTTCGCGGCGCTTTGAGCCGATTCATGAAATTAGGTAAAGCGCCTATACAATACTCATTTTTATTATTATTATG
>JACVVK020000478.1:135000-137500 GCA_018292915.2 Batillaria attramentaria | reverse complement strand
AAGAATGACAAACGCTTCTACGGAACGAGCGCACGTGAAAATTACGTCGCGACATCAAACATGAGAAACGACCGTACTTGGGCCACCGAGGTTGAGATATTTGCTGCAGCCACCCTCTTGGACACGCCCGTGTATGTGTTCACAAGAGAGGCTCCAGGCCGACAACCTAGGTGGCTGAAATACGGGCCAGTTTGGCAATCGGCCCCATTGAAAACAGACAGAGCAATTTATATAATGAATCTTGGACATCACTTTGCTCCTGTTTTTTGTGTCACTCCTTAGACCAGAACTGTTAGTCTTCTGCTGTTTTTGTTGTTTCAAGCGTCATGATTTGAGACACTGGTACTCAGTCTTGACTGTCTACTTGAAGTACGCTGAAAGCCAAAGGTGGCAACTAGTTTTCATGTCATGGACACTTACTTAATTTTGAAGAAATATTTTTCTATGGCGTTGTATAGAAAATATTAGATACTTGGTCTTTGATGTTATTCTCTAAATGCTATTTCCAGTTTAAAAAAATTGACAGGAAATGTGGACTTTCATGCATTCGATGACGTTTCATGCAAAGACAGTACGGTAGAAGTTTGTTTTGTACTTTGCTATTGTTATTATTTTGCTCATTTCAGGACAAGATGTGCGATTAACAATTTATTAATTTACATTTATGTTGCGTTATAAAGTGCACAGCGCTCTGGTTAACAATTTCTGTTGCAACTCTTTGCTATTCATTAACTGTTTCTTGTTTCATTTCTTGTTTCTTTGACACAGTTTGACTGGACATACCTTTTGAAATAAAGTTTTTCTTGTCAAAGAACGTAAATGTCTATTTCAGGTTTTGCTAGAGAGAGAGAGATAGAGAGTGGGGGGGGGGGGGGGGGGGGAGAGAGAGAGAGAGAGAGAATATTGATTGACTTATTTATTTATTGTTTGAAATTCTAGTAATAATGTTTAGTATTCGGTACAACCATCTCATAAACAAAAACAAAAAAAAAAGAACCAATGCAAAAAAACAACTGAAAGAAACAAGAACCAACAACCAAACAAATATATCTCACACACACAAAAATAACAACAAGCACATAAATCGGGAAAAAAAAAGAAAAAAAAATGTTCCTATGGCCCTGTGCTTTTGGGGACAATAAAGTTTTGTAACAATAAAGTTAAAAATAAATACTGACATAGCTCTACATTGGTTAGAAAAGAGGGGGACCAGTTCGAGAGGGGGCCTATTTTGGATGCGAGGGGGGACCAAAATCGCCCAGGGGGACCAGTCGAAAACGAGGCTGGATGTCTAAGGGGGGGACCATTATAGAGCAGTTTTTGCCACGAATTGGTCCCCCGGGGGACTACTTCAGAGGGGGGACCGGACCGGATGCTACACCGGCATCGGCGAGACAGCCGGCACTGACCACTGATCCAACCTAACTGAGAAATCAGTAAGAGTGAGTAAGACACATAACTGATGTACACTGAAACTGCTGTTAGTTTTGGGCTAATGAAGGGGTGAGGGGAGGAGGAGAGTGGGGGAGGGGGTAACGCCGTAAGACGGTCGGGTAGGGAACTGAAGAGGAGTGGCCGCTGCATAACCCCCGGTAAGTCAGTGTCGGAGACTCCAACACGAAAAGAAAAGTTTGACGCGAATCGACAGCCGCACACTTCGGCTGACATTCCAAGCGTGAAATCGTATCTGGATCACACCCCCCTCACCACTCCCCCCCCCCTCCCCTTATCAAACACGCCCTACGGCAACTCCCCACTTCTCTCTCTCCTCTTCTATTGACATGCCTTCAAGCTCTGACCTCTCTCTCTCTCTCTCTCTCTCTCTCAACCTTGTGTTTTACTCGCTCATGCACTCACCGCAGGCGCCAGCTGATGCTAATCCTGAGAGCAACCGCGCAGACGAAGAAGAACCCGGATGGATGACCCAAAACGGCCACAACACACCCACGCTTTCGCGCGCTTTTGCACACGTCTCTGAACTGCGGCGTAGGAATACGCTTGTTTTTCTCGGCGGCGCAGGGCACGGCAGAAAAGAAGAAGGCGAAAAAGAAAGAAAATAAAAATAGTTGGAGCTGCCATGTGTTTATTTATTATGCTAATACGGGGGATGTCTGCGTTCCTCTGCCTGCCTGGAATTAACCTTGAGAAAGGGGTGGTGGAGTGGAAGGGTGCATCAGTTCGGAGAAGGGGTGGAGGGGCCGGGGGGGGGGGGGGTGACGGTGTGGGTGTTAGTTGCGTAGCTAACTGCATGTTACCGGTTGAAAGGTATGCGAGGCTGGAGAACATGCCGCATGCACACGGAGTATTACGCTTAAACGCTTCACCTTGTTTTGACTCGACGAGACTGGGTGCCGGTACTGACGGAGCCACGTCAGTTATTTTCTTGTTGTCTATATCACGTGATGTGTCAGATCAGCTGTCGCCGGCTGGATGATTTGCCCGGGTGCGATTTTTTTTTAGTTTTCTGTCGAGGAATTCGGAAAATCAGTAAAATAAAGAC
>JACVVK020000478.1:127500-130000 GCA_018292915.2 Batillaria attramentaria | reverse complement strand
CAAGTGAGCGTGCGTGTTGGGTTCAGTTCGCGGTGCTTTGAGCCGATTCCAGAAATTGGGTAAAGCGCCTGTACAATACAGTTATTATTAATATAAATATTTATTTCTTCAACTTCAAGCCGAGGAGCCCGGACAGCCGATTGGTAGAGCGTTGGACTCCAAATGCTCGGGTCGTGTGTTCAATCCGCGGCTGGGGCCAAATATTTGTGCTGGCCTTTTCTCGTCGCCCCGACTTTGATATCACCCTTACGTGGTGGAAAAGGACGTTAAACTCCCAAACACCCACCCCTCAACCTCCAGCCTTGTGTGAATTTTGAAAATAAATGATCCTAAAGGAGAACAAAATCACTGGGAGAGAGAGAGAGAGAGAGAGAGAGACACACACACACACACACACACACACACACACACACACACACACACACACACATTTCATACTGGCATACCTAATGAAAAGAGCATGGGACCGAAGCTACTGCAGTACCTCCGAGCCATCAGGCACTCACATACGGCATCTAACTCGCGATGTCCTGACATAGTCGGTAGAGAGAGCCCAGCATCCGCCTGGGGACATCACCAGGCGACTATATCCACTGCCTGCTTGACTATATCCACCGCCTGACTGACTATATCCACCGCCCACGCCACTGCGCTAAACTAACGGGCAATTGATTGGCCCCACAGTTCCAGATACAAGAGCTTGCAAACACACACTGACACGGGCTGTATTCAAAACGGTACGTGAGTGTTTCCAGTGCTACTCCCTTTTAATTAACACTGCCAAGACAGAGTGTTTTTCGAAGCAGTGGCACCGAGTGTGTCTCTATTGAAATTTGAGTAACACCGAGTGTTTCCAAGGAACTACGGTTTATTGGCGTATTGACACTGAGAAAGGGGCGTTTCATCAACCAGACAACGACTTTGAGTAACGAGTTACTACAACGCAAACACGTGTGCATTCATGTCCATGTTTTTTAACGTAAGACTTTGCGTGAAAGCAGATCTCATCGAAACTTTTAAATGGGCTAAATACACACACACACACACACACACACACACACACACACACACACACACACACACACACACACACACACACACACACACACACACACACAAAAACAAAAAACAACACGATATCTACCTATCCACATACATACATATCTACCTACCTCCCTACATACCCACCCACCCACCTACATACGTACATACATACATACATACATACACATGTACATACATATATACCCAACTACCCTACCTACCTACCTACATACATACGTCCATACATACATACATACAGACATACATACATACATACATACATACACACACACACACACACACACACACACACACACACACACACACACACACACACACACACACACACATACATACATACATACATACATACATACATACATACGCTCTTCCAGCTCGGCTACGTCGTCTCATCGTTTTCCCGCTTTGATATTATTCTGAAAAAACAAGGACGTTACACATCAAAACAATCAGCAAGCCAACCAACCATTTAATTCAATTCAATTCAATTCAATTATCTTTATGAAAATCGTAAAAACTATGAAAACCATCCAGTGGAGAAAACAACATCCTCAGCCTGTTTGCAAATAAATTATGAGGGTGTTAACCTCGTGTTTAGGGAACCGCCCTTTTACGGTGAACTTCATTGGTTTGACAACGCGGAAAATCCCTGACTATATTATACACGACCTGGATTACGGCTGCTAATAAAAACGACATTTTACTGCCGCGCTGGTGTGTGCTATTAGGCAGTATCTGACGGGCAATGGAAGACTAGGGTCAGGTTTTACGAGCCCTGTGTGACCGCTCCATAAGCGATAAAATAAAGACCTCAATTTGAGCAGGGTACTAGGCCAAGGACGCTGAAACATTAGACCTTTGTTGTGGAAATAATATACCCAGCGACATAAACACATCCCTTTCCTTCCTCCCTAGGGTCGCCTCTGTCCCCAGCCCCGTCCCCCTCCCCACGCCCCTTGCAGGGACAAGCGCCCTAGAAATGAAATCTATTATAGGAAGAGATGAGTCTTTAGGCACTTATCGAATGCGGTGATACTGACTGCGTCCTTCACTGACTCAGGAAGAGAGTTCCGCACTTTGGGAGCTGCATTTTTGATGAACCGTGTACCCCGGCATACCTCTTCTTACTGGTGTCGCCAGATCAAAGGGAGCCACAAAAGCGTGGTGTCTACCTCGTGTCTGTCGTGACACATCTTCTGAAATCAGTGACTCTTACGCAGGACACTGTCTCCTTCGCGACTTCTTACATCAGAGAGCTGTTTCAGTCCCCAACAATTCCTACGTGGCGTCCTTGAGAACAGGAAGTCTATGTGTACCTTATGTAGGTCCCTGAACCACAGACGGACTAAAAATAACAGCCTGCCTTCATACACGTGCAGCATAATCAGTTACGCAATATATAACATCGGGTAACAACACACGGAGCGCTTGACAA
>JACVVK020000478.1:117500-122500 GCA_018292915.2 Batillaria attramentaria | reverse complement strand
AACCGGTTTTAAACCTCGGTTTTCTATTGGAAAAACCGGTTAAAAACCGGTTTGAGAAATCGTACCGGTTCCACCCTCTAATCAGAATCAGTCACGTGGGTCACAGTATAGCAACTGAGACCATGGTGGCGACGCTGGCCGGCGTGTAAGTTGTTCTAGAAGTGTACCGCGTACTGAGCAGACGACTGACGCTATTTTGGTCGCGGACTGAGGACCAGCTAGACGGCACTGATTGGTTGTTATTTTTGGAAGCTTTGTCGCGTGTCAGTCTGTTCAGGAATGGACCGTAGCCGGGCTCAAAGAAAGTCGTATTTCTCTAACAGCCACCAAAACCGTCGCGATGGTCAGACGAAACATCCTTCTATCTGGCAGACAGCATTAGAGCTTCGAAAATGACAGTTTTCCGTCTCAGCGGCCTTATGAACATTGAGACTTTAACTGTGTTTATTTTTTATCTGGGCACACTGACAATGCGAAGTGCACAAGAGGGAAGTATTCAACTGGAAGTGCAGAATTTCTCACGTGAAACCCTTTTTTTTTTTTTCTAGTGTCAGCGATGCCGGAGAGCTTTTGCTTGCTGAGGGAAAGTGCGTAGGCTGGTGATGTTTGACAGATCGATTGAAACTGATCTGGCACGTTTGGCTCACTTGTCGTGCTGGAACTGTCTTCAGTGTGAGACAAGATGCGGAGGCTCTCTCTCTCTCTCTCTCTCTCTCCCCCCCCCCCCCCCTTGTGGTTTCAGTAGTGCATAATTTTTTTGTCTTGATTTTTGTTTTCATTTCAGTATATAATATATAGGCTTCGTAGATTTAGCAACGGCAAGTTTACAAACTGTCGAATTTCTGTCAAAACGTTTGCAGTTGATAAATAAAGTTTCATCATCATCATCATCATCTCCTCTCTGTCTGTCTGTCTGTCTGTCCCTGTCTGTCTGTCTCTCTCTCTCTCTTACAGGTACTGACCTGCTGAAACGTCACAGTCGTGACAGAAATGGCGTTTGGAAAATGTGAACTGTGGCAGAATAACTGATTATTATGGTTAAAAACTGTGACGCGGGCAGTTTTCAAGCGGCTGTGGTTCTGTGCATACCGGTCACCGTGACGGCCAGCGGCTCAGTCAGTCAGTATCTGGAATGTTTAGTATGAAATCAGTATAGAACTGAGTCAGAGAGCCACTAAACAGCCTGATGCAAGCTTCTCAGTCAGACTCGGAGGTGCCGGCCAAATTGTTAGGAACTGATGCGGTACATACGATCTTCCCGATGGGAGAGAAACACAACAACTCCCACTAGGAAGAACATCATAAAATATTTTGCCGAGATACATGTCTGCATCCGAGTCCCTCGCAATATATGATTCATATCACAACTAAGCTCCAGCGACTCGTATAGATCACGATAGATGTGTAGCATCATCTGATAAAGGGACTAAGCTCCGTGGATTTGATAGCCGCTTACGCCCTTGTTCAGTCCGGACGACGGGAAATATGCTGGAGGCGTTGCCGGGTCATCTTGACACAACGCGCGATCCGCCCACGTGTTCGGCCTCTCAGCTTGCAATGCACGCGCACTACGACTACGACAACAGTCGTGATGTCGGATACAGGCACAGCGCCGCGGTTCCTCCCCACACACACCCTGAAAGATGACACCCCCCACACCCACACACACACACACACACACACACACACCCCTCTCCACTCTCTCGCGGCCGCCTGGCTTTAGCCCGCATGCAGTGGATGCACGGGAATTCAAAGACGCCATTCCAGAGCACGGCATGCGCGCCGGGGCCATATCGGGGAATGAGGTCACTAGGGCAAAGGGACACATCAGGCCACGGTCGCGCCTTTCCAGCACCCCCTTTCCTCCCCCTTTCTCCTCTCCTTCACCCTCCCCTTCCACCCCCTCTCCTACCCCCCCCTCCCCCCTTCTGAAGCCAGTAGTCCCCTACCCGTCTTCGAATGGCGAAAAAGATGGGCTCAAAAGGACACGACCGGACGTTCGGCCAGACTAAACGGGATTCCACTGTCAAAAGTGATTTTTGAGGACTGTCGCGAAACGTGAAATTCTGCGGGACGTTGTCGGTGACTCAGATTTAATTGATTTTTTTTTTCAACTTTTTATGTGTGTGTGTGTGTGTGTGTGTGTGTGTGTGTGTGTGTGTGTGTGTGTGTGTGTGTTCAAACCTCCCTTCTCTTTTCCCCCCTCTTGTCCTTCATCTTCATTTGCTTCTTTTTTTTTTTAATGTGATCACTTCATCAATAACCTTGAGCAGGTGCAAAACCGTTTTTCAGTGATTACTCAAGCGATAAGCGCATGACACGTTCAGTCAACCCAGTTTGGTTGTTTTTGCTCGACTTCATAACGTCCTTTTCCACCACATAAAGGTGACACGAGTAACACAGACGGCGGAACGATGACTGAACGAAACGACCAGCACACGAGGGTTTTTTCCCCCCTCAGTCTTTCAGTCTAGGATTTGAACCCACGTCCTTGTCCACGACCGTCATAATTATGGAGAAATCAAAGACGAAGAAACGACAACTGAAAAAAAAAACCACCTTTTTTCCCCCTACTCTCAGTCTAGTATTCGAACCTAAAACCGAGCACTGACGATCCAATGTTCTACCAACTTCGCCATCGCGGCGACCTCAGTGGCAGGGATTTTGCGGTGCCTTTCAAGTCGTCCTTATCCGGCATGCAGTGCCATCAGGAATTCAGGACGGAGGAGGCTGTTGTGCTGGTAGTTGTAGAAAAAAACATCTGGAACTCAGTGGAGGCCTTAGCGGCATGTGTATTGCATCATCATTACACTCAGGTTCCTGGAGCCACTGTGCACGTGAGATACGTAAAGCCGCATGGTGCGCCGTGCGCCAATCGTAGAGAAGACACTGTGGAACGGATAGCGGTTTAAACGCCGATGAGCAATGGGGACGTGTGACTAACTCTTGTTTTTTTTATGATGTTGACGAGTTGTTCATTTGTATTTTTGATCAGTGTAGGTTCTTAGTCGACACTTTTACGTTAAAGAATCTTTCTATTCATTGTTCGGTTCCATGTTCCTTTTTTCGTGACGAGCTTTAAGGAAAAAATCTGATCTTCAGATGATACAGTTATATTGAAATGAACTGGACGCTGTTTAAAAAAAAAAATGTGTTAGTAAATGGGTGAAGTGGGGTAGTTGATGGCTAGGGCTGTGCTGGTCGGGGCTTGCCTCCGGTGGCCGGCTTAGTCCAGATACCTGAAACACTGAGTTGTGGCACCCCTTTACACCCCCCCCTACCCCCCCCTCCCCCCGCCTCACTCGCCCACCCCCGTGCTAAGGTTTTACAGGCTCACATACCCCATCATCGCTTAATTTACCCTCCTGCGCAGAACCCTGACTAAACGACAGAATCTTTAGCAGATTGAAGATGGTTTGGAATCAGAAGAAGAATAACGCTAAGCAAAACATTGGATCTGCTACCCGCGGCCGTAGTTTCAAACTCAACTGAGAAGCCCGGCATCTGCCCAAAACAGTATCAGAAGCAATCTTTTCAGTCCGCGTATACTCAGTGAATGCATGGAATTCACTCCCAGAGTCCGTGGTCTCACCCTCCGCCCTAAACACGACTAGAGTCCGTGGTCTCACCCTCCGCCCTAAACACTCCCAGAGTCCGTGGTCTCACCCTCCGCCCTAAACACTCCCAGAGTCCGTGGTCTCACCCTCCGCCCTAAACACTCCCAGAGTCCGTGGTCTCACCCTCCGCCCTAAACACGACTAGAGTCCGTGGTCTCACCCTCCGCCCTAAACACGACTAGAGTCCGTGGTCTCACCCTCCGCCCTAAACACTCCCAGAGTCCGTGGTCTCACCCTCCGCCCTAAACACGACTAGAGTCCGTGGTCTCACCCTCCGCCCTAAACACTCCCAGAGTCCGTGGTCTCACCCTCCGCCCTAAACACGACTAGAGTCCGTGGTCTCACCCTCCGCCCTAAACACTCCCAGAGTCCGTGGTCTCACCCTCCGCCCTAAACACTCCCAGAGTCCGTGGTCTCACCCTCCGCCCTAAACACTCCCAGAGTCCGTGGTCTCACCCTCCGCCCTAAACACGACTAGAGTCCGTGGTCTCACCCTCCGCCCTAAACACGACTAGACAAAGCATGGCAACATTTTCAGTTCGTCCAAGACTGAATCAGACTGGTTGATGGTTCCTAAACCCACGCAGATAACAGAGTACATTTAGCAAGGCTCACGACGACAGCAGCGCACGGCTCAGTGATAGGCGATCAGGCTCCACATGTAGAAGTCGAGTTTAGGGATTTTAGCCCCGGGTTAGAGTCTAACCTCGAATTAAAGTAGCTCTAGGGTTAAATTTTTTTTTGTTTTTTGTTTTAATCAGGAAGCGGGTCCATTCCAGCAAGATGCCGAAGCCGTTATAGAAGGCCGGATTTATTTCTTACTTTCTTCGCTTTTGTTTGGGGGGAACTGAAGGGGGGGGGGGGGGTCTTTTGTCCTAGTCTGGGTTAGGCCCGTAGCCGTGGGTTAAATTAACCACTTTTACATTCGGGCCCAGTCTGCTACAGTCGAACCCGTAAAGTAAATCTAAAGTAAGTAAAGTAAGATGAACAAGGGAAAACTGGAGAAGGGGTGCGTTGTACAAGTCGTCTTCCACCGCCACATAGTACATTTCACAACTCTAGACACACTACACCCCCACACAGCGGGCAGTGCCCCATACCAGTGTGGGCAGAGACGATGCCTCGTATCGTTATCAAATGTTTCCAAATGTCATGACTTCTCGGGTGAACTCTTCGCCACTATCACCCACGATTCATGTTATTCTTTAGACCTCCCGCCTAATATCTGTCGACTTTCAACGTGGCATTCCCAGCCGACTTGGAATGAAAGTTATGCAGACATAGACAATGTTTGTTTTTAAAAGCGATGGCTTGATCAGTCGGCCGGGGATGAACTCTGTGTGGGCGATTGCTGTGTACAATCAAAGGGGTGGGGAGGGGAGG
>JACVVK020000478.1:87500-112500 GCA_018292915.2 Batillaria attramentaria | reverse complement strand
AAGCTAGATCTACCGTAGTCCACATGGGAAACCTCAAAGATAGAAAGGACAAGTTCACACGGTCGTTCCATTTTTTTTCTGAAACTCTTCAGACCTCCTGTTCAACTGAAAAATATGACTCAGAGGTCGTAAGCTGAATAGCCTGTCTACTCCTGCATGAGAAAACATCAGATCCAAGAGATCTACTTGGCAAAGGAGTCATAAAAAGATAACACAGGAGAGATTCACAAGGTCATCATGCCGACATTCAAAGCTCTCAGATTGAATAACACATTTGACCCTGTACGGTCAAGGTCATCCTTTGGCTGAAACGGTCAATGGCGTTAGTTTTGGAAATACAGTACGCGTGGGTACGACAAGCGGCAACAGATACGCGGATTTCAAAACGTCTGCGGAAAAAGTCACACGAGTAAAGCCGTTGCGTTTTTTAACTGGGATGGCGGAATGGTAGAGCGTTGGACTTCTAATGCTCGGGTCGTGAGTTCGTATCCCGGCTGGGGCCAAATGGCTTTTTCATCGTTGCCCCGTCTTTGATATCACCCGTATGTGGTGGAAAATGACGTTAACCCCCCCCCCCCCCCCCCCCCCTTTTGAACTTATAACAGTAACAGCTACCGACAAAAAGCTGAATAAATAGAAAGAAAGAAGAAAAGAAAGGCAGAAGGAAAGAAGGAAAGTCAGAAAAAAAGAAAAGTCCATAGTTGGGACGGGATTAGCCCTATGTATCGCTGTGTCAATGACCATCTATCGCTATCTCTTGTGGTGGCCGAATGGTAGAGCGATGGACTTCTAATGCTCGGGTCGTGAGTTCGAATCCCGGCTGGGGCCAAATATTTGTGCTGGCTTTTTCCTCGTTGCCCCGTCTTTGATATCACCCTTACGTGGTGGAAAAGGACGTTAAACCCCCAAACACCAACCCACCCCACCCTATCTCTTGTTCTCGGCTCAAACGAGATTATGAAATTCATGTACCGTGTCACTTAGGACACGATGCGCAACGTACAGTATCACTCAAAGTGACCATGGACATGGTGTGTGGAGTACCGTCTCATCAAACTTGCACGAATTTGACCACCTCACCCGTGGCTTGCGGCTTAGACTTGCAAACTCTGCCGATGAATAACAATTCAGTGGAACTGAAGCGATAAGCGGAAGGAGAATTAGGAAACGGAGACAGAGGGAGCGGTTCAGCGGGTCACTTTGCCAGAATTCAAATCTCCATCTTCCATCGCGCATCCCTGACCCAATAACAAGAGGTGAAACTCCGGTTTCCAGGCTGCTTGGGGTGGTGAAATAAAAAATATAAAAATAAAAAATGGAATGGAGATTGAGGAGGTCACGGGGTGTAGCCACAATAGACACCAGTGTTTTCGGTGCTACCCCGCTTTAAAAGTAGCACCGCCAGGGCAGAGTGTTTCCAACCAGTTTGCGCCGAGTGTTTCCGTGAGTAGCATCGGCCGGTTTGTCGGGTTAAATTGAGAAAGGGGTGTGACGTCGCTAACTGCAGACAGATCGCAGAAACTGATGATAACTGGCATACATCACTAATTTGGTAATTAAATCACAATGATAATGTTAACACGCCTCCACCTAAGGATTTGTTGATCAATAAAAGCAGCAAACATGATGTAGTTTAATAATTTGCGTTCCGTGATAATTTTATGAGAACTCCCGAACTAATGCGGTGCTGACCTTGACCTCGAGTGCGCGCGAGGTACAGGCGCGTGATTTGCAAGAATGGCGTGCACATTTGCGTATCATGTGCTCTTCTTTTGTGCAGCGTTGTACTCAGTCACTTTGAGCACTGCTGTGTCGGATGGAAACAAGGCGGAAAAAGTGAGTACTTATGGTAAAATGATGACATTTTGTAAGTGGAAGTCATAATATTAAATGGCAGCAGACGACAGCGGTCCCGCCGGAATGTGTATAACGAGATGAGGAGTGCGGGGAGTGCTCCTTATTTCCCACATGCGTCTACAACTTTCTGCAGTTAGCGACGTAACAAAGGTGCCGTTTATTAACCAGACGTCTTTGACTAACGTGTTACAGCAATGCAAAGACGTGTGCAGTCTCAGATTTTAAAATGATATATAATACTATATGGTGTTGCCTGAGGGTAGTCACTGTGAAAACTTTGCAAGCGGAGTAGCACCAGAAACACTCCTAGCCATTTTGACAACACCCCGTGGAGGGGTTATGTGGGTTGTCGAAATGTGGGGAGGTGAGGGGGGGGGGGACGAACACAACATAAAGAGTTCTTAGGGGGATGACTGACCGAGCTTGCATATTAGCAGGCAAGAGTTCTTGAATTACGCAAGATGCTGAAACAATCGAGTTGAAATTGAGGTCTAGAGATTTCTCATAGAGGGGGGGTCTCAAAGGGGGTAAGAAAATAAGGATGGCAGACACTGGGTCAGCGTGACATGGGATAGGGAAAGTGGAAATTTCTAAGAAATGGGTGGTCTCAAAAAGCATGACATGAGATTAGGAAAGTAGAAAGTAGAAATTTCTAACATAGGGGTGGTCTCAAAAAGGCGACAAAATAAGAATGGTAGTCCCTGGTTTATCAGCACATGGGAGAAGGAAGGTAAAGGTATCAGGTAAGAGATGGGGGATCCTACAACAGGGAAGGGGTTAATTTAAGATGATTTCTAACAGAAAGGTTGTCTCAAGAGGGCAAGAAAATGAGGGCGAGAGCCCATGGGCCAGCATGACATGGGATAAAAGCTGCCTTACACGTGGACAGTGAATCATCTAAATCGTAGTCTGCCATGGGAGCCGCCATTTTGTGTTCAAGGGAGAGTAGTCTCGCGTGACTTTCCATATATGGTAAACGCGTACTACAAGGCCATCGCTCAACTATCGACGTGTACGGCGAGGGACCCTCCACCAGTCGGCTAGATGATAGTCGACAGGACAGGGATAGGGCGACTTCTAGCAACGTGTAGGACCAGCTTAAGGAAGTTACGGGTAACATCTGAGAGATAGAGGATCCTACCACAGGGAATTCAAAAGTATGAATCTTAGCCGATTTCTAACATAAGGGTGGTCTCAAAAGGGCAAGAAAACAAGAGCGGCAGACCCTGGGTCAGCATGACATGGAATGAAGAATGCAGTAATATCACTTGAGAGGAAGGGGATCTTACAACTGGGAAGGGGGTAATCGGGAATGATGCCTTTTCTATCGACTCTGGAAAGGAGGCGACCATTCTTTCTACCTCGATAACTCTCAGCTTGGATTTTATGCTGTATGAATAATATTTTGTCATGAATAGCAATGAAGCCGTAGGATTCTTTACTTTCTGAACTTCACTGGTTTGCTTTGCTGTTTGATCGTCAAAAAAAATTCTACGTTTTTTGTTTTTTTTGTTTTGTTTTTTTCTCTCTCTCTCTCTCTCTCTCTCTCGCTCTCTCTCTCTCTCTCTCTCTCTCTCTCTCTCTCTCTCTCTCTCTCTCGCTCTCTCTCTCTCTCTCCCTCTCTCTCTCTCTCGCTCTCTCTCTCGCTCTCTCGCTCTCTCTCTCTCTCTCTCTCTCTCTCTCTCTCTCTCTCTCTCTCTCTCTCTCTCTCTCTCTCTCTCTCGCTCTCTCTCTCGCTCTCTCTCTCTCTCTCTCTCTCTCTCTCTCTCTCTCTGCTTGTAACACTCCTGCTTCATGGCTGCTGTAAACTTTACATGCTGATGAAACAAAACGAGATAACTGAAGTTTTTACAGATAGCAGTTTGGCTTAGCTTTATTCATATGACCATGATATTTTTATGATCATAGCTAATGCTCTTACTGGGAGATTTAATACTTGCCTAAACTATGAGTTACCATTGAACTTTTCAACGGACTTTAATCTGGTTAAAAATTACGCAGCAACAACGAAAATGCCAACCAAAAAAACAATCCTTACAAACTACTGCTTAAAAGACTGATTGCTAGCTAAAATGTATCCAGGCTTTCTTTGCCTGAAGCTTTTCATAACGCCTAACGCATTTCTGGTCGATTATCGTCAAAGGGACCCTGATGGATAGAAAACAAAGCTCTATAGAATGATAACTGTGCCCTCAAAGAGATGGTCACTGACCTTTGCTTATACACAGGGGGGGGGGGGGGGGAATCATATTTATGAGCGGAAACGAAGGGTGTGTGCGAGAAATATAGTAATAGATCACAAAGAAGAAACATTTCCGGCATCGCTCTACGACAAAAAGAACTTTACAGCTTTATCTTGACCTTCTGTTCAGTTGCATTAACCAAAGTGTATCGTAAAAGAGAGCAACACTTTTCGTACACATTGCTGAAAAGTAGGGATTCCGTTTTGAAGAATGATTCGAAGAATAGTTGTTGATTCTGCGACTATAAGTAGGACCTCCACACCCTACCCCCACCCCCCCCCACCCCCCGCGCGCACTCCCCCACCCACACACACACACCAGCCTCCACATAAATCGAAACAAACTTTTCGACGAATATGACGATGTCGTCAAAAGTGCAACGACAACAACGAAAACGCCAATAAAAGGAAATGAATATTTGGTCTTTTTAAACTACCACCATCGACTGAAGTCTACCTTAACTTTATTTGATTAATATATCTGCGCCTGATGCTTGTCATACTGCATAATGCATTTCTGATTTGTTATCGCCAAATAAAGCCCGAGGGATACAAAACAAAGCTCTATGGAATGATAACTGTGCTCTCAAAGAGATGGTCACTGACCTCCCCTTATTCAAAGGGGGAGAAATTTATCAAATTTATCAGCGGAAACGCAGGGCGTGCGCGAGAAATTGTAATACATCTCATAGGAGAAACACTTCAGCAATTCGCCCTGCAAAAACATTTGTTTTCAGCTTTTCTTGGGCGAATACCTTTCGGTTGTATCATATCAACCCAAGTATATATATAATATAATGTATATAATAATAATCATAATGTGTATTTCAGGGACGCCCTCCCTCCCGCGGAAGCTCAGGGCGCCTTACAGTCAACACGAACTCACTCACACAGAAACGGAAACACACGCAACATTCCTTCACACATAACACAGTTAACTACAAACACATAATGTGCAGCATCATACACGGTGTCCGCTGCCCCCGGTACACACACACACACACACACACACACACACACACACACACACACACACACACACACACACACACACACACACGACCAGCAAGATGATGATGTGGCGACAACTATTGGTTAGGGGCAGTGAAGAGATGGGTTTTCAGATTTTGTTTGAAGGGTGGTTTTGTGTCTGCATATCTGATTGATGCTGGGAGATCATTCCAGCAAGTCGGACCCTGGTATGAAAAACTACGCTGACCAAAGGTCTTTGTTCTGACTTGAGGGATACGGAGTTTCCGAGTATCGTTAAAGAGGACAATAATTTTCGTAAAAAGATATTAGTTGGTAATTATGGCTTTCAGCACATTATAACTCTTATGAGCCCTGTCAAAGAGAACAAGCCACTGCACACCAGTAGGAGCCACTCCAAGCCACTATTACGCAAGACGCGGGGCTTTCCCGTTAGGCCCGAGACCGGTGCAGACTGCACGATGGTGGCTTGAAGTGGCTCCTAGTGATCTGAAGATTTCAAGTAAAACTGCGATTTTTGGGGCTTTTAAATGTTAAAGAACAGTTGTTGATTCTGCGATTCTGCGACTGTGAGTAGATGCTGCTCACCCTACCACCCCCTCCCTCTTTCCCTCCCCTACACTCACACCCACCACCACCCACCCATCTCCACCCCTTGCCTCCACCCTTCTCATGAACTAAAACAAATTTTCAGCGAATATAAATTTGATCGTAGCTGCGACAACAACGAAATCTTCAACGGAAGAACATGATTATGCAGTCATCTCAACATGCTACCGACAGCTGGTCTACGTTTATCATTTAACATGTTTTTTTTTTGCGTGGTGAATGCGTTTCTGATCTGTTGTGGGTGGTGGAAAAGGGCGTGAAACTCCCAAACACCCCCCCCCCCCCCCTGATCTGTTATGTTAAAGAAAAAAAAAATGATGGATATGAAACAGCCCTGCCAAATGATAACTGTGCCCTCCAAGCGATGGTCAGTGACCTCCCCTTATTCAAAGGGCAAAAATATCAAATTTATCAGAAGAATCGAAGGGCGTGCCCGAAAAACAGTAATAAATCACACACAAAAAAAACACTTTCGCGACTCCCTCATAATTTTTTTTTTAAACTTTTCTTGAGCGAATATCTTGACCTTTTGGTTGAATTATATCATATCGTCAAAGAGAACAACACTTTTCGAGCACATTCTTGTAAAGTATGGCTTTCATTTCACAGAACAGTTTAAAGAAGAATTGCAGACCTTCATCCCCAACCCCCGCTCCATATCCCCTCCCCCCACCCCTCACCCCGCCCCCTCCTCAACCTCCTAAATCTATCCAACAATACCAGCATGCATCGTCTAGCACAAACTAGCTAAAAAAAAAAAAAAATCATCACCTATCATCCAAGAACTGCAGAAGCGACAATTATTCTTCAGACCAATATCCGTGTCAGTCATTTGTTCAGAGCCAAACATTTTGGTAGAATCACGTGAACGTAAATCAAAAGATAACAAGGCACGTGCTATTAGCAGAAACGCAAACACGGTGACAGACGACAAAAACAATGTGTTTTTTTTACCCCATAAATCATTAGCGTGGATGCGGGTACCGGTACAAAGGTAAACATTTTTATTTTGCTGAGTCACACAGCTTACGGAGAGCACATCTGTCTCAATTTATTGTCTTTACCGCTATTGTTCTTTTCTCCTCGCTGGAGCACCGGGGAGTAGTCGGCCTCGACAGCTTCGATGTACACGAGGTTCTTTGATCACTATGTTGTGAAGGATGGGTGGGTGTTTCTGCTTTAATTGTCCTTCATCCTTTGTTTGCACCAAAGACGGGACAACAAGGAAGAAGTCAGCAGGGCGAAGGAGACAAATACACAGGGCCTCAAATATATATATTCCTTATTAGCCTCAGGCATCATAGTCACCCCTAACAACTCTTCAATCTAGAAACAATTACTACCATGAACAGACCATTAAAATTTGAATGTCTACTTTCCGCTCAGGCCTCACTGGAGGGGGAGCCGGGGTGGCCGAATGGTAGAGCGTTGGACTTCTAATGCTCGGGTCGTGAGTTCGTATCCCGGCTGGGGCCAAATATTTGTGCTGGCTTTTTTATCGTTGCCCCGTCTTTGATATCACCCGTACAAGGTGGAAAAGGATGTTAAACACCCACCCACCCACCACCAACCACCAACCTCACTGGAGTAATGCACGTCTACTTTCTCTTTAGGCTAGAGAGGCAGTTCACAAAAATCCGCTTGCCTCACTTGTGTCCCACCTCTGTGCAAAAAGTCCCAGCTTCACTGGCAGCTTGCCTCTTTTTGTGACCGCCTGCCCTGCACCTTGACCTACATAACACAAAAATCACGCTTTTTCATGACAACAAAAATCACTACAGACTACCACACTTGCCAAATAGGGTACCTCAAACAAACACCAAACATGGCCCACGGTCAGTTTGTGTCCTTACGCCAGCAAGAATATTTGGGCCACGGCCGGGATTTGAACTCACGACCCGAGCAGTAATAGTGAGCGGTGGTTTAATACGTAGCGCGTCAGACTTAGCCGCTGCGCTACTGAACGGCCGTCACCAACATCACGGCGATGAAGCGTGGGTTCGAGCCCAGGTCGAGCTTGTGAAACCAGTTTCCTGGATACCGGGCTGCACATCGGGGGTTTCTCTCCGGGTTATTCGCCCCCCCCCCCCCAGCCCCCGGCAAATTGAAAAATAGGATAGGTATCGGGCGGCGCTGCACCGCGGCGACTCGCTTCCCACGGGGGAAGCAGCCCGAATTTTTCCGAAAAGGACAATAAAGTAGTTAAACAAAATCCATCGTACACAGCAACCAGCTGGGCTATCCCCGCTCCTCGTTGGTCGCGGACAGAAGCAAGACATGCATGGTCCTTCCACTGAGATATAGAGGTTGACCTAAAGCTTAAGCTAGTCCTCAATCCCTCCCCCCCCCACCCCTCCCGGACGTTCACATCGGCAAAGTTCGACCAGCCCGGACTCTGAAACCTGATCACGGACTTTAAACCACAACATGGGAGGTCGCAGAGAGTTTAACGACAGAAGTTACGGAGACAAAGATGTCATCCTAGGCGACTGGTCGATGACGGTGTACTAAGAAAACTCCAAGGATAGTTCAGTGTCACGTGCCTCTTTCTTTCCCTTCGCCAAATTGATTTCTAAACCTTGTGTCCTGAGTCACAGTACAGTCACCCCGAACTGTAAGTGCATGCGATCAAGGTCAAACTAGATGTGAGGGGTGGGGGGAGGAGGAGGAGGCTGGGGAGATGGACGAAAGGGCAAGGTGTCTTCCGTAACAACGAACGTGATTTTTTTCAAGGACACGGACACTGATTAACGGGTATGTGCACATTTTTGTCTTTTTAGACTCGAACACCACACGGAAAGGGGGTTGGGGATAATTATGGTGTTTTCCTCCGTCACAAAACTGATTTCAAGGACATGGACACTGATCAAAGGGCCTGTGCAAATCTTAACCCTTCTGAAACCTGCACCCCACACTTTCCGAACTCTAAGTGAAAACTGATGCAACTGAGCTATCGCAACATCCAGAAGGGGAGGGTGCTTATGTAGGCAGGGCTAAGATGAACCTGAGCTGGTCGTCCCGTGTCAAAAATACAAGCTGCATATTCTAAATTATGTCCGTCATCTAGTCCTTTTTGAATGTCGCGAGCTGTTTAAAAAAAAAGGCATTTTTAAAAACTGAGCCAGCCGTCCGGTATGAAAATACAAGCTGCATAATTATTCATAATTATGTCATGAGGTGTTAAAAAATGCACTTTTCTTTTGTTTAGTCCGTCACTGGCTATTCGCATGAGCGATTTTCGCGGTAAAGAGAGAAGAATAGCCTACATGTTTAATTGTGTAGTCTAAGGCTTATCAAACACTGACACCCTGAGGGGAAAAAAGGGCGGTAAATTACTTTCTGATTCAAGAAAATTGAATATCTCCCCTCAGCGATGCGAGACAGGTGATATGATCGTTTGTTATTTCTTTTTGTTACACTGAGACGGGAACACAGTTATAGTCATCTCTGACGACTGGTGCGTTATCACAGTCCAAATAAAAACACAGCTTCTAGACAGCCATTCAGATCTCTCGCTGATTGGAGAGTTCTCACCCAAGGGAGACAAGCATTGTCGAGGGGTGATTGAGAGGACAGCCCAGATTAGCAAAAAAAGACTCTCTCTCTCTCTCTCTCTCTCTCTCTCTCTCTCACCGTGCACACACACACACACACACACACACACACACACACACACACACACACACACACACACACACACACGCACGCACGCACGCACGCGCACACACACACACACACACACACACACACACACACACACACACACACACACACACACACACACAGAGTCCTATACGCATTAGGTGAAGCAGCTGGTAGGATGATAAAAACCAGCTGTTACATCATGATACTGCTGTAATATGAAACACTGAAGCGTCCTGTTTCCAAGGGTCTTCATTTGTTCCTGGTACACATGCAATGCGTCCGTGCGTGCGTGTATATATACTGCGTGCGTATAGATCTCGTAGATCTAAGAAGCGCTCCCAGCTTTACTTACTTCCCATATATATATATATATTACACCTCCCTACTCCCACTGACACCGTCTCGTACACGAGGGGGTCGGGATAACCTAGAGAGAGAGAGAGACAGAGACAGAGAGAGAGAGTGAGTGAGTTTTTAGGGCTTAAACCCGCGCAAGCCACGAGAGAGAGAGAGAGAGAGAGAGAGAGAGAGAGACTGACTGACTGACTGACTGAAACGTTTATTTCAGGATAAAGACTTGTAGGCATGGTCTGCCTATTTTACAAGCTGTCCTGCTAATCTAGGAACACTAAGAAAATAAAGGCTAACATTACAAAAAACAAAAACAAAAAAAGTATACCAGGCACAAAGGGAGTAAATCTCATTAGAAAATATAAAAAAAAACATGCAAAGATACAAAGAAGCGGAGGAAATTCAAAGGAAACACATCGGAAAATAGGTGAAGAAGTAGATAGCATGGTGTTTGAAATTGTAGTATACAACATAACTTGTAAAAAGGTAACATGTAATAGTGCCATCTGATAACGAGTAATTTAGCATGGTTCAGATATTGTTCATGGACCTATGACTTACGTAAGTATCTGAGAAGTTGAGTTTTAAATGAATGAAGCTTCGGGGTACATTTTAAGTATGCTGGCAACTGGTTCCATGAAAGTGACCCAGAGAATGAGAGGCTTGTTTTAAAAATGTCCAGTCTAGGTAATGGTAATTGGAACAGGCCATTTCTTGCGTTGTGTCGCTGACTTGGTTGAAAGAACGTGGTAAGATATGGAGGAGCCTTACAGTGGACTATCTTGTGCATGAAAACGCACCGGTTGAACTCAAGATGCTTGGTAAGGGGGAGAAGTTCGAGCGCTCTAAGTTTTTCTTCTGTGGGTAAGGGCCCAGGATGTAAAAGCTTTATACCACGTTTATAGAGAGAATTGATCTTTTTCAAGTGAACATCACCACATTTGTCCCAGAGGTTGGAGGCGTAATCTATATGACTTCTTATATGTGCGTGAAAGAAAACTTTGCAACTGCGGTTAAGTTTACTTAAGAGAAAAAGATTTTTAGACAGGGTTTTACTAAGTTTTTCTAGGTGCGGCTCCCACTTCAATTGGTCGTCCACTGTAACGCCCAAAAGGCGATGCGTTGACACTTGGTGTATGGGCTCTGAGCCGAGAGATAGTTTGAGAGGTAAAGGCTTCCGCTGGTGTTTTTTGGCGGGTAGTTATTAGCATGCTCTTTGTTTTGGGGACGCTGATTATCATATGATTTTGGGTACACCATTCAGATACTTCATCGAGGCTCTGCTGGAGTGTTCTGTTTATTGTTGCCTCTTTTGTGTCGAGAGAGAGAGAGAGAGCTATTTTTAGAAGCTTTGTCTAGTCCCAGTCTGTTCAGGAATGAACCGCAGGTAAAAAAAAAAAAAAAATTGTGTTTCTCTAATATTAAAAGCCACAAAGTCGCGAAAACGGTTCCAATGGCCAAATGAAACATCCTTGTATTTGGCCGGAAAACAGCCTTACAGCTTAGGCAGATTTCCATCTCAGCGGTAACATGAACATGGACTAAGGTTTCAAATCAGCGGTAGGGGTCCATAGTTCGAACCGGGCTGGAATTTTTGTCCTGGACGTTTTGCTTGTTGTCCGGTATTTGATATCATCCTTTAGTGATGGAGACCCGAAATCAGCCCACCAAACTATAATCCCATAAGACTTCCATGTCGGCGTTTTGTTTGGTGGTACCGGTGAGCTATCGCGGCAGACCTGTGGATCCCCCTTCCCCCCCCCCCTCCCCCGCGCGCATTGCAAGAGAAAACTATCATTTACACGTAATGTAATTATGAGTATGCGTGGGCCGGGTGAGGTGACATCTGAACAGAGCCAGCGGAATGTTTCACCGTTATTTCGACAGACGAGGCCAGTCGAGTGGGAGTAATGAGATAACTACAAAATGCATCTATCGGCGCCATTGCCAACAAATGGCCAAATTCTGTTTAGACAGTGTTTTATCGTGGCTTTTGTGCCTTCCTACCTCTTAGTTACACCTCCCTACTCCCACTGACACCGTCTGTCAACGTTTTCCAATCAATTTCCAGTTTGTCTTCTCCCACACGAGGGGGGTCGGGATAACCTAGAGACTGGGCGAGTTTATAAATGCAAGTGGCAGAGAACCCGAGAGCAGAAGGTTACGAGTCCGTATCCCAACCAAGGTGTGAAATATTTCCAAGTGTCCATGTCTTCAGGATCACCGTCCGTGCTGGACAAAGAACGTTACAAGTGGTTTGCTTATTGATTATTTTGTTTGAGTGTTTTTAATGTACTGTCTGTCTGTTTTTATGATCACCACAACCCAGTTTCCCCTAAGGGGTTAATAAAGATTTATTAAATTGAATTGAATTGAATACATCTCTCTCTCTCTCTCTCTCTCTCTCTCTCTCTCTCTCTCTCTCTCTCACAGTTTTAGTAGCGCACGGCAGACACGAGAACTGTCCGATTTATGTGGGTTTTGTTTTTTTTGTTTTTTGTTTTTTACTTTTGTCAAATAAAGTTTCATTATCTATTATTTGTTATCCCCCCCTCTGTGTGTGTGTGTGTGTGTGTGTGCGTGCGTGCGTGCGTGCGTGCGTGTGTGTGTGTGTGTGTGTGTGTGTGTGTGTGTGTGTGTGTGTGTGTGTGTGTGTGTGTGTGTGTGTGCACTGGAATAACCTTATTTATTCTGATAGTTGTCAGCTGACCGGGACAAACACTGTGACACAGCCTCGTGATGTTATTGCCCAAACACATGGGGATATGATGTTCGGCCATTCGCCAACTCTTGCATCATCCCGCCAGCAGCAGTTACAGAACTTGTGAATGTCACGCCCTTGGACTTCGCCCCCAACAACAATTCAATAGCTCCCCCTCACAGTTTTTCTTCTCTCTGTCTCTTGCTTTATCCCTTCCTCGTCCCTGCCTCCTTATTGGCATTTCTGAACCCGGTGCTCAAGTATCTTCTGTTCCCCACCCCCTCATGTTTATATAAAAATAAAAAAAAGCTTACAAATCGGTACTAATCGGTTCTTGGTGAACTTTTCCACCTGCACACCCCTTCTCGCATATAAAAACATATACACACAAGTGGGGTGTAGTGGTGTAGCAAGTGGGGTGTAGCGGTGTAGTAAGTGGGGTGTAGCGGTGTAGCAAGTGGGGTGTAGCAGTGTAGCAAGTGGGGTGTAGTGGTGTAGTAAGTGGCGTGTAGCAACACATTTTGTAGTCTCCTCATTCTCTGTGCTCTAGATCTGACACTCGCGTCTTGAGAATCCCAGTATGCAAATATAAAACCGGAGGTGACCGTTCCATTGCACATCTTGGCCCTGTGGTCTGGAACTCGCTTTCCTCTGGGATCAGGCACTCACACTCCATGGTCACCTTCAAATCTGCTTTGGAAACCTTGTTTCAGCAACCTTGTTTGTCACATAGACCACCTGAACACTGCGCCAGTCCTTGCTGTGTATTCATGTGATTTCATTTCTTTGCGTGTGTGACAGTACAGATGTGTCTGTGTGTTAAAGGGTGATTTGTGTTTGATAGTGTTAACTACTGTGTTTGTTTACCAGTTTGCGTTATGGTATTAATTTTACAAGATAGTCTTTGTTGCTTGGGCGGCTCTACTACCCCCGCCTAGCTGCAAAATGATCTCTGTTGCTTGCCGGTTCTCCACGCCCGCCCCCCCCCACCTTCCCCCCCCCTCCACCCCACCACCCTTTTCCCCCTGTTTGTGAGGCACTTAGAGCTTCCCAAAGGATAGGCGAAAAAAAAAATCGGCATTATTATTATTATTATGTGCGATTGAATTTTCGTCTTCGTATTCCTGCGCAATGTCGGGAGTCCTCCTACTTGGCTCCAGTCACCCCCGTCTTTTACAATCTGAGGGCGGCCGGGCATAGTTTGCGTGGGTTTCGGTTCCAGCTACCAGACAGCAATACTGGAATTCATGGGGTTGTTTGAAAGATACACCAAAGACAGACAGACAGACAGACAATGAACAGACACATGGGCAGACGGACACCTGAGACGGACAAAGCGATAGTGCACAAATAGCATAGCATCATAATTTTGGCCGGTTCATGCACTTTGGGGATCACAAAATAATGAAACACACACACACACACACACACACACACACACTGACACACACACACACCGTGACACACACACGCACACACACACACACACACACACACACACACACACAAAGCGTCGAGACAGTTTTCATAATGGAATTTAATTTCAGAGCGGATGCCTCCTACAATCAGCAACGGACAGAGCTAACACAAACGGACAGTTTTTTGGTGTTTGTTGCGTAGGGCTGGGAGGTCAGTGTGTGTATGTGTGGAGGGGTCTGGGGGTTTGAAGGGTGAGGAGGGGGGGGGGAGATGGTCGAGACAGTTCCTATTTACATGCAATTCCAGAAACAATCGTTTGGATGCCAGCTTGCCTAAAAATGCCACTGGGCTAACGCCAGCAACACACTCACCCCCCAAAGCTTATCTCGCAGACCAGACAACAGAAGGAAGGCGCAATTGGAACACTGGCAGAGGAAGTTGGAAAAAAGGCAAGAAAGAGAAGAATCGCTAGTCCTGGATGATAACAGCAGCACCCAGACATTCGACAACAAGTGTGGAATGCAAGAGCAGCTGGTCATTTGTAATGGCTAACCGAGACTAGTTGTTTTCTGAGTCTGAGGCGCCTGTGGCACAGATGTTTACACCTAGATCGTTCGTGCTTAGCACAGCCGCACGTCAGTAAAGGTTACACGTTACTAATAGCTTCCGGGGCATCAGTGTACTTCCGATAAATATTATACAAAATTGTTGCCCCTCAGTGTTTAAATTTGTGTGCAGACGGAGTGGAAAATGGCAATCTGGGACTTTTTTGGTGGCTTTGTAAATAAATTTCATAGTGGAAACAGTGAAAAGTGAGCCTGGCGTGTGGACTATTCAGTTGTATTCATGCGCGGCTCGCACAACTGAGAGCCAGCAGACGACAGAAAAAATGACGGGGTAGGTTGTCGCTGCTAGCATTGCGAGAGAAAGTGGAAGATTGGACTTTGCTTTAATTTACCTTACATTTGTGGCTGCGATGGATGGAATGGTGGAGATGGATAACGTCCTTTTCTGCCTCGTAAGGGCGTATAATCAGATATGGGACAACGAGGAAATAAAGCCAGCACAACTGTGAGGTTCGTGATCACAGACAGCAGTTAATGTGTACATCATTTCAGTCACCGAGGGTAACTCCCCCTGGGACAGTGTTGAGAAGAGTTATCTCCCTTGAAAGAGAACAGGCGTCAACCGAGTTACATATCCATATTCATATAATATCAGATGTCTGTATACACTGCTTAGGATTCATGATTTTTATATTCATCTCATGTGATATGTGTGATTCAAACCCAAATCGCGAGCATCTCATTGGAAGAACAATCTCTCACCACACGTTTGTAACAAAAGAGACGGTTAGAGGGTCGTTCTCTCTCCGCGAAATGGCAAACCAGCATATCATCACAAGAACACTGCACTGCCTCATCAAAACATAATTTAGTGAAAACCATCCGACGTGTAAAACGGCGGGGGAAATATCTCAGCATTACAGGCAGCAACCTGAAAGGGGGAGGCTCAAGAACAAATAGTTATCAGTTATGAATAGCTAGATACGATGATTTCTCTTTATGGGAACCGACAGGTGAATTTGCACATTTTGTTTGATCACAAGAAAATCACAGATAAACAGATGAAACAGCGTGCGCTGTCCCATCAAGCTATAATTTAACGAAAGCCTGAATTAAATAATGGCCAGAAAACCAAATCCGCCTGGCTTAGCGTTGCCTAGCAACAGATTGTCGGTGCATGCACACCCATTATACCTTTTGATGTTCCTGATGAGAATTTGAGGATCAAATTCATGATAGTGAAAGTTCATTACGACGCCAAGCCACGATACGATACTAGCCACGTTTAGGTACACGCGTGCGCATGGCAGCTGGCAAAACGAGGTCACTTTGAAAGAGGGTGGGTGTTTGGGGGTTTAACGTCCTTTTCCACCACAAAGGGTGATATCAAAGACGGGGCAACGATGAAAAAGCCAGCACAAATATTTGGCCCCAGCCCGGATCGAACTCACGACCCGAGCATTAAAAGTCCAACGCTCTACCATTCGACCGCCCCGGCTCCCCTCACTTTGAAAGAAGACTAGTAAAAAGCAATTGAAGGCAATGAAACGCGGTCAAGGCTATGGTGTTTAGGGTTAGTGTTAGGAATAGTTGATAATTATATAGCTGTTGACCCCCTTTTGTGGGAACTGCACCATAGTGTGTGAGAGTAAGTTTAAGTTTTTCGTGGGTGTGTGAGTACACACAAGACCTTTATGTGTGTGTGTGTGTGTGTGTGTGTGTGTGTGTGTGTGTGTGTGTGTGTGTGAGAGAGAGAAAGTAAGTTTTATGTATGAGTGTGCGAATGTTTCAGATATAATTATGTTTGTGAGTGGTTTTAGATTTTAAGAGCGTGAGTGCTTTGGACTTATGTGGATGTGTGTCTGTTTGTGTGTGTGTGCGAAATTAGATTTACTTGTGCGCGTGACTGAGGCTTCTGTTAGTGCAAGTTTTGTAATTATTATGTCTTATTATCATTTTTTATCAGTGGTGGCCTATAATTTTCCTCATGGGATTAATAAAGTCATTTGAATTTGAAAGTAGTAGTAGTAGTAATCGTAGTACTGTTATTGTTGTTGTTCTTCTTCTGCTTCTTGAATTTTCTGTGCTTTTCTTTTTATCAAAGTAGCAGCCTAGTTTTGACTATACATGTGCACATACCTAGGCGCGTGATGTACCTCGTCGTGTCGTTACCACACAATCATTTCGGCTCACGAAACACGCTCAAACAACCGACAAGCCAGCACAAACCGGTCGATGTGACGAGAAAGCTCATGTAAGTCTCCTCATTATAAGTCTCACCCATCCGTGACTCTCCTAGCGCAGGCAATGTCCGATTCATTGATTTTAATAGCATAACTTTATTTCATCCATGATGAAATCACCATCAGGTTTCCGCTTCATGGGACACGGCCGACTGATCAGCTTTAGAAGATGGCGCTTTATTCGAATTTCATATCGTCAGCGATTGTGTGTGTGTGTGTGTGTGTGTGTGTGTGTGTGTGTGTGTGTGTGTGTGTGTGTGTGTGTGTGTGAGAGAGAGAGAGAGAGAGAGACAGGCAGACAGACAGAGACATTTGTTTGTATATCTCTGTGTTTGTTTATAAAACGGAGCGCTCACGTCTTTTAGCATCAGCCACCTCAAAAATATACATCCCGTGCTGGTAGCAAAAGAGCAAACGCAAAACATAAATCCACATTGCTTCATAACCTCACTCAGTGATTGACTCGTCCCATTTGATCACACCATCAAGACGGACAGGCAACCGTGCAAGGCCGTTGTCCTCAGTTCTTTCCCTGGAGTCGGATCGCGTCAAAACAGACCTGACCTCGCCTGACCAGGGTCACCGCTAGAGGGAGCGGACAAGCGGGACGCCCAATCTGATAACCCACGTGGTCTGTCACTTCTAGCCTGTGCATGACCTTGACCTCATCCGGACTTCCTGTAGTGAATGCCGGTCAAGCGAAGTATGATGGCAGGTTCGTTGGTTACTCGCAGTTTTTTTTTTTTATTATTCATTTATTTGTTGTTGTTGTTGTTATTGCTGATGTTTCTGTAGAAACTGAAGTTGTTTTATTTTTTTTCATTTTGTTTTGTTCCTTTCTTTGTTTTCAGGGAATGTCAGTCTCTTATTTTCCGTCCACTGTTTAGTTTAGTTTCGTTTTGCTCTTTGATTAGTTTAGTTTAGTTTGGTTTTCTTTTCTTTCTTTTTTTTCGGGGCGGGGGGGGGGGGGGGTATTTGTGTGTGTGTGTGTGTGTGTGTGTGTGTGTGTGTGTGTGTGTGTGTGTGTGTGTTGTATTTGTTGTTGTTGTTGTTGTTGTTGTTGTTGTTTTGTTCTGTTCTGTTTGGGGGGGGGGGGGGTTTGTCTTTGTCGGGGACTTGTTTGTTTCTTGTTATTCATGTTTGTACCATGACTGAATCCTCGGACTATTAAGTGTACTTGGCTGAAATCCAGTTTTAAAAATAACTCACTCATTATGCCCGGCCGGAACCCGTGACTGTTACACTTGAATGAAAACGGGTGAAAGGTTAAACTTGAAGAAATCAAACCACTCGTCGACGGAGGAATTGGCAACTCGCAGCCTCTCTCTCTCTCTCTCTCTCTCTCTCTCTCTTTCACACACACACCGGCCGTCCCACACACACACACACACACACACACACAGAGCAGGTAGTAAACAATTATTGCTTCAGTCTCCAACACAACTGCATGCCACTCCTAAATAACCTTTACTGAGACACTGCCCTTACCGCTGACGATACATCAGTCTTTGCACACGTCACTGTACCGGCCACCTCTGCACACGGCACCAGCTGAATGGAGCACACAGCATGATGGCGGGGCCGCACCCTGTGAGACTGATGGGTGGTCCGGCTAGTCTTCATCATTCTGCTAATGACAGGCGCTTATTAAATCATGCACAGCAGACGTCTGCTCTTCTCGTGAACGCGTCCCCTGCACATGACTGTCATCAGAGAGAGAGAGAGAGAGAGATTGCAACTGTAACGTGAATCACTTCCCCCCCCCCCCCTTTCCTTCCCCTGGCAAGAAGTTTTGTACCTATGCCTCAAATAATCAATGTTCGTTCGTTTGTTCATCAGTTGCAGGTTTCAAGTCATTTGAAAGATGGAAAGGCGGCTTGCTCAGTTGTGTCACAGTGTGTGTGCGTGTGATGGTGTGTGTGTGTGTGTCAGTGTGTGCCAGTGTGGGGGGGATAGGGGGTCGGGGGTACTGACTTCAAGTTGGCAAACCCATGACCTTTTCACTGAGGCATCAGTACATACTTGCTGTATAATTATGCGCCGGCTTAGCATTTTTGTTTGTTTTACTACCAGTTCTAATTGATATTTGTTTTTTTTTTACGCTTTTTTGTAATCGGCAGTTCGATAAATTAACATGAAGGTGCATGTCCTAGGCTTATACTGCCCCGTAGATCAGTTTGCATCAACGTTACATTTTTTTCACGTAGTGCAAACACACTTAACCGCGAATTAGTCTTTTTGGTGCTCGCGCGGTATCACTGAGCCCTAAAAACTCACTCACTGACTCACTGGCGCACACAGCTTCACTAGTAGACAGAAGAATAACGCACTTCACGTATTCCACGTGTACTATTACTTACCTCGCCTATGGATTATAAAACACTAACAAGGCGGGTTCGTAAACAACAGCTGCAGGACACCACCCCAAACAAAACTCCCCCACCACACTAATCAACTCTCGGATTAACTCCCCTGCGAGTACCGGTCGGCGGGTCCATTGTCTGGACTTCCTGAGGCGGCCACCGTCGCGCACGGGCAGGTGCGCCGGACAGCACGTGCACAAAGGGGTCAAACGAGGACACAGGCGGGGCGAGACCGAGGCGCGTGTCCTCAGACAGAGGCCAAATCCGCCGCCAGACACGATGCTAACCGGCGGAGTGGAAACAGTCAGTGACTGGCGGGGAGAGGACAGAGGTGGAGGGTTAAGGGTGTGTGTGTGTTAGTGTTAGTTAGTGTGTGTGTGTGTGTGTGTGTGTGTGTGTGTGTGTGTGTGTAGGGAGGGGGGGGGGGACGAGTGTGTCTGTACAGTTTTACTGATTCAGTTGAAGCGTACTTTTGTTTGCGTGTGACAGGCGGGATGCATGCCCAGTATTGTGATAGTTGGCAGTTTTACTAGCGGATGAACATTTTGTGTGCACCCCATTATCGGCGTGTCGGTGATTTTTTTCTTTTTTTTTTTAACATGATTATGTTTCGTTAATAGTTTGCTATGGGTAATGGAGAGGCGGCGTTTTTGGAGCACTGTGTGTGTGTGTGTGTGTGTGTGTGTGAGAGAGAGAGGTGAACACTGGCTGTATTCACATAATTACTGGTATGTTTTTGCCTTTAGTATCATTAGCTGTAACTTATTGTAACGTATTGTAACTTATTGTAACTTATTCATAACTATTCGTTATTTGCCAAAGACAGTTCAAAAGAAAATGTACTTGTTACAGGTGTGTGTGTGTGTGTGTGTGTGTGTGTGTGTGTGTGTGTGTGTGTGTGTGTGTGTGTGAACATTGTATTCACCTGATTACTGGTACGTGTTCTTCAAATGCTTCGTCGTTTCAAGTGCTATTGTTCACAGGAAGAAACTACTCTTTCCAATAGTAGCAGTAGTAGAGTAGCAGTGTGTCTGAGTGTGTCTGTGCCTACGCGTCCTCCTGTTCCTCCCGAAGCCGATTTTCACCACCCAACCACTGTCAATTCCTTCACCACAAGAAACCAATCCATCCACTGACTGAGGCCGCTGGTCCGGACGGCAGCAGCAGCGAACGTGGCCGTGTCATCAAGGAACCCCCTCTGACGTTTGAGTGATGACTTTCCGATGCTGGCGATGTCTGTCATGATCAGGGCTAACGGCCCAGTGTTTGAGCTGACGGACATGACAAAACTCATCATGGAGGATCACGGCGTCTGGCTAAAGTACAGATTTGCATGGGATGGCGTGCCCGTTTATCAAACCGGTCCTGGCCTGTTCGGTACTGTGGGTGATTGGGTGATGGCCAGATGGGGGATAATGCTTGCTGTTGTGTTGGTTTAGGACTAGCCGGTGCCGGGTTGGCCTACACGACAAGATCTTGTTTTTGTTTGAGACATTGCTCTCTCTCTCTCTCTCTCTCTCTCTCTCTCTCTCTCTCTCTTTTCTTTTTCTTCTTCTTCTTCAAATATCTTATGTCACACGATGTTCAGTCTTCCCACAGTTTCTTTTCGCCCATTTCTACATGTCTTGAAATAATTTGTATGTTAATCACTCTTTTTACATGTTCCTTATTAAAGTGTATTTTCATTTCCCATGGATTAATTGCTATTTCTGCTCTGTCCCTGTTGTTGCACATGCGACTCTGTGTGTGTGTGTGTGTGTGTGTGTGTGTGTGTGTGTGTGTGTGTGTGTGTGTGTGTGTGTGTATTTTGCTATTACGCTATGCTTTATCATTTAGATGTTACTGGAATTAGCAACGGCAGGTATGAAAAGTGACCGTTTTACATTACCTACTTCTACTGTTGAAAAATAAAGTTTTCTTGATTCTCTCTCTCTCTCTCTCTCTCTCTCTCTCTCTCTCTCTCTCTCTCTGTCAGTTTCGGTCTGCACACCCCCCCCCCCTCCCCGCCTAGCCTTCGCTTTTCTAATTTAAATGAACTCGCTGTAAGTGAGAACCTAAAAATAAACTGACATCAGTTTCTCAAGCTGAGTAACAACCGCGTATCCCCATTGTTGCCTTGTCTCACAATGAAATTCTGAAGCGTACATTTTAATAAAGGATAAGCCTTATCTGATATCTGATATCTTCAGTGCGGCTTTTACGACAGTCGTGAAAAGCAGACACTTGTAAACCGGCGTGAATGCAGGGTCTGTCAGAAAACGGGTTGACATTTCAGGAGCTAGAGCTCATTAGCCACCCATGAAGAAGAAAACTAGGATGAAAGCCGGAAATAACTTCGGCTGCGTAGGTATAGTTCACCCCTTTGTGTCATTTGTACCTCGTGTAAAGGCTCTACCCACGTCTAAACGATCACAGCGGTTGCACCAGTTACACAAGGTAAACTAACCCTAACCTTGCACCTAAACCGAGCTAAGCAGCCGAACTATACTAAATTAACGTGGTTGTGTTAGTATAGTTTGCCAGATACGGCTCAAGGGTGCGAACTATACTGAGCGTAACTTCGACGAAACAAGAAAATTCGTGTCACCAGACGCAGTTTGCTTTAACATACTTAAGTAAACTCGGGGGGAAAATATTATAAGATATTATAAGTATCGTAATTGTGCGATGGCAGCACTAGGTCTGAACGCAGCCCACCCGAAGACGTTCAGTACCTCCCACTGAAACAGAACCGTCATCTGGCTAAGTGCAAGGTCATTTGTCAACCGGCGACGGGCGTGTTAATAACCCTGTCGGCCTCAACTGACCGCTGCCTGCTGGCCACCGAAGACTGACCTCTCTCTCTCTCTCTCTCTCTCTCTCTCTCTCTCTGCGTTTGATGAACGATTTATATAAGGTTTTGTTTCTTGTAGTTTAATGCATAATTTTCTGCTTAAATTATCTGTATTTTTTTTTTATTATGACAATTTAAAAAAAAAAAATTATTAGATAGCCTCTGCAGCATTAGCAACGGCAAGTTTGCAAACTGGCGAATTTCTGTCAAAACTTTTAAATAATAATAATAATAATACATAGCTCTTATAGAGCGCCGTTCTCCAACTTCAAGGACTCGCTGCGCGTTAAAGCACACACACACACACACACACACACACACACACACACACACACACACACACACACGCGCGCGCGCGCGCGCGCGCTATTTACATCCCCTCAGCATACATACAATTGGCAGTGCAACGAACTCATGATGCACACAGACTTAACAGAGGTTTAGCTATCGAAGGCTTGGCGGAAGAGGTAGGTCTTCAGATGCGATTTAAACAGAGGCAGCGAGGTCTGAAGGCGGAGTTCGATTGGCAAGGAGTTCCAGACAGTCGGGGGCTAAAAAGCTGAAAGAGCGCTCTCCGGCAGTTTTCATGTTACGCTTCGGAATTTTGAGAAGTTTTTCACTAGCGGAACGCAGGGTGCGCGACGGTTGATACTTACAGAGTAAGGCCGACAGATAGGGAGGAAGAGAACCCTCGAAGAAACGGAATGCGAAAGTGGCGATTTTATACTGGAAGCGGAATTTGACAGGGAGCCAGTGGAGATGTTTCAGCAGAGGCATAACGTGATCCCTCTTTCGTTTTCTCAAGACGAGACGCACCGCGTTGTTCTGGATCATCTGCAAACGATAGGTCTGGTCTGCCGGTAAACCTGCAAAGATGGAGTTGCAGTAATCCAACCGAGACGTCACGAACGCATTTACAAGCCTTGATGCTGCACTATCAGAGAGAAACGGCCTAAGTGAGGAGATCCTGCGGAGCTCAAGAAAAGCCGCACGGCAGACGCTGCTGATCTGATCATGCATGGAAAGCGTCTGGTCGATCTTCACACCTAGATATTTCACACACTTTTGGAAAGAGACCTGCGAACCACCGATGTTTGCGACCTCGCTGCCAATCAGCCCGAGACGCGACTGAGAACCTACAGGCATGACCTCGGTTTTGTCAGTGTTAAGTTTAAGCTTGTTGCTAGTCATCCAGGATAAAACATCTTCAATACAGCACTGAATGTACCGTTGATATCATCATCATCATCTCTCTCTCTCTCTCTCTCTCTCTCTCTCTCTCTCTCATATCATTACTTTGTCCACCCTGTTTTTTTGTGTGAACGTAGGGTGTATATTTTGCCTTTAGCTTTGGCTACGCCATGTTCACCCTCCCAGCCAATGACAATACGACCTCCGCAAGAGAACTTCGATAGTGACTAATCCATTCACATGTAACATACCGTAACAAAACACAGCAAAAAGTAACTTAACGTAACATGGTGGACGGTCTCTGTGGGTTCCTCCGGCGACTATGATTCTTAGTGTTATGGTGATCACTTGAATTTTTTTTTTTTAAATGTTCGTTTTATTCTCCTGGTAGCTGTGATGGTCATCTTGCTGTGTTGTGAATTGCTGTGCCCTCTGTTTTTGCTGTATCGCTCCCAAGTGTGTGTGTAGCTCTGTGTGTGTGTGTGTGTGTGTGTGTGTGTGTGTGTGTGTGTGTGTGTGTGTGTGTGTGTGTGTGTGTTTAACACTTATGTACTGGTGTGTGAGGTTGTGTTGCTGTTGGGTTTTTTCCCGTTTTTTTTTTAATGACTTTTGTGTGTGTGTGTGTGTGTGTGTGTGTGTGTGTGTGTGTGTGTGTGTGTGTGTGTGTGTGTGTGTGTGTGTGTGTGTGTGTGTGTTTAACACTTATGTACTGGTGTGTGAGGTTGTGTTGCTGTTGGGTTTTTTTCCCGGTTTTTTTAATGACTTGTGTGTGTGTGTGTGTGTGTGTGTGTGTGTGTGTGTGTGTGTGTGTGTGTGTGTGTGTGTGTGTGTGTGTGTGTGTGTGTGTGTGTGTGTGTGCGTGACTGAGGATTTTGTTAGTGCAAGTTTTTGTGTTTATTATTATTATGTCTTATTATAATTTTTATGGTGGCCTATAATTTACTTCTGGGATCAATAAAGTAATTTGAATTGAATTATATAACATGACATGACGTAACGTGGCGTGACGTAACATCTGCACCCGGTGAACCTAAAGTGCACCAGTTCTAGGACAAGACTATATAACTCCATTCACTCGCTGACCTTCGTGACTTGAACTACAGTTTATCCCCGCTCCCTGTGTGGCTTGCAGACAATAATTTCTCTCCCCACCTTCTCTCTCTACGCTGTCTAGACGACGAATAACGCTCGTAAATAATTTATTGTAGTTTTCTCGACTTTGTATTCATAGTGCAGCCCGTTATAGAAAATGCTATGAATTATATAGGCGTGGTATCATGACCTAGTACCCGGTCGGACTGGGTTGAAAGCAAAAAGAATAATATAAAAAAAAAATCATATTCGGTGTCAAAGATGATTTGTAGCAGAGTCAAACAAAACGAACTTGGTGCTCTATATTACAACGGGAGAATTTCAAATATTACGGCTTGCCCTCCCCCCTCCCCCCTCCTCTCCCGCTTCTAGAGGCCTTTGTCGATACCAGTATGGAGAGGTATGCTGCACGGTCCTTCAAAAATGCAGCTCCCAAACTGTGGAACTCTCTTCCTGAGTCAGTGAAGGAGGCAGTCAGCATCACCGCGTTCCGGGAGCGCCTGAAGACTCATCTCTTTAGTGCTTCACCCCAGTAACCATCTGCACTTTTTTTAAACTATCTGTCTTTCAAAACCCTCTCCCTAAGCGCCGTATGCACTCAGTTAGTGTGTGCCGTGGCCATACCAAGTCTCCACCACCATCATCATCATCATCATCATCATCACAGAGTTGTCTAAACAGTTTACAGTTTATCACAGGTACCGTGATTTATCTTTCCTTAACTGGCCATAAAATAAAAGAAGGGCTTTTGTTTTTATCTTAAATGATTCTGGCACTCTACTTTAAGTAAAAAAGAAGCTTACTTCTGTGAATCCTAGTGATCTTGCAAATAAAGAAGAAGACGAAGAAAAAGAAAGAAGAATTTTTTTTCTTCTTTTTTTAACCGCCAGCCCCTCAA
>JACVVK020000478.1:60000-82500 GCA_018292915.2 Batillaria attramentaria | reverse complement strand
ATAATTTAACAGCAAAACCAATTTAATTGCTGTTTTTGTCATTGGATTCTTCTTTACTGGTTGTTGTACAACAGTTTTGTGACCATCAGACTGGTTGGAAAATGAAGGGTAGTGTTTCATAGAGCAGCTTTTTTTCTTGAAAGCTGGCTAAGGAACTTATTCATGATTGTTTTTCGTGTTTATTGTGTGTGCTTGGTAGTTTGTGTGTCATCAACAGACAGAGTGTATGACAAAGCAATTTATATCCAACAACTCCTGGTTGAGAAATTGTTTACAAGAACTCGGTGTGTGTGTGTTTCAGTTTCCATCCCTATGCATAATGGCCATGGATGCCAACTTTGGCCTGGTGCACAAAAGGTCATCTGGGCAGGGGACAGGTATTGAAAATGCACGCCACCAGACAGCCCTATTTTGTGACGACAGTGAAGTGGAGAGCTTTGTCGCCACACACTCTGTCACCACCAAGAAAAATGTGAGCAACAATAAGCCTCAGTTGTGCTGAATTACTAGCACATATATTTGAGTCTTTGAAATACTGAAAATTGTAAAAGTGCGCTGTACTATATATATATACACATATATTTTGACTGTATTGTGCTTTTTATAGAATTGTACTGTATATATATATGGATCCACCAAAGGCCACCTTTCAGTGAGAAGTGAATGATTCGGTAAATGGCGTAAATAATTTGGTAAAGTGTATTTTTCTTTTCTACAGACATGTTCAGATTTCCAGGCCGGAAATGCTATCCGATCAAAGAACAGGACCAGCAAGCTGGATGTGACAGGGGTCTTCGGGGCTGTCTGTCAGCACGACATTCCTCTGAAATTCCATAACATGAAGCATGGAGAGAGGTACTGCTTTTTAACTGTAAATTACTCTTAAAGTTCAGAACATTTTGTGGCGGTTACTTCATTTTAAAGCATATGTAATTGTTCATACATTTCATTATCAGTGTGGTGTACCCCCCCCCCCCACACACACACACACAAAGTGTGTTTTACCCATCCCCATTACATACCCAGATAGGAGCATTACTGTCAAGCCTGGTCATTGATTGGGTTTGTATCATTTTCGTTTCCAATACATGTGTGCTTATGTTTTGGCAGGTTTGGCTATCCTGTATATCTTCTGAAGAAGATTGCAGCAGAAAGAGATCTTGGAAGCTCAAAAATCAGTGTCATGTATGATGTTGCGTGCAGTTTCCAAGCCCATGTAAAGGTAACTAATATAACATTACATGTCTGTCGGGGTTCTATTATTTTTTATTGTTTTTTAAGTTGTAAGCTGGACACACATCTGGAAAAGAAGTGTGCTTGATTAAACTTAAGAGAAAGATGCAGATGAATAAGCAGATCATCTTACTCTTAGTGGAGCTTTGTTTGCTGCTTGCGTCCTCTTTGGCATTCCATGTTTTGGGTTGGTTTTTTTTTTTTTTTTTTTGGTGTTATGTTTTGTATGATCACTGTTTTGAAGATTTCAGCTAACTATTCATACATTGTATGTGCTAAATGCTAACATCATTGAAACCTTCTCCCTTCAGAACGTCGCATCTCAACACAGTGAGCTGGCTGAAAACTTCAGATTTGTGGTCCCTGCATTCCATAGCTACGCACACAACCTAGGATGCCAGGTATGTGTTTGGTTTCAAAAAACAAAGAAGAAGAAAGAAAAATATGTGTGTGGACAGCTGTTTGACAGGAATCTAGAGCAGTACAGGGATTTATGTTTGTAGCCATACTATTGCCAGTTTCATTGTATGCTGATAGTGCGGACCAGTGACGTCTACAAAGTAAATATAACTCATCTTGAAATTGAAAGACTTTGTTTGAAACTTTGCAGCTGTCATTTGGCCAGCGCTACACAGATGGATGTGGTATGACAGATGGTGAAGGGTGTGAGCGGCTTTGGTCGTATCTGCGGTCATTTTCTTCGTCCACAAAGAAGATGAACCTGCCCAACAGGCAGGATCTCCTGACAGATGCTCTGTTCCATTATGCAGAGAACAGCTTGGACCAGCTCGGTAAGCTTTTTGTAACATTTATGGGTTTATGGTAGTGATTACTTTTGTATCATTTAAACATGCTTGTTGCTCTTTAAAATGCCTGTTATTTTGCTTAAATAGAGACTTTGAGTATTGTAGTGTGCAAATTGTGTGCACTGGCCCGACTATTCAGTGTCATTGATGTTCATAAGTTTCTGTTTCAGGCCGCAGACTTCTTCATCGTCTGGAGAAGGCAACACAGACCCAGGGTTCTGCAGCTGCTGCTGTTCAGACATCAGAGGATCGCCTCGGTAATTAATGAAATTTGTGTCGATAGATATTCTGATTGTCCTTCACATCAGAAAACCAAACACGTAAAACAGACTCCTCAGTAAGCTCGGTCATGAGTTGAAGAATCAAGGAGAGTGAGAAGCCTGAAAAGAGAAAAGCGGCAAAGGTGTCACTAATAAAAGTGATATGCATGCTGTCACTTGGTGTTCCAGTGTCAACATATCAATGACATTCAGTATGTTTAGGATGATTTCTGTTTTCTATTCCAGTTGATGGAACAGCTTCACAGTGGCTTATCGAGTGGAATGAGTCCTTACAAAAGTCAAACAATCATCCCAGAGGTATAAATCTATGGAGGTTTCTGTCCTAAACTTTGACACTTTGCATCTCCAGTAAGTGAGCTTGTCTGGTGAAAACATCCACCCAAATGTGTCTTCTGTGAAGCTTAGTGGTTTTTAGCAGGGCATTTTTACTATATATATTTATTTCCTATGCTGTAATGTGTAACTTAAGACTCCCCAAGCTCACAGGAAAAAAACATCTAATAATATGTTAGTATGGTGATACCACGAAGACCTTTGGTGGTGCTGTTTTAAAAATATCTCAGTACATTTACTATTTTCCTGTTCCAGGCACACTGACCAAAAGGCAGGAATACTGTTTGACCATGCTGCTTTTGAAAGAGGAGAAGTAGGTGTCTTTTTTTTGTATGGTTTTCTTTTTTTATATGTTTGTTTTCATAATTTAATGCTGTAGAGACTGCTGTTTTCTGCACAAGGACAGGACTGAATAGGAAAGCAGAAAATGAGTTGACAGTGGTTGTCATTTTCATAAGAGTATTTTATATGTTTAGAATTAGTGGTGTCCAGCAGATGCATTGTGATGGAAGTACTCTGTGTCCTCAAGTACTCAAAGGTTCTTTATCTTTTTAGGTCCTTGATGATGAGTTCCCAGGCTCCACAGCAGAAAACCAAGCATTCCGCCCGGATTTGCAGGTGATCCATTTGTATTTTTATATTTATATACATATATATATATATATATATATATATCTTTGGCTCAAAGTGAGTCTACATTTTGATCTTCTGTTGTCTGTGAGATATGCTTGCTGTTTTTTTGGGGTTTTTTTTCTTTGTACAGCAGAATACTGTACTGAAAGTTGCTGAAAAATATTGACATCTGTGTTAAAAAAAAAAAAAAGTACTGACAGACATTTTTAGGAGTTGGCACCTCTGCATGTGGAAATTGGCTTGAAGTTGCTAGTCATAGCTTCCCATGCCTCATCATGGGTTAATCAAGATCAAGTGAAAGCTAAAAATATATCATTGCAACACTTTCACCAAGAGAAAAGATGTGGTTATGTGCTGTTTGTACAGTCTATATATGGGATATGGTTACAGTGTGACCTTCCAGTCATACCTGTCACTGAAGACCCTCCTCTCCCCCTTTCCAAATCTCCATACTCCTTTTTAATTCACACCAGTACAAAGAACATTAATGAAAAGATGTTTTTAATCTGTTTATTTTCTTTTCAGCCTGGAAGAGGCTGCCATGAAACTGCAGGCAGATCTTGGCTTAAATGAGCCCTGGGAAACAACACCAGATGTCATCAACACTGCCAAAGCTGCTAGGACGATAAGGGAGAGGCATCATATAAACACTGCCAGCAAACTAGCTGTGGAGCGGCAGCACCTTTTGACTCTTTCAAGGAAATACTCAGGTGAGTTCACCGACAATTGTCTAAAGCGCAAGAAGTACCTTTGCTTCTCTGTAGTGTGGGTCTAGCCTAGTGTGCATTTGTGTTCTTGAAGGTACTGGTAGCCTGTTTGAGATGTTGCACAGGTGTCTAAATGGTACAGTGGTGGACACCACCATAAGATTTATGAGCAGAGAATCATTGCCAGAGGGAGCTTTTAAATCGTGTGGTCTGAAAATGAGAAAATATGTATGTTTATTTGTGTGTCAATCAATGTCTTGTTTTGTGTTGTTTTCAGATGGTCAGGCAGTTGCATCAAGGCTGTCAAAGAAACTGCAGCTAAATTCCAAAAAGTGTAATCAGGTTATTACCAGCCTTGAGGAGGAGTGCAGAGTCAGCGTCAATCTTGATGACATGCTGAACCCTGCCTCATCTTTTTACCTTGACAACTGCACCATCTCAAAAGAGCAAATGACAGGCGCCATGGCATACGCTGATTTGAAGCGAGCGCAAGAGGAGGAAGCAGCAGTTCGAAAAGAAATAGAGGTGTACCTGTCGTGGTTGGAAGGTTTGAACCGAAAGGTACACATTCTTGCGGATGGCATAAAGGTTGAGGACCGTCTTTCACGTGGTACAAGGCACCTCCTGAGAACGCATAAATTAACGTGCGAACAGGAACTCTTCGCGTTCACACAAGCCTGTGTGAAAGCTGGCTTACAGGCTTGCAGTTTTGACAGGTCTGTCACAGTTGCCCTTAATGCCTGGTTGCAAAGGCCACTTGAGGAGGTTGCTGAGGAAGATGACATGGACATTGTACAAGGCTATCTGAGCCCTGTTGATGAAATTTCGGATTTTTCTGATGCAGATGACTGAGGTGTGAATGCCAGCATCTCGGGTGCTGTTGTGTGTGTGTGTGTGTGGAAGAGAGGGAGAGAAGGGGGTGGGGTGGTGGCGTTGGTAGTGGCGGAGTATGGAAAACACAACACCAAAAGAAGTACAGGGACATACTATCGAAACTCGCTACAGTTTGATTAGATTCTACTTATGTCAGTTCTGTGGTGTGGTATGAGTGTGTGATATTGATATACTGAATTGTGTGGGTATAAGTGAGTGTGTAATGGACATAGTTGAGCGTGTGTGTGTGTGTGTGTGTGTGCTGGTGGATGAAAAATACAATAAATTCCTCTGTGAACATGAAAAATGATATGATTCATATTGATTATGTACTTGTTCATATGACATTAGTTTCAAAGCTTTCAGGATTTATACATGCAAACAGCACCACTAAGATAGCCTACATTCAAAACAGAGGCTACAACTAGGTGAACGAAATCAACGACAAAAAAACAACAAAATTTAATTGAGTCAGTCAATGCCAGTGTGCTAATGAACTTGGTGTAGTTCTTGATTTTCGGAAAATGTTTGGCTTGTGCGTGGCTCCCACATGTGCTGTAAACAAGTGCTCAGCATCACTGATGCCTCGCATTATATTGTCAGCCCTGCAGCCGAAGCGTATAATTGCGTATATGCACTTAACTGGTAGTATTGACACTAGGCTAGCCAAAACAGAAAACAGCAACTTGACAAAACACGCACACAAAGGCTGAAAGCACAAACGAACTTGAAGTCACTCAAATATGCTAATTGTACACAAGAAGATGATCTCGGCTAGCAAGCCAATTTGCTGGCCTGACAGACCTGACCGCCTTCTCGAAGGACACTTTTATGAAGGTACGTATAAATTAGAATCGTTTTCACGCACGCGGCAAGCAAGGGACGTTACTGTCATGTGTTATTTGTAACTGTGACTTTCAAAACGAACGGGAGAAGCCTTTTCATGGCAATATATGAGCGTGAAAAAATGACAAACGGTCAGCCTTAACATTTATTTAACAAACGACAATGAAAAGACCGTTATTGGAAGCATTAAAACCCAACAATGAACAGAATGTTTTGGTAACAGGCGTTGCTACGATGAAAACAACATGGCGGCGGTCAGCGATGCTCGGGTGAAAAGAAAAGCCAAAAGCTTGAAGGCTGAGCTGCTTTTCTTGAAAATAGTAAAAATAGTTTGTATACTGCCCAGCCAGTGACCAAAAGCATAGCCGGCGGACACGCCAGAGCGACCACAGGCCGTCTCGCTGACAGCTAAAACTAACAAGCAAGCCACGCGCGAAGTAGACTCTTGAGACCCCGGCTTACGCAGCCCCGACTAGTCATCCATCAGAACAGCCTGGCATGAAAACAGCCTCACACTTACACTGCATGCAACACAATGTATTATGGAATTAAAAAATACATGATGGTATAGTACCTAAGTGATCTACCATTAACAGTTTCACTCAACTTCAGCCAGTCAGCACTGACGCGGCGAAAGCGAGATTTTTCCTACGTGGGCTGATGCCGATTACTCGGCCGGCCGGCACCGTAGGTGCTGCAGTTCCCGGTCTGGTTAACGCCGGGATTTTATGACAGTAAGCATGGAATTCGGCCCTGTCCCGCTGTCCCAAACCACACGGGCCTTCATGACACCATCTCAAGTTGTCATCATCCTCATCTCCATCATCATGCATACTAGTACTCAGTAATAATTTCAAAAAATTGTCCCAGCTTCCGAGCCTTCCGTGGATTCCACCTATGATCTGGTAGGAACACCACTGGAGCGGGCAAAGAGTTGGGGCAACCCCCCCCCCCCCCCCAAAAAAAAAAAAAAAAAAAAAAAAACACGGCAATCAAACAAAAAGCAGAGAGATGTGGCGGCGCTCCCGGTTTTGCCGTTATTCAGCATTGAGACTGCCAGGTTGCGAGACTGGGGTACCGGCCATAAAAGCATTATCCAGTCTGTATAACCGAGGAAATGTGAACATATTTAGAGCAGTAACTACTAAACGACCTGACTGGGTCAGTCTTAAAACGCATCTGCGGCAGTCCGATCTTTGACAAAAAGTATTTCATTGAGGACGGAGGGATGCCTCTACCTGTATTGCAATGGTTGAAGCCGGGGATGATACTACGCAGGTGAGGCTAGACAGTATGATCGGGTCAGTTGCCCCTCAAGCCTGAGGCGGGGAGTTCTCATGATGGGACGGTCGGTCTTCCACTTGAACTGAGTGGCCTAGAGACTGACGCCGTCAACACGGCTGAACCGCAGTCCTTACACTGCATGCCTTCAAGGTAACAGTAAACGCAGGTATTCACTGAAAATATGCTGAAGTCGAGTCATGGGAGAAGGAATATCGATACTTATGCAGCTAGGGGTATTGACCTTTGAAGCCGAGATCATCAATAATAGTCTGAGGTGATCCCCTGGCGGCCGAACTGTGACTCCCTCCCCTGACACCCCCCCCCCCCCCCCCACACACACACACCGGCACACACTTCTCCACTCAGTAACAACGCTCAGACGGCGGAATAACTGAATATTTGGGTTGCCGGCGGCGGAACTTCAACGCCGGCCGCCGATAGATTCAATAAATCATCATCACGAACTGGTCTTCAACGACATGTATATTGTTCAAACACTCAGCTGTACTTCGAGCAGTGCACCTAGTCTTCCCAAAGCTGAGACATTCAGTGATAGAGGACGAAACTGGATGGCCGCGATGATTCGTGAAATGATTAAGAATATTTCAGGAAGTTCACTGGCACACACGAGCCAGTCACTGGCAGGCATGCAGAATCCCCGGGCGTCGCGAAAACCCACCGGCTCCGTCAGTTCAGTCTGAACAGCGGCATGATTCGTGTGCGTGTGGTCAATAGAGGCATATCAAATCGGATTGCCAGATTGCCGCTTCCTTCTCAGCCGGTCCAGGTTCAGTGTTGCCAAAACTACAACCTCTGTACCGGTGCTGGTGGGCTTGCATGTTTTCTGGTGTTTTCAGTCGTGTTTCCGCACATTTCACCGAGTTACAACGCTATGAAAAAACAAACGCCAAGACGTTAAACTGAATTGATTAGGGTCATACCATCGCCTCTCAAATAACAAATAACGCGCGAATGTCTGAGTGAATGTTTGTTTCATTCGGAGTACTTTTGCATTCCCTATACCGGGCGAACCGTGCACCAACGGAGAGGCACTAGCGAGCCTAGTTACAGCGAATTTCCACTGAGATTCCTGTTCGATGCGGCAGAGAGTGGTACTGCATGAAATAAATGGCCCTTAATGCCAGTGTAGCAATCATTCAACATCCTTGAAGCCGCGGGAGGTGTGGGGCTGGGTGAGTTCAACGTCCTTTTTTCCACCATGTAAGGGTGATGTCAGCGACGAGGCAACGAGAAAAAGACCAGCACAAATATTCGGCCCCAGCCGGGGTGCCCTAGATGTCGTTAGAGTAACACAACTCCGCTGATAGAGTCGCACATGACGTGGTTTGGTAAATTAAAATAATCAGTTGCACAACGGCGGAATAACTGAATATTTGGGTTGCCGGCGGCGGAACTTCAACGCCGGCCGCCAATAGATTCAATAAATCATCATCACGAACTGGTCTTCAACGACATGTATATTGTTCAAACACTCAGCTGTGCTTCGAGCAGTGCACCTAGTCTTCCCAAAGCTGAGACATTCAGTGGTAGAGGACGAAACTGGATGGCCGCGATGAATCTCTGGGTGAATGTTTCATGATTTCTTCAGACGAAAATGCCCGTTTAGCGTTGTGAATGTGGAAAAATAAAAATAAAAAGGTGGGATGATGTGCCCATTAATGATGCTACCATTCTGCCGCCTGTTGTAGTGGTCGTCGCTATTGCAATCAGTGACATCAGTGTACTAACCCTCAGTAACTTTACACCAGTCTACACGACAACCGCAGCTCACAAGATGGAAACAAATTATGGCAATTCCGTCTTGTACTTAGTTTGGATCGAGAGATTTGACGCTTATCACGTCTTCAATGCGGGAAATCAGGTTGCAGTACCGTGCCGGCCTCCCTTGGCAAAGATTTTTTTTCCCTCTCGGATGCGACTGACAACGTTCATTCGGGCTCGTATCGTCGGGAGTTTTCTGCGGCTCCAAACATCACATGACCCCTTCCCCCCTCCCTTTAAAAATATATGTACCCGGGTATTCATATAAATGGTCCTAAAATCGAACACTAAAATTGCACAGCTGACCCTTCATGACTCAATGCTATTGTGATTTCATACCAAATGCATGGGAGAATGGGCGATTCATGTGAGCGCGCGTGTTAAGTTCGTGACGCTTTGGGAAATTCAAGGAACCGGGTTAGCTCTCCAGTATTTATTATCGCTCAGTTGGTATGGTTCGCCCATTAAAAAAAAAAAAAAAAAAAAAAAATATATATATATATATATATATATCTGTAAATGTATACCAGTATGCGCACGAGGGGAATGTTCACCAGTCGTCTACCGGTACGGGTGGTTGTATACCCGCTGCGTGATTCGGCCGGGTGTTGTACACGGGGACTGGGCCTCGCGTGGTGAAGTCAGTCACGTGACCGCGGAATTTATTTTTTTACTTTGATTTCAGCGACTTATTTTAAGAATAAGAATTTATTATGGCCATAAGATGATGGAAATTCATAAGCATTAAGTTTAATCCGTTTTAATTGGTACGTTTCATTTCGATCACGCAACTCGTTGTCGAGCACGACACATCAGAAGTGAGCCGGAACGCCGACTGTGTGATTATCGCACGGCGGCTGCCGCGGCCGGGCGGCGAGCGGCTTCATCTTTCACCTTGTGTACATTTGCACCCCCCCCCCCCCCCACCAAGGGCCAACGATACCAACTGAGCCGTACAGCTGAGCGACTGTAGCAAAAACATTCAGTGCCAACAATATTATTTTGTTTTCACACTGGTCTACAATTGTTGGTCAGCCACGAAAGATCTTTGCAACACAACCTTAGTCTGCTACTTTCACATGCTGGGCAGCAAAGGCAGATGCATTCAGGGACACACACACACACACACACACACAAACACACACACACACAACATGAAGACATGAACCCCATACTGTTTCTAAGCATGTATTTATTTGCCAGAAGTGAACATAGACCAAACTGTATTGAGTTTGTACAGTGTATGTACAAAACCCCGAAATTGAAATTTATGCACTGTCCTGGTGCATATATCTATAGGATTGTCAATATTTGCTACTGTCACAGAATTCAGCATTAAAAAAGAATTGATTGTAAAAATTCCTCCAGCTGACTTTCAGCAATGCAGTCATCACTGCATCATGTTAATGTTGTCGGCTTGAGCTTCTTGCTAACTTTAGGATTTGTGCCAGTGTGTTTGGAATGTATGTGCTTAGACAAATGTGAATTCTGACTGAAGGTCTTGCCACATGAACTGCATTTAAATGGCTTCTCTCCTGTGTGTGTGAGCCGATGACGTGCCCACGCACTCTGGTATCTGAAGGTCTTGTTGCACACATCACATGTAGTTCGACCAATACTCGTTTCTGGGGCTGCAAGAGTCAAAAGAAAGGTTGATTACAGCTGCTATGAAGTATGATGACAAAGCACTTTACTGCAATCGTTCAAGACCACATGGAAGGTGGTTGGGGGTGGGTGCATGACTGAATACCTTTTCAATGTCAGTAGCTACCTAGCTGTTATGTGGATTGCCAACAGCAATACACCGGATGTCACACCCAAGCAACGTGACAACCAATGCCTGTATATGCCCAATAATACTATAATGATTCGCTTTTTGGATTAATACAGTATTCTGTACAATATAGTGCATTTCAACTAAGTTACACCCACCATCCACCACCCCCACTCACACACAAAGAAAAAAAAAAGTCTACACACTGAGACCATATGAAACTGCCAGCTAGGGTCTCAAAACAGATCCTAACACAGCACACTTTCATGTCATTCAATCTCAGTCACACATCACATGGTCACATTAGCCAAAGATTTTTTTTTTCTGCCCCAACTCTTTGCCGGCTCCACTGGTGTTCCTCCCTGGTAATGGGTAGAATCCACGGAGGGCTCGGAAGTCGGGGCAATTTTTTATTATGCATGATGATGATGAAGGTGAGATGATGCTATGGAGGTTCGTGTGGTTTGGGACTGCGGGACAGGGCCGCATTCCACGCTTCCTGTCATAAATATCCCGGAATGAACCAGGCCCGGGAACTACGGCACCTGCGATGCCGGCCGTGTAATCATCCACATCATAAGACGTGTCATACCAAGGGAAGCACCCCCAACGTCGCACCCGTGAAGTGGGTGAAGCTCGGCTGTGTGGCAACAGCCTCCCCATTGGGCCCATAGCACACCCGCTCTGGGTAGGCGCCAACCTAGGTAGGAAAAATCCCGCTTGCCTCTGCTGGGACTCGAACCCGGGTCTCCCAGTCCATAGTTCGAAGTGCTAACCACTACACTATGGGGGCCGGTAGCCAAAGATGTTACCTGAGGCAAGTATGTTTTCATTTTTTCCTCAGTCTAAATTCTGATGTGTCACTCGAGTTTCGAAGTGCCTGGTCACACAGTGAACACTGCCAGCTTAGAAATGCTAACAGGTTTACACTTCAAGCTAATGTTGATATCTAGTACTTACAAAATTTACTATGTACCCTGTACAATATCCACTACATGGACGTAGTACAATGTATTACAAATACCTTCTGCATTTTGGGTCTCTGTTTTGGTGACAACTTCCGCCACTATCTCAACATTGACTGGATCTTGACGCAAAAAAAAAAAAAAAAAAAAGTGACAAAGAAACAAAATCATGTCAAAACTTTCATTCACTGGTCGTACACATCATACTGCGCAAATGACATATGATAACAAAAAGGAAACTGTTATTTCATCTTTGGAACCATCTTGGCGAAAACCAAGTTCACCAATGTTTATCACTCCATGCTATTTTCTTTTTTTACATAAGCACAAACATAAAGCATTTTTTTTTCCCATTGAACATGGACCTGAAATGCCTCTCCTTAATGTGAAATGTGAAGACGATGCACTTTCCTTCTCAAATCAGCAATATACTGAACATTAAAACATTTGGTCTGTATCACCTGTGTTACGTCTGAAGATAAAATGAATTGATGGAGCACATGTTCCAATGTAATGTAACAAAAATGATGATGGTAATTACAGGAAGTTTCAGTCTAGGCATTTCTTTCTGAGGAAGTTAAAATCTTTTAATATTTGTCAGCAGATGCTGTATGTTTTGTCAAAGTGTAATGGCCAGTGTCTTTATTATGCCTGTGTTTGTTGGGGCGGATGTGTTTTGAGGCATGATGCTGGTCGTTTTGACAATATTGTGAAGAAAGCCACTTCTTGTGTTAAGTTTAGCCTGGACTCCATAATTCATATGGTTGAGCGCCGGACTACCCGCAAAACACCATCATGACCAGTGACACCCATCCCCTCTTCAGCACATTTAAAGCACAGCATAGTAGTTATAGTGCTCGACTTGTGGCTGTCAAGTGTAGCACTGAACGATTCAGACATTCTTTTGTACCGACAGCCATACACCTATACAACAAATGTGTATTATCAGTTCAAACATCTCCTGTAAAGAAGTTGTATTTTTTTCTGAATGTTTTTGTGAATGATTTTATTTGTAAATTTATGTGTCTGTAATAATAGAGAGAAAGAGGGAAAAGTTGCCGACGTGCACATTTTGGATGATTTAGTCAGCATTGTTTTCGGTCGCTTCTTTGATTGACAGCGGGCTGACCCCAAGTAACCCCACACGTGCACAGGCAGAGGAGGGCAAAATGTATAAAAGCTCCACTAAAATAAGTATTAGCAGACAGCCGACCGTTTTTGTTTGGATACCTCTGTGCCGCCAGTGCTCGCCTCTTCGGGCCACCGGTGTCCCCACCGGTGTCTCCACCGGTGTCTCCACCAGCCCCATTAGTTTGATTATTAGTCGCTTCAGTTCCATCAGTGGGAGTACCAGTGGATTATTAACCAGTGTTATTAGTGTGGATTACCAGTGTGGATTCTTGATTGGATTACGAAAAATTTGGGTTAGTATTGTATTTTGGAAAGAACGGCTTGATAAAGGTTTTATTGGTAATTTTAGGTGTTTCAGTGTAAGTGAGAAGGTGTAGTGTTTGCAGGCGTTATTTTTATTTAGTCAGATTTGTAGTTGTGTATAGTTTGTTGGTTTGTCAGTCTGTCTGTTTGTCTGTCCGTTCGTACTCGTGTTGTATTCTGTGTGACTATATTTTTTTTTCCTCTTTGTTTGTTTAATTAAGCCATCACCACACGAACCTGATTGTTCGTTTTAGGCCCCGTGTTTCCAAATTCTAGTACTGAGGTTCGGAAATAGAGTCTACCTCTCTTTGTTTATTTTTTTTATATTTTGTTTAATAATAAGAACAGAAACTTCAGACTCCTCTTTGTTATGACTTGCATGTCAGCCTGCAGTGCGTATGAAAGGGAGTGCTGCATGTTTTCTTTCTTTGTTGCGTGTGCACGGGAGCGAGTCTGAGAGTGTGGATGTGTGTGTGTTTGTGTTCAGGCGTCGCTCAGCGGCCTGTACAGTGCGCTACCACTAATTCCACACGCACTCTTTACTCAGACATTCTCTAAACTTAAATGTAGTGTCAGAGGATGGAATAACCACTTCGGCCGCGCCTCCGGCGCTACATTTATTGGCGTCGCCGACAGGATAGGAAAAGCGCATTTTTTGCGTTTTTCGTTGTGGTGATGGCATATTTGTTTGTCAGTTTAGTTTTTGTATAGAGGTAGTTAGTAGTAGAGTGAGTTTGTTGGTGTATGTGTTGAGTTTGTATTGTGTTGTTTGTCACTGAGTGTTTTGTTACGCTGGTGGCCCGGGGAGGTCAACACTTGGCTGGCAGGGCACGTTTGGTGCCGATTGTTTTAATCAGCTTCAAAAACGGCTGTCTCACTGAAGAGCTGGCTGAGAAGAGAAGTCAGCGCGTCCTCACCGCTGCACGAACAAGCAACACGACCATTGCTTGCTGAGAGTCATCATGAAAGACGAAGATTTGCTGTCATTCTCCGACCAAGAAGTTCGCTTCAGAGTCCTGGATGCGACTCGAGCCGAACCTCCCGACCCTTTTGCTGATTTGCCAACAATAGCAGCAGAGTCCAGTACGGAGAATCATCCTTCGCAGTCTCTCCCCCGGTGGCAGAGACGTTAACCCACATCAACTAAGGGAAGAGCAGCACCCTCAAAGACAAGAAACAGCAGACAGTGGTGTTGTCGTCGAGACGCTGCAGACGATGATGGCAGAATTGATCAGCTCACAGCACCAATTTGTGAAAGACTGCATGGCAGAAAGAGAGAGAATGACAAGTCAACAGGAACAACTGATGGAGAAGATGTCGATACAACAGGAGCTGACCCAAGACGCTCTTCACGCCATACGGAGCCAACCGTCACACGATGAGACTACGAGTTGGTTGGGCGCAAGTCCAGTTTTTCAGCCACATCATCTTGGCGAAGATCTGCACTCAACTGCAGTGAAACAAGCTGATCCGATTACAACGACAGAGAGTAAGGAGAGTAAGTGGCGTGCCGGAAAGACGGAAACTCCCATCCGTAGAACTACACAGTCAGCAGAGAAAGGAAGAGACGCCTACGCCCCAGGAGGGAAGAATGATGTCCGGTTGACGCCAGGAGAAGGTGAGTACACCACAAGTTATTGCCGGCCGGCGGAGGAATTGTGGCCAGGGAGAGGCCGCACGCACTGGTCACAAGATGATCAGAGTCCTAGCGTCACGTTTGGGGCTGAACCAGGCCCTACCGTCCCGTCGTCAACGTCGGGAGCGAAGATACGTGAAACAGAGAGTTTCACATCGTACGGACATTACGGCGACTCTACATCTTCGGACGTCCGACCCAAGAGGAAATTAGACTCATACGATGGAAAAACCAGTTGGAAAGAATATCACGTCCAGTTCGAGATGTTTGCTGACGCACACGGCTGGAGTGATCGACAGAAAGCGATTGAACTCGCTACCAGTCTCAAGAATCAGGCAGTGGGAGTGCTGGCCACACTCGAACCCTGCCACCGATACAACTATGATGCTCTTGTCGCTGCTCTCGAGGCTCGCTTCGAACCACGACATCAAACGGAGATGCATCGAGCTGGCCTTCGAGTGAGGACAAGGAAACGAGGAGAGTCTCTCACGGATCTCGCTCATGATATCAAGAAAATGACACGGAAAGCTTTCCCTGCCGCGAAACAAGAAGTTTGCGAGCAGCTCACCCTGAACGCCTTCATCGACTCACTTAACGACGCAGAAATGGAATGGAACGTATACCAAGGAAAACCGGAGACGATAGAACAAGCTGTCACACTGGCCATGGAGTACGAGTCGTTCGTCTCAGCAAGAAAGACTCGGAAAGCGTATCAAACCCACAACTTGAGAGCTGTGGAAGCGAACGATGACAAGGCAAAGAAACAAAACGCCGGTGCGACGTCACAGAACAAGACAGAGCTAAGAATCAATCAGTGCCGATACTGCTTGAATTTTGGACACTGGGCCAAGAACTGTCGTCAGAAAAGCGCTGACATGAAACGCGGGCTGCAGAAAGCGAGTCCCAACCAAGATAAGCCCAGTGGAGACAACAAGTCGGGAAACGGACAGTAGTCGACACTGCGGGTCAAGTTTCGACTGGAAATTCACAACTTAGACCCACTCACTCTCAAGACATTACCCAAGAATTTGGACCTTTCATGTCATTGAAAGTTGGCGGCAAGACTGTACAAGGTTTGGTTGATACTGGATCAGCTACGTCAATTATTCATCCGGAGCTGTACTTCAGTATTCCTGAAGATATTCGGCCGCCATTGCAAGAAACAAGTATCATGCTCAAGCTTCCAAACGGCGAACAAATTTCACCTAAAGGACAGGCAGAGATTGAAGTAGAGATCAACTCTGCAACTACAAAATTTCACCCCTTTCTCCTAGCAGAAATGGAATACCAGCTGATACTGGGTTTTGATTTCCTAAGTAAACACAGCTGCAAGATCGACACAGGGAACCGGACGTTGACCATCTGTCAACAAGGAAAAGATCAAGAGCCAGCCATCAAACGACTGTTGTCATGTCGCATCACAGCTGCCGAAACAGTTACCATCCCAGCAGGTCACGAGGTGATCATCACAGGTGACCTCAGTGCCCCCCCCCCCCCTTGTGACGGGCGCGGACAACCATTGTTGATAGAAGCTGACAGCAAACTGGCTGAGCGGTACAATCTGCTTGTGGCGAGAGCTGTAGTGGAGCCTGCAGAAAAGATACCTGTCAGAATAGCCAACTTTTCTGGGGTGGCCGTGATTTTGTTTCAACATACCGTCATTGGACGAGGTGAACCAGTGCAAAACATCGCCGCAATCATGCCCGAGACACCGATACAAGAGACAACAGAACCCGAATCAGAGCACAGTGATACACCGTTGCCTGCACACCTGGAAGTGGTGTATAAAACAGCGGATCCCGCACTGAGCGAGAAACAACAAGCAAGTTTGAAAGAATTTCTTGTGCGCAACGAACAACTGTTTGCAAAAGACAAGAGCGATCTAGGACGGACCAATCTGGTACAACACCGGATTGAGACGGGCAGTGCTGCACCCATCAAGCAAAACCCACGGCGCTTCCCTCTTGCAAAGCGCGAAGAAGCGGAAAAAGAGGTGGAAAGAATGCTCAGCAGTGGCGTGATCACCGAATCGTCTAGCCCCTGGTCGTCTCCAGTTGTCCTCATTACAAAGAAAGATGGATCGCTCCGCTTCTGCGTTGACTACCGGAAACTGAACCAAGTCACCCGGAAAAATTCGTGGCCTTTACCACGAATTGACGACTCTTTAGACGCGCTTGGTGGCTCCTCATGGTTTTCCACATTGGATCTGGCATCAGGCTATTGGCAAGTGGCATTACATCCTGATGATGCAGAGAAAACAGCATTTACCACTACAGCAGGTCTCTACCAGTTCACCGTCATGCCTTTCGGGTTGTGCAATGCTCCATCTACCTTCTCTCACCTGATGGAGATGGTTTTGTCCGGATTGCACTGGAAAACATGCTTAGTGTACTTGGATGACATCATCATCTTTGCATCAGACTTCGATACTCACATGCAGAGACTTCAAGAAGTCTTTGATCGTCTCCAAGGAGCAGGCCTGAAACTCGCACCTCAAAAGTGTCATCTTCTGAGAAGAGAGACCACCTATCTGGGTCATGTCATTTCTGCCGCTGGAATTCAAACCTGCCCTGACAAAATCAAAGTTGTACAGGAGTGGCCAACTCCGACAGATCAGACCCAGCTGAGAGCGTTTCTCGGTTTGTGCAGTTACTACAGGAAACACATCAAGGACTTCGCTGCCATCGCACACCCGCTGCACGAGCTTCTCAAGCCATCGAAGACGTTCACCTGGACAGACGAATGCGAGGAGGCCATGAAACAACTGAAAGAAGCGCTGACTACGGCCCCCATTCTGAGCTGTCCACGTCCGCAAGGAACCTTCATTCTTGACACAGATGCCAGTGCTCACGGGATTGGCGCTGTATTGTCGCAAGAACAAGATGGAGTGGAGAAAGTCGTCCTATACTTCAGCAGAGCCCTCAGCAAAAGTGAGACACGATACTGTGCGACTCGTAAAGAGTTACTAGCAGTCGTGGAAGCTGTGAACCACTGCAGTCATTACCTGCTTGGTGTTTCGTCATTCAAGATTCGCACAGACCACGGAGCACTTCGCTGGCTGACCAACTTCAAGAACCCTGACGGACAGATAGCCCGATGGCTACAGACCCTCTCCGCCTACAATTTTGAGATCGAACATCGGAGAGGACGTGTACATTCCAACGCTGATGGAATATCACGCCGACCTTGCGCATCAGAATGTCCGCATTGCAGCAGAAAAGAGAAACAAGAAACCGCTGCCGTAGCTGCAAGTGCAACAGAAACAATCGCACGAGAATCTGATCCAGAACTGACACAGTGGATTGACAAGTGGACTACACAAGATCTGCGCCAACAACAAGAGAAAGATCCTGATTTGAAACAACTTCTGTCATGGAAAGAGTCCGGCGAGCGGCCTGACTGGGAACACGTGAAAGGAAACAGCTCAGCATTGAAACTATACTGGGCATTGTACAGTGAGATAGTATTACACGAAGGAGTATTGTATCGTCAGTTGGACCTCTCTTGCAAACCTGTTGCTACACATCAGGTTCTGACTCCCGTCCAGCTGCGTCGAGATCTGTTCACCTTTCTTCATCATCCTTGTACAGGTGGACATCTTGGCATCAAGAAGACGCTGGCCCGTCTACGCCGACGATTCTGGTGGCCTGGCCAGAGAACAGACATCGAACGATGGTGCAAGTATTGTGAAACTTGTCAGTTTCGCAAGATGAGGAGCGGATCATCACGATCTCCCTTACAACAAGAAATCGCTAGCGCACCGTTCGAACGCATTGCGATCGACATCCTTACTTTTCCTGTGGCTACCGACAACGGAAACACCTGTGTGCTTGTCGTCTGTGACTACTACACCAAGTGGACCAACGGTTATGCACTACCTGACCATCGCGCCTCAACCGTTGCCGACGTGCTGGTCACGGAAGTATTTCTCCAGTTCGGTACACCAACGTTTCTTCACTCTGATCAAGGAGCCGAATTCCAGTCCAATCTGTTTCGATACATGACTGAACTCTTGGAGATCAAACAGACCCGAACCTGTCCCTTCCGACCGCAGAGTGACGGACAAGTAGAGCGCATGAACCGCTCTTTGATTGACATGTTGGCGAAATTCTGCAGTCACCAGCAGGAGGACTGGCACACACATTGGCCGTACCTCTTCTGCGCTTACAGGTGTACACCACATGAAAGTACAGGCTGCAGTCCCAACTTGCTGATGTTTGGAAGAGAAATCACTCTCCCGATCGACCTGATGTACGATGCTGACCCGACATCAACCACTCCCTGTCCCGTGGAGTATGTTGAATGGATCAGACAGGCAGCTCAGGAGAACTTTGAAAGAGTGCGAGATTGTTTGGAGCGGAGTGCGCGGAGACAAAAGAGAAACTACGACAAAGGCGCCGTTCAAAGACACTTTGCCGTGGGAGACTGGGTCCTGCGATTCTACCCACCCAACCTGAGCAAGAGCAAGTTGAACCCCAAGTACATAGGACCGTATCTTGTCACAGCCAAGCTGAGCGAAGTCACATACAGAGTTCAGCGCAGCCGACATTCCAACCCCCTTGTTTTGCACGCTGACCACTTGAAACGATTCCACTCGGAATCACTGCCTGCATCGTGGCTACCCAAAGTGGACAAGATCGCCGACAAAACACGAGACCAAGCAAATCAGACATGCTTTGGTGACGGAGACATCGACACGGAAACATCGGAAGACGAAGCCACGTCTCCCGGTCTTGATACTGCATTACCACTCCCCGCAGATCTTCCACGCCGATCATCGAGAATCCGACGTCCTCCCGCTCGATTCGGATGGGATGAGTAACCGGTTATACCCCCTGAGCTACTGACAACGACACTTGAATTGGTCGCGACCGCTGCCAGATTTCGAAATATTTGTTGAGCACTGCACCAGCAGCTTCTGCTAATTTTCGTTCTTCGTCCAGCATGCCCATGCCTTGACATCTGTATCCCGTAACCTTCAGTCTACAGGCGCTTGTAAATATGTCGTCACATGCTTTTGCAGACCATGAAGCCGCAGCATTCTACAGCTGGGCATCGCCGCCGCTGTTGTCAATACGCCCGAAGACGGGATGAACCGCCACGTCATAATCACCGAGATCACCGCGACCGCACGCCTACAACCAAGAGGTTGAACCAGAACCGGCGCGAACCCGACCAACACCAGAAGCCGACCGAGAGGTCAAGCCGTCCTCACAGCTACAGGCCTCGCCCGGAACCGACGTACAGTCCCCGGAATGAATGCTGTTGCTGTTGTCAGAAGCATGGCCACCATCGCACCAAGTCAACCAACCGAGCGACCCAGACGGAGAAGACCGAGACCGCACAAGCACCGTCAAGTACCATGTCAACAACGCAGGGTCGACAACCGAGAGAAAGTTGCCAACCTGTCGCTGAAGATCTCACACCACCATGCTCATCATTCCTTGATCTCATCTGTTTTGAGACTGAGTGACAAAAATGATAAAATGAACAGTGTTTAGGGACTTGGTGCTAGGCGAAGAAAAGACATTTTTTAATGTGTTTTTATATTTTTCTCACTTGATATTGTTTTGTGTATTTTGTGTACTAAGGAATTTTGTTTTCCGAAAGTTCGGGACGAACTTTTAATGGGGAGGAGGTGGTGTAAAGAAGTTGTATTTTTTTCTGAATGTTTTTGTGTATGATTTTATTTGTAAGTTTATGTGTCTGTAATAATAGAGAGAAAGAGGGAAAAGTTGCCGACGTGCACATTTTGGATGATTTAGTCAGCATTGTTTTCGGTCGCTTCTTTGATTGACAGCGGGCTGACCCCGAGTAACCCCACACGTGCACAGGCAGAGGAGGGCAAAATGTATAAAAGCTCCACTAAAATAAGTATTAGCAGACAGCCGACCGTTTTTGTTTGGATACCTCTGTGCCGCCAGTGCTCGCCTCTTCGGGCCACCGGTGTCCCCACCGGTGTCTCCACCGGTGTCTCCACCAGCCCTATTAGTTTGATTATTAGTCGCTTCAGTTCCATCAGTGGGAGTACCAGTGGATTATTAACCAGTGTTATTAGTGTGGATTACCAGTGTGGATTCTTGATTGGATTACGAAAATTTGGGTTAGTATTGTATTTTGGAAAGAACGGCTTGATAAAGGTTTTATTGGTAATTTTAGGTGTTTCAGTGTAAGTGAGAAGGTGTAGTGTTTGCAGGCGTTATTTTTATTTAGTCAGATTTGTAGTTGTGTATAGTTTGTTGGTTTGTCAGTCTGTCTGTTTGTCTGTCCGTTCGTACTCGTGTTGTATTCTGTGTGACTATATTTTTTTTTCCTCTTTGTTTGTTTAATTAAGCCATCACCACACGAACCTGATTGTTCGTTTTAGGCCCCGTGTTTCCAAATTCTAGTACTGAGGTTCGGAAATAGAGTCTACCTCTCTTTGTTTATTTTTTTTATATTTTGTTTAATAATAAGAACAGAAACTTCAGACTCCTCTTTGTTATGACTTGCATGTCAGCCTGCAGTGCGTATGAAAGGGAGTGCTGCATGTTTTCTTTCTTTGTTGCGTGTGCACGGGAGCGAGTCTGAGAGTGTGGATGTGTGTGTGTTTGTGTTCAGGCGTCGCTCAGCGGCCTGTACAGTGCGCTACCACTAATTCCACACGCACTCTTTACTCAGACATTCTCTAAACTTAAATGTAGTGTCAGAGGATGGAATAACCACTTCGGCCGCGCCTCCGGCGCTACACTCCCACAACAAATGTGTATTATCAGTTTTTCGCTGTATCGCTCCCATGTGCGCGCGTGTGTGTGTGTGTGTGTGTGTGTGTGTTCACAAGACTTTTATTTTTAATAAGTTTAAATTGTGTGTGTGTGAAGTTCAAGTTTTTGAAAGGTTAAGCTTCCGTTACTGCAAGTTTTATTTGTTATTATTATGTCTTATTATTATGTTTTATGGTATGGTGGCATATAATTTCCCTACTGGGATTAATAAAGTAATTTGAATTTCATTTTTTTAAAAATAATAGTAAAAAAAATATAACACCTCATATGGTTTACAGTTATTACCTGGGTGTATTCCCACAGATTGCAGAAGTTGTCTGAGGTCGCCACTTGGTGCCACCTGCACACTTGCTGGCTCCGAATCTGACATTTCTGCTGGGTCAGGGTTGGGGATAGGGTTAGGCTCTGAAATCTCAGGTGCGTTAAGGTTTGGGTTAGGGGTAGGGTCTGACAATGGAATCTCTGCTGGCTCCTCTAAAATCTCGGGTGGGTTAGGGTTGGGAGGATGAGGATCTGGCAATGGCATCTCTGCTGGCTCCTGCAAGTCTGCTGGCTCCTGCTGTTCACGGGTGCACGACCTTGAAATAATTTGAAACTATTGATTATTTCTTGAGACAGAGAGTGTCTCTGAAAAATATCTGTAGTTTCTATACGCATTTTTCTAAATTTCATAGATGTTTTTATGTTACAAATACAGCATCAAAGTACAGCATTTTAAACTCTTAAAATTTTCACTGACTCCAACATGGCTCATAATTACTGTACGTCACACTCTATGTACACACACACACTGAGGTTAAGTACATCTGCTTGATTCACTTTGCCACTTCATTACCTCTTACCTCTTTATTGAGACTTTGCATGCTAGCAACCTTTTAATGGCTGCTAATTTCAGGAGTGCTGGTGGCTGAAGGGGCTGGAGATCCTTCGGAACTCCTTCTACAACAAACTTGCCCCTTGCAGTCTCTGCATAGGGAAAGCTTTCCCTGCCCACCATCTTTTCTGAAAGTGAAAAGATACAATAACAATCCCAGTGAGTGATCTCGTCTCTGTGGGGGGGGGGGGGGGGGGGGCATGCATTAAACAAAAAAAGCACCGGAGTCCAGTGTTATTTGAGAATTTAACAGTTTGAAGAAAAAATCCAATTTT
>JACVVK020000478.1:30000-55000 GCA_018292915.2 Batillaria attramentaria | reverse complement strand
ACAAATAACTAACACCAGTAATTTTCTAACTAGTCAGTTTCGCCAGTGTATGTCCGTTCATCGATGTTTAATGTGCGTGAGTGTGAGTGAGTGATAGGCGCATTGAGTTTTATTTGAAGAAATGCGCTCTACAAATACCATTTATTATTATTATTTATTGTTGTTTGTCACCGGTCTGGGGAGCCGGGGTGGTCGAATGGTAGAGCGTTGGACTTCTACTGCTCGGGTCGTGAGTTCGATCCCGGCTGGGGCCAAATATTTGTGCTGGCTTTTTCATCGTTGCCCCGTCTTTGATATCACCCTATGTGGTGGAAAAGGACGTTAAACCCACAAACACCCACCCCTTGTCACCGGTCTGGTTGGCCACATCGATGATTCGGATGTCTGCCAGTGACTGCGTTATCCCTTTTCCATTGCATTGTATAGTTATGATCTGGGTGTCTGTCTTTTTTTTTAATACGGGAGTCAGGTACAGCGTTGGACAGTCAATGCTTCGGTCTCGAGGTCGGTTCTGAGTGGAAGCGAACAATCCGTAATTTGTAACTCGCTCAGTCAACCAGTCAATCAACCAATCAATTGTTCAATCGGCCAGTCAGTTAGTCAGTCAGTCAGTCAGTCAGTCTGTCTGTCGATCAATCGGTCAGTTGCTAATATATTAATCAATCAATCGATCAATCAATCATCAATCAGTGACTCAATCAATCAATCAATCAATCAATCAATCTCTCAGTCAGTCGCTCGATCACTCACACACACACTTACTGACTCACTCACTCTGACGTACTGAACAGTATTGCACAATGTATAACTTATGAAAGCGACGGGCGTGTGACTTTGACGAACACACGCTGTAAACGGCCATTATTTTCTTTGAATCTAGAGAATTGTAGCAGAGACTCGTCACATGTATCTATTAGATACAGTATATAACACCTGTTGTAAACTCACCGATTTGAATGGGCCTGAGGCCTCTCAAATAAACTCATTACTCATCACTCACTCACTCATCACTGACTCAATAAATCAGTTAACCAACAATCACAACTCAAAGGCCTCCTAAAGTGCTGTAGTGGTCAGACTGACTCTAAAGTACACGTGATCGTCTCCCAAAACTTTCTCGACCCTTCCTTCAAACTGACCACTCCCCCCTTCCCGCCTCCCCACCCACCCACCCCCACCCGTCTCCTTCCAGCCAAGACTTCAGACACGCCGCCCAAAGCAAAAAGTACCCTCTAAGCTATCGCGTCTGTCCTAATTTGCCAGGGACGCCAGCCGCCGGGGGGGGGGGGGGGGGGGGAGGGAAAAAAAAGAAGAAAAAAAAACAGAGTTAAGCTGGACACAGCCGTGAGCGATAGATGGTCACTCAGACAGCGGATATTAGTAGAGTCTAGTGTCCAGACGCGTGTCTGGCCACGCCACCCTGAATAGATCACCTCTGTGGGCTCCCCCGGATACTGTGACTGCCTCCGGGACTACCTAAAGGTCCCCCCTAGCACGGCAGTTAGTCAAGATGGTCTAAAGTTTCAAGTATCCTAAGCTACTCCGGTTCTGAAGTTTAGACGGTGATTGATCACGAGTAATGGCCACGAAGTGTTTGAAATCTGAGCTTACATAATTATAGTTGTTGTTGTTGTTGTTGTTGTTGTTGTTGCTTCAACTGGCAGTAACCGTTCCGCTTAACCGCTTCACCTAAATTTCAGAGGTTTTTTTTTTGTTGTTGTTGTTTGGTTGTTGTTGTTTTTTTTGGTAGACGAGTAACTCAGCGTTTTGTGGTTGTTGGTTTGTTGTTGTTGTTGTTGTTGTTGTTGTTGTTTGTTGTTTTGTTTTGTTTGGTTTGTTGTTGTTGTTGTGTTTGATTTTTTTGTTTTTTTTTTTTTTTGGGGGGGGGGGGGGGTGGGCTGCTGTTGTTGATGGTGGTGCTTTTTCTACTTTCATGTGGGTAGCAAAGGAAACAACAACACCTCCATGGACATCGGTTTGTCGATTTGCAAAAAGGACTGTGCATCCAGACACGACTTAAATCGCTACTACACTGTTAAGACGGGTACACCCTCTTATTTCAAACGCTTGGTTTGAATGAAATTCTCGGCAAAATTTCTGAATCGCTGTGTTCCTGTGGAACCGCCCGTCCGGCCCCAGTGCATCATAATTATCCTACAGTTCTGCCTTCTTTTCCATGAAGCAAGGACACAGGTAATAGAATACATCTGCATGAAACTTCAAAATGCCTATATATTCCCTATTAGCCTCAGGCATCATAGTCACCCCTAAAATGCTCCAATCTAGAAACAAAATTTGCCATGCACAGACCATTCAAGGGCACGTACCTGACAGGAGTTGTAAACGATTGTCTCCTTTCCGCTCAGGCCTCACAGGAGTAAAGCTAGGCTACTTTCTGCTTAGGCCAGAAAGCCACTTCACCCAAATCCACTCACGTCAACTTTGCCTCTCTCTTGCACAAAAAAATCCCAGCTTCACTGGCAGCTTGTCTCCCCTCGCTACTCCCCTGGCATGCACCTTGTCCTACCAACCACAAAAATCACGAAAATCACGCTTTTTCGTGACAAATAAAAAAATTCACTACAAACAAACACACTTTGAAAACAGGGTACAGTTGTATTTCAAAACAATGCACTCGACCCGGTCGCTCAATTTGCGTCCTTACGCCACAGCAATGCTGGCAAAGTAACTCTAGAGCTTCGAGACTGACCTGCTACCAACCTAAACATCTGAGGCAGAATCCAGGGAACGCAGAAAAAGAAGACGACGACGAAATATAGTAGCACCTGAAACATTTCCCTCCGTCTTGGCTATCCCCCGGCGCGTGATCAGATATGGTGACCCGATCGTGTCAAATCTATTGGAAGTGACTACCTGCGTGATTTGGTGCTGGCCGAATCGTGTGTGCGCTTTGTTAGGAGCAGGCGTGGGCTGAGAAAATGTTGATCCCCCCCCCTCCCCCCAGTTTCCAGCACGGAGAACAAATTCCCCGGAGATTTGTCTGAGATTGTGTGAACTCGGAAAAGGGGGGTGAGAATCGAGGACTCCAGGTCATTTCTGGTCAATAGTCAGATTGACTTATCCCGTATGGGGTGTCCGGTCGAGTGTCGGACTCGAAAGCGGAAAGCAGAATGTTCGAACCACGACAGAGCCAGGATTTTTGAAAGATTTTTACCAGTGACCCCCCTCCGCCTACATCTCCCCCACCCCCACCCCTTTCCCGGTGTAGGATCCGGTCCGGTCCCCCCTCTGAAGCAGTCCCCCGGGGGACCAATTCGTGGCAAAAACTGCTCTATAATGGTCCCCCCTTAGACATCCAGCCTCGTTTTCGACTGGTCCCCCTGGGCGATTTTGGTCCCCCCTCGCATCCAAAATAGGCCCCCTCTCGAACTGGTCCCCCTCTTTTCTAACCAATGTAGAGCTATGTCAGTATTTATTTTTAACTTTATTGTTATAGTGTGTGTCAACTCAGTAGAAAACGTGACTCTGGATCTCTCTCTCTCTCTCTCTCTCTCTCTCTCTCTCTCTCTCTCTCTCTCTCTCTCGCCCCCCACACTTTCTCTCCTCCCCCCATCTCTCAAACACACACACACACACACACATTATGCACGCACGCACGCACGCGTGCACACTCACTCACTCACGCACGCACGCAAACACACACGCGCACACACACACACACACACACACACACACACACACAGACCTCTTTCGTTATATGTATAATTATTTTCATTTTTGTACAGAGATGTTATTCAAGATGATCTTGAACTGGGTCAAGGTTACAGTGTCAAATCTAAACTTTTAAAAGTGATTTAACTTCGTAGATTTGCCGTTCTATGTAGCCTATACTTTTGTTTTTTTATTTTCTCTTTTCTTTTTTTTTTTGTGGGATGAGAAAACGGTCGCCACTAAAAAACAAAAGTATAGGCTACATAGAACGGCAAATCTACGAAGTTAAATCACTTTTAAAAGTTTAGATTTGTTTTCTCTTTTCTTTTCTTTTTGTGGGATGAGGAAAACGGTCGCCACGCTTCTTGACACGTCACGTGACTCGTGTCAAACATGCCTATAATTATAAGTACACGACAATTCATTCCGTACTTGGGCCACCGAGGTTGAGATATTTGCTGCAGCCACCCTGTTGGACACGCCCGTGTATGTGTTCACAAGAGAGGCTCCAGGCCGACAACCTAGGTGGCTGAAATACGGGCCAGTTTGGCAATCGGCCCCATTGAAAACAGACAGAGTAATTTATATAATGAATCTTGGACATCACTTTGCTCCTGTTTTTGTGTCACTCCTTAGACCAGAACTGTTAGTCTTCTGCTGTTTTTGTTGTTTCAAGGGTCATGATTTGAGACACTGGTACTCAGTCTTGACTGTCTACTTGAAGTACGCTGAAAGCCAAAGGTGGCAACTAGTTTTCATGTCATGGACACTTACTTAATTTTGAAGAAATATTTTTTCTATGGCGTTGTATAGAAAATATTAGATACTTGGTCTTTGATGTTATTCTCTAAATGCTATTTCCAGTTTTAAAAAAAATGACAGGAAATGTGGACAGCAAAAAAGAACCAATGCAAAAAAAACAACTGAAAGAAACAAGAACACAACCAAACAAATATATCTCACACACACAAAAATAACAACAAGCACATAAATCGGAAAAAAAAGAAAAAAAAAGTTCCTATGGCCCTGTGCTTTTGGGGACAATAAAGTTTTGTAACAATAAAGTTAAAAATAAATACTGACATAGCTCTACATTGGTTAGAAAAGAGGGGGACCAGTTCGAGAGGGGGCCTATTTTGGATGCGAGGGGGGACCAAAATCGCCCAGGGGGACCAGTCGAAAACGAGGCTGGATGTCTAAGGGGGGGACCATTATAGAGCAGTTTTTGCCACGAATTGGTCCCCCGGGGGACTGCTTCAGAGGGGGGACCGGACCGGATGCTACACCGGTTGAAATCACCTTGGCGGTGGGCAATGCATTAAACAAACTATTACTATTACCCGACCCCCCCCCCCCACCTCCCCCGACCCCCAGTCCTCCCCCCCCCCCCTTTGTAAGGTGCTTAGAGCTTCCATAAGCTTACAGTCACATAAAGGATACGATGATATTACGGCGCCTGTAACTACCAAAATCGTGGGGTGTCCGCACTGTTGCAAGGCACCTATGAGGAATTTTTTCATGCTGTACGGGCTTGCGGCAGACTATAACGCGGAGTTATTTTTTTATTATTTTTTTTTGAAAACCGAAACGCCGTAGCCCGTAGGCACGCCGTATCCAGCATCGCACGGCCACAATACAGTCACCTCACAGTGTCCGTATGATTGTTACGATCGCCGTACGATTTTTAAGCGAAAACCTATTTTGGGGGGGACAGCTGCCAAAATCGTACAGCAGCCGTGGTAATCCTAAAGAGGATAGGCACCATAAAATCGTCGTCATTATTAATTATTCTTTACCTAACAAGAGATCCTGGCTCCCACTGTCAGTTGAGAGGACCCTCTCCTGAGGAGGAAATGAGCTTCAGTGTTAGAAATCGAATCTGTAGGCGAAACCTTATAACTAAACTGCACCAAGATACTTTGAGACATGAACGTTACATAGAGAAAACAGACATTACTAAAAGGGCCTAAGCGTGATGGATGTGATAGGTGTTTAGGACACTACACAAAGAAATGACTTGTCACTGATGTTAGATTTGCTGACTCAGTGCTGGCCTAGGCGCCATGTTGCTCAGGAAATACAAGGAGACCTTTTTGTAGCGACCAACATAAACACAATAAGTGACAGAAACCTTACTTACCACAGCAAAGCAAGAGACCATGCAAAAAGCGGATGCATGTTAATTATGAGAGAAATTACAAGACAGCCAATCAGATTTGCTGACTCGGCATGCATCCAGACTCCGTGCTGTTCGAGAAGACCTTCCGTAGCGACCAACAGAAAAAGCACTGACAGAAACCTTACTTACCACAGTGAACAAGGGACCATGTTAAAAAAAAAAAAACCGGATGCATTCTAATTATGCTAAGAGGATTTACAAGACAGCCAATCAGATTTGCTGACTCGGCATGAACCTAGACTCCATGTTGTTCGAGAAGACCTTCTGTAGCGACCAACAGAAAAAGCACTGACAGAAACCTTAGTTACCACAGTAAACAAGGGACCATATTAAAAAACAACAACAACACACACAAAAACCCGGATGCATTCTAATTATACTAAGAGGAATTACAAGACAGCCAATCAGATTTGCTGACGCGGTATGGTTCGGGACATACAAGAAGACCGGTTATGGCGACAGAAACCCTACTTAGCACAGTCAAGCCAGGGACTACGGGAAAACAAGCAAACAAACAAGGAAAACACACATTATAGTTATGCTGAAGGAAATTACAAGACAGCCAATCAGATTTGTTGACACAGCTTGCGATCTAAATGACCATGACCACAAAAGTGCAGGGCAGCCATAGGGTACCTCGGTGTCCTGATGGGTGAGATAATTATGTGGATCTCGCCAATGATAGCTGGTTTGTCGTTGTTGTTGTTGTTGTTGTTTGTTCGTTTGTTTTGTTTTGTTTGATAGTGTTTGTTGTTGTTGTTTTGTTTTGGGTTTTTGTTGTTGGTGTTGTTTTGTTTTGTTTTGTTTTGTTTTGTGTGTGTAGTTGGTGTTGCTAAAAAATGATTGATATGAGAAATTGTCCGATTTTCTCTCAGTCCAGAGCCTTAAAAAACCGGACCTGAATAGTCAGGTAGAATGAAGTGATGTTCTATTGTTGTTGTTGTTGTTGTTGTTGTTGTTGTGTGTGTGTGTGTGTGTGTGTGTGTGTGTGTGTGTGTGTGTGTGTGTGTGTGTGTATGTGTGTGTGTGTATGTGTGTGTGTGTGTGTGTGTGTGTGTGTGTGTGTGTATGTGTGTGTGTGTGTGTGTGTGTGTGTGTGTGTGTGTGTGTGTGTGTGTGTGTGTGTGTGTGTGTGTGTGTGTGTGTGTGTGTGTGTGTGTGTGTGTGTGTGTGTGTGTGTGTGTGTGTGTGTGTGTGTGTACTCGTATTCCTATCACAAGCCGTTATTTTGCCTCTTTTCATCTTCAAATCTCGCAAAAGTTTGAACCAAACATCTTCCAACAACCTCATAGTCGCCACCTCTCTATCAAGAGGACACAAATCAACCGGCGACACGATTAGCATTATCTCCCTCCCACCTCCCTCCTCCCTACCCCTCGTCCCCAACCCCCTCCACCATAACCACCTCAACCCCATCCTAGATATTACGGTTTACACACTGCTGCCAAAACAGCATCGCATACAAAGGACGCAAATTCGAAGTTCGAAAACATGAAATCAGTTCCACCAGTGCTGTCTTCCGCAAGAGTACACCTCATCTTCTCTCCCGAAACGCCACATTCTCCAATTAAGAGAGTGATATATGTTGCCTCTTTTATCTTCCAGTCACTCTGAAGTTGGAATCAGATACGTTTCAACTACACCAACGTAAAGCAAGAGCTCTGGAGAAGATGCGTCAGTTATAAAGTCCATTGCCATTGTTCATCCCCCGCCTTCTTCTGCCACAGGCTATTTTTTTAACAAATAAATACTCCTGCCAAAGCAATACAAACAAAGAATTGATCAGATAGATTACATCGGATAAGTTACACCAACGCTTTATCTCTCAAGAGAACAGCCCACAACCACAACCACAACCATCACTCCCCTCCTCCCTTCTTCTTACCCTCCCCCCCCCCCCCCCTCACTGCCCCACCAATTTCAGCCTCAGATGTCTTAAACTATTGAAATAACCGTGTTTAATAATGTCTTTTATCAAAATCTGATACTTTTCAACTACGCCAACGCTATCTCTCTGAAGAGGACACCTCACAAACCAACACCCCTACCATCATACCCATCTCCCCCTTCTCACTACCCCCACCACCTCCCCCCACCCAACCCGCACGTCCTCCCTTTCGCCACGTCTCCACTCCTAACCACCACTTTCTCCAGTGTCCGCGGAAAAGGCCACCGTGACCCGAGACGCCCCCAGACGGCGACACACACTCACCACGCGCCAAGGATTACCTCCCGCTTACAGAAGACTGGGGGACGCAGACGGCGCGACAGTTCAACATGGCCACATTTCTATCTGTGATCAGAAAAAAAAGTCCTAAGAGGTTTTCAAATTCAGGACGTTTGAATCCTTTTTCCGCGGAAGTTCAAATTCGCCACATTTTTCTTGATCTTAAAGAAAGGGCCTACGCGGTTTTCAAAGCCGTGGCGTTTAGGCTATTTTTCAGATGATGGTAGACGGTTCGATTTCGCCACATTTCAACCGCAACTTGAGAAAAGGACCTAAGAGATGATCAAATTCATTGTGTTTAGCTCCTTGTTCCGTAACAGTTCAACATGGCCACATTTTTGTAGTCACCTGAAAAACAAGGACATAATGGGCTCATCAAGTTCACGACGTTTAGGCTCTTTTTTTTTTTTTTTTCTAAAGATAGTAGAAACTACAACATTTTAACCGTCATCTGAAAAAAATAACCTAAGTGCTTTTCAAATCCACGGCGTTTAGGCCATTTTTGCGGATGATTGTAGACAGTACAACGTGGTCACATCTGGAAACTGTCACAAGGAAAAAGGGCATAGGCGCTTTTCAAAATCCATGGCCTTTAGGCCTTTTTCAAGATGACGAAAGAGTTTCTCCAAGAACAGCTGTCCAGATCAGCTGTTACTAGGGGTGTGTGTGTGTGCGCGCGCGCGCGCTCTGTTTCACACAACTTAGGCCGAATTGTTAGGGATGTAGAATTACAACAGCATTATTGATTAATTTTTTATCTGGTCCCAGTTTTTGGAAGGTTCTAGAATGTGTGGATTAATTCATTAATTTGCTTGCCATTACTTGTGTCTTGAAAAGTCGTTGTGTTTGCCGCTGGGTCCGATCTGTTTGGGGTGTAGAAAATAAAATTAGCGTAGTCCGTCTTGCCACAATTTCTCGCAGATTCGAATTTTGAATGTGTTCAGATAAATGTGCTTTCGATAACAGTATCTGTGTTTTGAAAAGTAGTTCTGTTACGTGGAATTGTTGGGGGTGTATGCACAGTAACAGCGCTGTGGTCCATTTAGCAGACCGGGGCGGTCGTTGGTGTAGTGGTTAACTGAAGAGACTTGTCACCAATGCGAGGGGTCAGCGGTTCGAGTCCCACTCAGGGCAAAGAGTTTTTTCTTCTCGTATGTGGCACCGTTCATTCGGGCCGATCGTCGGGGGTTCTCTCCGGGCACTCCGGCTTCCTCCCCCTCTGCTCTGCTTTGGAAATGTTCAGCTCACCAAATTTGAAAAATAAATGCAAATCTAAATTCCGAAATTTAAATCGCTGAGCTGACCCTTCGCACCACGTGATTGTAATGTATTTATGTCCAGTGTGTGAGAGAATGCGTGTGATTCACGTGAGCGTGCGTGTTGGGTTCAGTTCGCGGCGCTTTGAGCCGATTCAGGAAATTGGGTAAATACTCATTATTATACCCATTATTGGGTACAATACTCATTATTATTATTATTATTAATTTCTCAAAGATTCTAATGCATTCTGATGAATTTGTTTTTAATACAATGGGATTATTTCCAAAATGGTCGTTCTGTTTTTCGAGATAGTCTGCCGGCTGGGTCCTTTCGGGCAAGAGAGTGTGGGACTGGGAGTGGGCGGAAAAAGGAGCACAAAAGGAGGGAGAAGGAAACAAGGGAGGAGATGGGGGGTGGGTGAGGGGGAGTGACAGGAAAGGGAAGGGTGATGGGCCTCGGCTCATAAATTTCTGATTAAGTGGTTGCGAGGGTTTTCAAACGAGACAGCCATTAACATAATCTCGACAGAGCATCATTTCATATCATTTCTGGTAGAAACGGTCTTTTGATTGGCAAAACTCCTGAAGGAGGGTCTTCCTATCTTTAGTCGTTTTGTGATCTGATATCAAAATTCCATATCACTGTGATGGCCTTTCCATCGCATTCGCTTTCTTCTTCCCTCCCGTTCATACAGGGCGGTCACATTGTATGGTAGCCATGACTGAAGAATATTTCCTCCTGGTAATAATAAAAGACCATTTTTATGTTGTTTCCATAGTAATGGAAACAACATAATAGGACGGGCTAAAATTTCCACGTTCATAGGCAAGCATCTGTGGTACAAACGCACGTCACTGCCGATCTCCCGCAGAGACGATTATGCAAGTGTAACTCTGACAATGACGTAAGAAAACCTGCGTCATCGATGCTGGCATGTATGCTGTTCCGAACGCGCTTCTCCTCCTCACTGAGTGCCGTCTGTGTGTGTGTGTGTGTGTGTGTGTGTGTGTGTGTGTGTGTGTGTGTGTGTGTGTGTGTGTGTGTGTGTGAATTGTGTCCGGGCCCGTTTCTTCGAAGATACTTAACCGAATGGCTTCAAATTTGGGGTATCCAAATTTATCAAAATGTTACATTAGACGATTCAAGCGTGTGGTGATTGCTTAAGTCATTTGGGAGTTATCGCCCTTTTGAGACAAGTTGGTTGTCTTTCGTTTACAGGCGTAATATTTATTTAAATCACTCAATTTTTTGGCAGTAGACAGCTTGAATACGGACTCTGAATTGACTCACTACTAGAAAATGGTCGCTCTTATAGTTTTCATGTAAACCGAGCCTGAGTTGACATTGCATGTGAACCCAGTTCAGATGCCTATTTCTCCGAAAATACTGAACCGATCGATTTCAAATTTGGGGTTTCTAAATGAATCAAGATTGTTGAATAGAAGGCCCGATCCAGGTACGATTGCACACATGATTTGCGAGTTATCGCCCTTTTCAGAAAAAGTGGCTTTCTGGCGTTTAAAGGCGTAATATTTACCTAAACCACTCCATTTTTGGGACATAGATAGCATGAATACGGACTCTTAACCGAGTGAATTTTGGAGGTTGTCGCTTTTATACTTTTGGCGTAAACCGTACCTGATGAAAGTGCTGGTGAAGACACTTTAGATCTCAAAATCGCTCCTACTATACATAGATAATGAGCCTGGGGTGCCATAAAAAATATACAAAAAAATTAGAAAAATTCACTGCAGCCGTTGTCGTCAGTTGACTCGAAAATTTGTACTCGAAGCACATTTCCTCTACAAGCCACACGCCTCACAAACATCGCAGAAAAGGCACACGCGCACTGACGCAAAACTGTATCAGCGTCAGTTTGCCGACGTCATGTTTGATTGACGTGGGGGTGTGTCGTCACTTTTCGGAAGTTCTCTATTTGTAGACGGGGAAAGCGGGAGTTTCATTGATGTAGTGAGCTTTGTTTTTCCCACTGACTCTCACTCAATAGCATAGTAGAGTGAGAGAACACCACATAGGTCTCAATGGAGCACATGCACAAACGCGGCTCGCGCAAGTCAGCGTGCGTGCGTGCGTGCGTGCGTGCGTGCGCGCGCGCGTATGTCTGTGTGTGTCTGTGTGCGCGCGCGCGCAGCAGACATAACACATAGTGAAAAAACGTTCGCCGCGCAGACTTGTCTGTTAAACACATTGAGCCGGTATAAATTCGATCTTTACACTGCGCAGCAGCAGCAACACTTCAATTTTCATGGGGCTGCTTTCATTGCAAGAATTGTATCCGAGTCAAAGTTATTACGTCAAATGTATTATGCGTCATCCCAATGAGGAAAACGTCATAGATTTCAAAGAAAACAACTTGACGTCTCTCTTCCAAAACCAAGATTGGTCTGACAAGCCCGGTCAGTTGTTTCCATTGAGAGAGAGAGAGAGAGAGTGTGTGTGTAGTGTGTGTGTGTGTGTGTGTGTGTGTGTGTGTGTGTGTGTGTGTGTGTGTGTCCTCCCGTATACATGGCATTACAAAAGAACGACCGTGACGACAGCAGGTGATTAAATGGAAACAACATATTGGGCTGGTCAGTGGCCATCTTGTTATGTTGTTTCCATAGTAATGGAAACAACATAATAGGACGGGCTAAAATTTCCACGTTCATAGGCAAGCATCTGTGGTACAAACGCACGTCACTGCCGATCTCCCGCAGAGACGATTTTGCAAGTGTAACTCTGACAATGACGTAAGAAAACTTGCGTCATCGATGCTGACGCGTATGGTGTTCCGAACGCACTTCTCCTCCTCACTGAGTGCCGTCTGTGCGGATGTGTGTGCGTGTGTGCGTGTGTGCGTGCGGCTGTGTGTGTGTGAATTGTGTCCAGGCCCGTTTCTTCGAAAATACTCAACCGAATGGCTTCAAATTTGGGGTATCCAAATATATCAAAATGTTACATTAGACGATTCAAGCGTGTGATGATTGCTTAAGTGATTTGGGAGTTATCGCCCTTTTGAGACAAGTTGGTTGTCTTTCGTTTACAGGCGTAATATTGATTTAAATCACTCAATTTTTTGGCAGTAGATAGCTTGAATATGGACTCTGAACAGAGTCACTACTAGAAAATGGTCGCTCTTATAGTTTTCATGTAAACCGAGCCTGAGTTGACATTGCATGTGAACCCAGTTCAGATGCCTATTTCTCCGAAAATACTAAACCGATCGATTTCAAATTTGGGGTTTCTAAATAAATCAAGATTGTTGAATAGAAGGCCCGATCCAGGTACGATTGCACACATGATTTGCGAGTTATCGCCCTTTTCAGAAAAAGTGGCTTTCTGGCGTTTAAAGGCGTAATATTTACCTAAACCACTCCATTTTTGGGCCATAGATAGCATGAATACGGACTCTCAACTAAGTGAATTTTGGAGGTTGTCGCTTTTATACTTTTGGCGTAAGCCGTACCTGATGAAAGTGCTGGTGAACACACTTTAGATCTCAAAATCGCTCCTACTATACATAGATAATGAGCCTGGGATGCCATAACAAAATATACAAAAAAATTAGAAAAATTCACTGCAGCCGTTATCGTCAGTTGACTCGAAAATTTGTACTCACAGCACATTTCCTCTACGAGCCACACGCCTCACAAACATCGAAGAAGAGACGCACGCGCACTGACGTAAAGTAAAGTGCGTCATGTTTGATTGACGTGATGCTGTTTTTTCTTGGGGGTGTCTCGCCACTTTCTTTCCGAATTCCTCTGTTTGGAGACGTGGTGTATTTTACTTCTACTATGTCGCCATCTTCGTGCAATCGCAGAGAAGACACGGGATATAACAGAATACAACTCCAATACTTTATGAACAGAATATGCACGGAGAACAAATTCATGAAAGAAGAAGAACCCAGAACGCTGTGCAGGGCTGCTTACGTACTGAACAGGTCAGATCCATCGCAGAAAAGGCACGCGCGCACTGACGCAAAAGGCAGTATCAGCGTCATTTTTCCGACGTCATGTTTGATTGACGTGATACTGGCATTTCTTGGGGATGTGTCGCCACTTTTTGGACGTTCTCTATGTGTAGACGGGGAAAGCGGGAGTTTCATTGATGTAGTGTGCTTTGTTTTTCCCACTGACTCTCACTCAATAGCATAGTAGAGTGAGAGGACACCACATAGGTCTCGATGGAGCACAAACGCGGCTCGCGCGAGTCTGTGTGTGTGTGTGCGTGTGCGCGTGCGTGCGTGCGTGTGAGTGTGTGCGCGCGCGCGTGTGTATGTCTGACATAACACATAGTTAGAAAACGTTCGCCGCGCAGACTTGTCTGTTAAACATATTGGGTCGGTATTAATTCGATCTTTACACTGCGCACGCAGCAGCAACACTTCAATTTTCATGGGCCTGCTTTCATTGCAAGAACTGTATCAAAGTTATTACGCCAAATGTATTATGCGTCATCCCAGTGAGCAAAAACGTCATAGATTTCAAAGAATACAACTTGACGTCTCTCTTCCAAAAACAAGATTGGTGTGACAGCCCGGTCAGTTGTTTCCATTCCGAGAGAGAGAGAGAGAGCGAGAGAGAGTGTGTGTGTGTGTGTGTGTGTGTGTGTGTGTGTGTGTGTGTGTGTGTGTGTGTGTGTGTGTGTGTGGATACATGGCATTACAAAAGAACGACCGTGACGATAGCAGGTTATCAAATGGAAACAACATATTGGGCTGGTGGCCATCTTGTTATCAGTGTGAAAAGGACATGCTGCCAGTGTTTAAGAAAACAATCAGAATACCGTAAGGTTCAAACCAGAACCTAAAAGAACTTAGACGAGAGTTTTTTTAAAGACGTAAATGTGAAGCAGAGTCGATTCTTTTCAAATTAACTCAATTTTAACTTCAAATCAGAAATGTTCCTTTTTGTTCCCATAAAATATAAACAGAATAAGTATATAGATTCTTCAAACTCTTCATGAAGAATACATTAAGACATGTTTCAGGTCTTTTTGTATTCTGAAAAAAAGTTCCGATTTAAAAAAAAAAATTGAAAAAGGAAATTAATCCGTTCGTAGAATATTGATGTTTACTCCGTGTCATTTGAGCATCATATTCATACTCTACGAAATCCCTGCCACATGGTACCTATTGTTTCGTCAGCACATCTTTTTACCGATTTGTTAGTCTCTGCCGTATTGGTCTGTTTGTTGTTGTTGTTGTTGCTGTTGTTGTTGTGTTGTTGTTGATGATGATGGTGGTGGTGGTGTTTGGTTGTCTGTCTGTGGATTTAAGAGTGTCGGTGCATTTTCTCCACTGGTCGACTAGAAAAGAAACATCCAGCAAATGTTCAGAAACCAACAAAACTAATACAACAAGACGTGCTTGACATTTTTATACTGTTTACTGCAATTTTTTTTTCTGTCCATCACTGAACATCTTAGGCATCTGAAGACAAAAAGATACAGAAAGCAAAAGTCAGATTAACCGTTGATACCATCATAAAATGAAATTTCAAACAAACAGTAGCTGTTTTGTCTGTCATCGACAATATGGGCAAATCAACAGAAATGTAAAGCAGCACATCAACACGATAATCCGTAAGTTCGATTAACCGTTTGGTTGTTCGTTTGTTTGTAATAAGCTTTCAGTACAATTTATGGATCACCATGACCACAATTATTATTTTTCAGGGTTGTTGTTGTTGTTGTTGTAATTTTCCAGTCTGGTCAATGCGTTCTGATGCCTGGCAAGGCATGTAACTCACGACCACCTCTTGAGCTTCTTTGATGATCTCCCCTTTCTGAATCTGGACCGCTAGCAAAGGAGGACATAGAACAAGGGGTTGAAGCGGAAGACTGTCTTGAAGCAGCAAGTGCCGGGCATTGGAATGGAGGGTTTCTACACAGGGCGAGGTAGTTCAGGCGGATCCTTCTCCGCTTGTTGCACACGAGTGTGTCACGTTTGCTGACCCAGTGTACAACAGGAACCCAGAGCAGAAAACACAGCACGACGATCAACGGTACGATGTTGGTATAGACGAAATCCACGAACTTATCTAAGCGAAAAGCGAATCCAAACAACCTCACGGTTAGTTTAGTCTCCAGCTTGTGACACACGCCATCCTGGCAGTACCCCACGAGACAAGGACGGCCGTCGGCACGAACTTCCTCCGTAGGTGTGCACGACCTTTCGCTCCCAGTGACGTCACTACGCATGCAGCAGAACCTGCACGATGCCGTGGTGTTGTGGTCGCACATGCACGGACGTAGAGGCTCCCCGCGGGCGATGCCCAGACTCTCACAAAAACTCAGACACCGACCACCAAGACAGGTGCCTTTGTCTAGACACTCCATGTTGTCGTCCGCAGGCTCTGCCTCGGGGCAGACGAGGCTCGCTCCGTTACACGAGGCGGCCTTTCTGCAAGGGACGGTGTGTTCCCCAGCACACGTGATGCCCTTGGGAGCGACCTTGCAATCCGCGCAGCAGCCGAAGTTGACGTCACTGCACTCGGCGCCTCTCTTCAGTGTACAGCGGGATGTGCAGCAAGGATCGGTGTCGTTGGTGACAAGACCCACGTCGCATTCCTCGCCATGGTTGATCACCGCGTTCCCACAAAGATCAGGCGGCTTGTCTCCCTTGTTTACGGTAACTTCAGGAGACAGGGCTCTGTCGGTAAAGATAGTGGTACCAGCCGTGTCCTCGACAAAACAACGGTCCGCTTTGGCTTTGAGCACGAGCGCAATGTCCCGTTTGGAACACGGGGAGAACACGTCATTATTTTCCTCAACTCCCGAAATGAATGAATACCACATGATGAACTTGCCACCCACCTCGCTCCCTGGAGCGCACTCATCCGTGTCGGGGTCATGGTTCGCTCCCCAGCAGTGGCCGATCTCATGAGCCATGACCAGTTCGAACTGAAGCTTGAGAAGAAACCGTTCGGACATTCCTTTGCCTGTGGATAAGGCCACGTTGGGGTAGACGGGTTTGCGGATATCCTCTGGTTTCAACCGGGCAGATCTCGTGCAGATACCACCTGGATAACGACCATCAGGACTGGCTACAACGGAGAGTCCAAGCGTTCCGTCCGCGAAGGAGTAACTAGTGACCAGGTGACCCAGACAGAAGTTCTTCAGGCTAACAGGGGCGTTCCTGTAGAATGCCTCCAGCTTCTTCTGTGCCGTCCATGTCACACACTGTTGGTTGTAATGTCCGAGTGTTTTGGTATATTCCGTGTGTATAATGATGCGCTTCAGTTGTATCCCGTATCCCTTCATTCCGTTCGGTGGGTCCCAGTCAGTCTTCTGGTACACCTCGTTGATGTACTGCAGCATGCCTGTGATGTGTTGAATAGTGTTCCGGCGTGTTGTTCCTATGTCTTTGTAGAAATCGTAATCCACCACAACTAACAGGGGGCAAATTTTCTTTCTGCTGCCTGTTCGGCGTCTGTTTCGCGCTTTTCCGCGAGTCTCGTTCACTGATTTGTGAACAGGTCTATACAGATCACCTAAAGGAATATCCCCATGGAAATTTATACTATCTTGAAACAACCTTCTTCCTTCAAGTTCCGGGGTTGTGGTGGGATTCAGTGCGTCCCACAGGATATCAGAACTACGGTAGACAATCACAGAATAGTTCACGGAAGGTGGCAGGTGTCGCCACGCCGGTTCAGTGACGTAAGTCTCTCCAGGAAACCTCACACTTGCACAAAGAACTCCCTCGTCGTAATACGCAGTTACTGGCACTGTCCTGTCCTCTGCCAAATGACCCATGAAAACGTCATTGGTGTCGACATGAAACGACGCAATCTTTCCATGCCTGTCAGAAGTCTGTGCCTGAAAATCTGGGGAAATCACAGGTGATCCAGGAAATATAACTAGATCAAATGTCCTCCCAAAAGCATGGAAACTTACTTGCGTCATTTCCGGGTGACTTCTGTCAGCTTCTCGCCTTCTTCTCGATACGATTTCTGTTTTGAGCAAAGTCTCAAAGTAGCGGAGTTTACTGTGTATGTTTGCTGATGCCCCAGCAAACACAAAGATGAGTGCATTCACCAGCATGACAAGCTTCATTCTTTGTTGTCCTGATTTTACCGAAACTGCTTTCACAATGGACTTCCTCTGCTTAGTAATCTTTTTTTTTTTTTTTTTTTGGTTTGTTTGTTTTTTGTTGTTGTTGTTGGGTTTTTTTTTTCAAATCTGAGCAAAGTCGTTCACAAAATGTCATCTCTGCGAGAGTGTGCCAAAGAAAGCACTTGCAGAGAGCAGGTGGCAGTCATCTATCTAAAATTGATACAATCTGTATGACGTCTTATTCAAAATGACGCTCGCAAAAACAATAAAATCAGAAACTTACGTCAGAACAGACGTGACGCATAACAGGCCGGATCTGACGTTCACAAAACTGGAGACAACCAAAGACCTTAGATTCGCTAGCAGAGCGGATCTAGAGTCTTTGAGACAAGCTAATTAAAATAATGGCCCTAGCGTAGAAAGTGTCCAGTTCTGAAACAAATTGATCACAGAGGCCTGCGTCATTCATTCAGAGAGGGAGAGAGAGAGAAAGGGGGGGGGGGGGGGGGGGTAGGGGGCGCTGCTATTCGTATGTAAACAATGAACGAGCCGTTACGTGCATTACCCGATCGCGAATACGCCGTATCTATCAATGGCGAACTTACAACCTGTGATTTTGAAAGGCTGCACAGCGGCGAGGCATTGATACAAAGGAAAACGGACCCTTTTGTTCTTTTCTTGACGGCTGTAGAGGTTTCCGGCTAGACAGGAAATGACCAAATCTACTTTGTCTAAAGGATTGTCTGAGCCGTCACTCTACCCCGCTGTGTGATACGTGGGGGCCAACTCATACTTCCAGAGTGACCCTGTAATTATACGTCGATGAAGCAGTCATCTACAGGTCATTTCGTCCATTACCGGCATTGGATTGTTGCAATATTTTCCAACAAATTTCATTTACAGACACAGTGCTTGTGCTGATAAATGTGATCGCAAAATAATCGATCGGTCACACTCTTTCCGATGTGGTGTAATTATTTCAGTTGAAAAGCTGATTTGGCTGATGGTGGGGAAAAAAAGTATGTTGTGGGTCGCAATCTCTTGTCGAGGAAGGGGGGAGTGGGGGGTGGAGGGGTATTGATTGTGCTGGCTTCCAGTTACAGTTCAGGAATTGAAATACAATTCTCGTAGTTAAATAACTCAAAACTTTAATTAGGTTTAGGGGGTTTTCTAGGCTTGAGTCTAGCCAGCCAGCTGAAACGGACGGGGAGACTTTTCATAGACAATGTTTCTGGTATTCTCTGTCATTGGTGGTACTGTCTGGTCACACACACACACACACACACACACACACACACACACACACACACACACACACACACACGTGCACTCGCGTACTTGTTGATATTGAAGTCAGTTCGTCAGATTGACCATGTAAGCAAACTATGCAACTCACGGTCCAAGCACTGCCACAACACTGAGTACAGTGCTAAACTAGTTCGGCTATACCGGTTCCCCAGTTGGTAAAGCGTGTTAACTTGACCTGGTGCTCCACAGCTGTTCCGCTGGTTGAAGGAACTTGTGTTGATCTGCCAGTACAGTTCTGTCTTACCGGAATAGACTCTGCCAAAGTACATCTTACCCCAAACCCAGTACGGTTGTCGCTGACAATCGAAACATTGGCACAGATTCAGAAAAGAATATGCCGCAAAACACCACCCTCGAACTACGCAGCACGAAAAACGGCCGCGTCTCGCAATGTTTACGATTATCAAATACGCGCCCATCAGCTGTACTTTACAGGCTGAAAGCTGAGCCTTTGTCGATGTCGACCTTGAGAGTATGTGATGCAAGGTTTGGCTCCAGGGCAGGGCAACGTCTGGTCCTGTTCAGACGTCTGTAAATATCCTCTCCGAGGAACCGACTCGGAGGATGCACGGAGACCAAAATGATTTCATTGCTATTGCGTTGTCGATATCGTCCAACACTTCGGTACAGTTTAACCGAACGACACAGAGGCCATTGATTTTTTATTTTTTGTTTGTTTCTTTCTTTCTGTTGTTGTTAGCTTGCTTGTTTGTTGTTTGTTGTTGTTTTGTTTGTGTTTTGTCTTGGGTTTTTGTTGTTGTGTTTTTTGTTGTTGTTTTTTTTCTTTTTGTTCTTGTTTTTGTTGTTGTTTTGTTTGTGTTTTGTCTTGGGTTTTTGTTGTGTTTTGTTGTTGTTTTCTCTTTTTGTTCTTGTTTTTGTTGTTGTTTTGTTTTGTGTTTTGTTTTGTTTTGTTTTGGGGGTGTTGTTGTCCTCCTCCCCCCCCCCCCAAGTGCAGGTCACTCACGATTCCAGAGGGACGAAGGGATGCAATTTCTATCGACTTTCAGGAGTCCGAGAAGTGAAATTATTTCTCTCTCATGTATCTCAAGCCGGACTGCGTAAAAGTTGAGGAAGATCTCTCTGATTGATAGAGATCAGGAGAGATACAGAACTGAGATGCCAATGTCATGCTAGGGTCAGTTCTGCGCACGCCAAAAGAATACCAGGACGTTGAACACTATCTCAGGATCGCAAGAGTCTCTCTCTCTCTCTCTCTCTCTGCCCATTAGCACACCTCTGCGGTTGAAACAGCGGGAGCGAGCCTGAACGTGTCAATTTCAACAGCAGCCGAAGAAGGTTGTGGCTTCTTCTCGAAAGGTCACCAAGGTCGTCAAGGGCCGAGAACGCCGAACGCCTGAACACTGACAACAACAACCCTGTTTACAGGTCCTGGGCTGGCCCCCAGCCGGGTCACGCTGACCCAGTCACACAGTCCCCGGCACCGCCGTGTTGTCAATTATCTTTTTACGCTCGGCCGTCCGACCCATCGATCGAGACAGAGGGGTGCGCGAATATTGCCCGGCTGATAAAAAAAGGTGTCATTTGTTGGTATAGACGGTAGTGGTAGCTACGTTAGCCAGAACGGCTGCCCGGCGGCAGGAAAGGGCCGGGCCGGGCCGGGCCGGGCCAGGGGCAGCTTGTATAGAATCGATGTGTGTATTGTAGGCCAAAATTGGATTATCTGTCTTCGGATAGTTTTCTTATTGGATCTGGGACTCTGGGGATTTGCCCCGCCGTGGGAAGGGAGGGTATATATCTGTGTTTGTTTGCCCTGACCGAAGGATGTCGAGAAGGGGCGGGGAGGTGATGGTGGGGAAGGGGGGTGGGGGGGGGGGTTGGGGGGGAGGTGGAGATGGAGGGGTGTGTAGAGTGGCTGAGAAGTATAAAAGAATAGACGCCAGTCTTAAACACCCTCACCCCTATCTCACACCAACCAGTGGATGGAGGGACTGTTGATATTGGTGATGCATGCGCATGCGGCCCAGCGTGTGTGTGCGTGTGCGTGTGCGCGCGTGCGTGCGTGTGCGTGTGTGTGTGTGTGTGTGTGTGTGTGTGTGAAACTTTCAGACAGTCGTTCTTTGTATAATTCTTCGTTTGTTTCAGTTGTTTATGGTAGATTTCGTTGACTTTTGGATTTCGTTTTGTTAGTCTCTTTTGAAGCTTACGCACATGCAGCGCAATGTGGCAAAAACGTCTATGTAACATACGATTAAATTAAGATTTTTCTTCATTTTTTTTATTTAATAACGCCATCGAATTGATATACACCAGAAATAAAAAAAATAAAATAAAATAAAACGGCCCTTTTGTCGCTTCTACACCGCCCCCACAATTTTAAAAGATTCAGTGACATGGATTCTGTGCTGCCTGTAGCATCAAATGTGTCTGTTAACTGTCTCCACAGTAAACCCACGGGGCGCCTTTTTGGATGGAGGTCGAATCTGAAAAGTGAGGCAGGGGGACGGCGGAACAGAAGTGGGAGTGATGTGACGGGGTGGGGGAAGTGTGTTGAAGCGGGGAGCCGGTTGGAGGAGGAGGGTAGGGGAGGGGGGGGGGGAGAGGGGATGGGTGTCTTGGGGCTTCAAATTCAAACCATTTCAATTTTACTCCGAGACAAAGGACGTGGGCTTGGGCTTGTCAGCACTAATAAGAAGCCTGTCAAGGAACGCTCCCGTCTTTCTGCGGGTGGTGAGCGCATGCGTACAGGAAGGCATGTGACCGTTCCAGCTATGATGGTGAACATTCGAAAAAATAATTATTGTCTTCGGTTTTTTTGGTGTGTTGTTTTTTTTTAAGAAAAAGATTTCATCAGAAGTGGGTATTTTTCTAACATGCACGGATTGTTGAGTAGTATTGTAAGGTATGTGTGAAAAGCATGTATGTTTCGGACGCGCATATAGTTATAGTGTTGAGCAGTATAACAGAGTGAAGTCTCGTGTCCTTTCAACGAAGTCATGTTCCCAAGCGCCTTTTTTTTTTAGACTTAACTGCTATTTAATTGCTGACGACGGTGGGATAAATATGGAGAGAAAGGGTTACATATTCTAATTATCGAGCTTAGAGATAAGTTTGGAAACCGAATTTGCACGTACTCACACGAACAATGGCCAGGCTGACACTCAAACTGCAAGGTATAATGTTCTGTTCAATAATGACAGACGTCTTTCGTCCAATGGTCTATGTGCTTATCAAATCCACGACACTTAGTCTCTTTTTGCAAACGAAGGTAGACTAGTTCCTTACGAAAGTGCACAGTCATACTCTTCCATTTCAGACTTGCGGAAACGCACTTATTCCACTGTAGACAGCAGACTGTTCGATCGCAGAAACCAGACTTGATTCACAGAAAATCGGATTTCATGGCCTTCACTGCCTGCAATACCGTCCACATGGGGGTAATCAAGATGGCGGAACTATTCCTGTCGTTACATCGATTTAAACGTATTGACTACGTTTGCTATCAGGTATAACCATGAGTTTGAAGTCTGTAATGATCTTTTTCGTCAAATGACGCCAATGGACTCACTGCTTTCTTTCCACGTTTCTGTCATATCAAACTACATGTGCTTCCCTCGTTGTAGGTTTTGGCAAAAGGTTTGCCGTGACCCGGCGCAACTGAATTTCACGCACTTTTGAATTTCACGCTATGATTTTCTCGCATTTCTTAACACATGAATTTCACGCAGGTTTCCAGTTAAAATCTCTCCTTACTTGTCATTTGAATTTCACGCACACGCATGCACACGCATGCACGTACCCCCCGCATCGCTGTGTTTGTGTTTGTGGGTGAGTCCCGTGTATAGACGCGTGAATACAAATCACAATACCAACATGGGAAATCCGGCCGTGGGAGTTTATACGTCACGACGGTTCGCTCACAACTCACAAGTCACAATTCAGTTCAACTATACGGCTCATTTCGCCATGGCACAGCAAGAGACGAATATCACGATTACAACAACCAACAGGGGAAATCCGGCAATTCTCAGCCGTGGGAGTTTATACGTCAACTTATTTCAATCGGTCACGAGCAACTCTATCTCATGTACACACACCCCAACGCATACACTACATGCGTGACTTTCAAAAGCTCACACGCGTGAAATTCAAACCACCAAATGCGGGAAAATCAAATGCGGGAAGACGAAAAAAAATTTGCAAATGCGTGAAATTCAAATGCAGCCGCCGTGACCACGCTATGTGGGGCGCTCATTAGGCCGTGGGATGCGATTGGCTGAATTCTGGGGGATCGGCCCGTTTGATTGACAGGCGTGGAGTCGTCCATTTGTAAAGAATTGTGCATGCCTATATTCCAGACATGCACCTTGTACCGACATATAAGCAATCGCCAAATATTAACACCAGAAACACCCTCCGCCATCTCGATCGCCCCCTGTGAACACTGCACTGCCGAGGCAGCAATATAGTACCTTTTTTTCTCCGCAGCACACAAGGTGTAATTCGCTGCAATACGCCCCGGGGTACAGTGAGAAAATAACGAGCTGTTTTGTTCCATCACGCACGTTGGCGGGACTGACCCAGTCCTCAGTTCTGAACAGGAAGTCAGCGCCCTCTAACAGGAAAGCGACTAAACTGTTTCCGCGTTTAAGTTGCCACGTTCTGCTGACGTCATGAGCCGACCGATGGCGCACTTGAAAAAGATGGCCAGATGAACACGCCGACCCTCATGGCCTAGCGTTTAATCTGCAGGTGTGTTGAATGGCAGGGAACTGGGAGTTTCGTGGGCGTTCTTCCTGGCCCATTTCTATTTTCAGGACCTAAAACAAAGCTTATAGACCTACTGCTATATACCGGCCTTTGACGTCATTTCCGCTGGAATTCTAACCGTCATCTTTTGATGAAATCCGGGGGGGGGGGGGGGGGGGGGGGGGGGGGGGGGGGGGGGGGGGGGGGGGGGGGGGGGGGCTCCAGAGTGCAATGCATGAGCTTCAACGTGGCTGAAATTACATGCGTATAAAAATTGACGAAAGGGAGCAGTGAAACCTGTATTAGAAACGTCCTGATCATCACAGTCCCCTCCCTCTTCTCTCTCTTTCCCTATCAACCCTCCCCCCTCCCCTTTCCCCGCCCTCTCACCCCAAACCCTTTCCCCTCACCCCCCCCCCTCTCCCGCAAGTAGTTAAAAAATTAAGAGAAAACTCCAGTTTTCTGATGATGTGAATGTGGTGGAGGTGTTGCTGATGATCTCCTTCGTCAATGTTTTCTTCTCTCACACCCACCCCCCACCCACCCCCGCAGGGGAAGCAGGGATAATCGAATGGTAGAGCGTTGGGCTTGCAAGCCTCGGGTCGTGGGTTCGAATCCCGGCTGGGGCTAAATATTTGTGCTGGTCTTTTTTCGTTGCCTCGTCTTTGATACCACCTATACGCGGTGGAAAAGGACGTTAAACTCCCAAATACACACCCACCCACCCTCCTCCCCTGCATGCCGTTGGCACATGATTCGTCTTTTTCTAATTTGCTGTTGTTGTTGGGTTGTTGTTATTGTTGTTGTTGTTGTTGTTGTTGCTGTTGTTACAGTATCCTCGCTTTCTGTAACGACCTCTCTCTGGGGGAGCCGGGACAGTCGAGTGGTAGGGCGTTGGACTTTCAATGCTAGGATCATGAGTTCGATTCCCCACTGGTGCCCAATATTTGTGCTGGCCTTTTTCTCGTTGCTCAGTCTTTGATATCACCTGTTTGTGGCGGAAAAGGATGTTAAACTCCCAGACACACACACACACACACACACACACGCACACCTCTGTCTGTCTTTCTGTCTATCCATTTGTCTCTGTTTCTGTCTGACTCTCTCTCTCTCTCTCTCTCTCTCTCTCTTTCTCTGCGATCTAAAAATTCGATGGCGAAAAAAAAAAAAATCTAATTCAGTTCGGCACCGGCCTACATCATTCTCGAAACACCTTGGGTGTACTTGGGCGAAAATTGAAAACAAAAAACCCACCTAGCGACCCAGCGCTACACAATTGCTCTGGGGATATTCAGAGGGTGGCGAGGACTTTCAAGTATACATGAGGTCTGTGAGGTGCGTGAGAGGTGAGGAGTGGGGAGGGAGCGGGGGAGGAGGGTGGACGAGGGAAAAAAAACAAAAAAACAGCAGGTCATTTTGACATGACCGCTGACTGAAACAAAAGAAGAAACTATCATTATGTGCGTGGTTGCATGAGCTCCGAAAACAAATGACATCATATTCCCCGCCTCTTCTGTCGACTCCGCTTTCATCAGACGAACACTTTTCACGTGAGTGCTAATGCATGGGATCATATGTCATGC
>JACVVK020000478.1:0-25000 GCA_018292915.2 Batillaria attramentaria | reverse complement strand
CTTGCAGTTGACAAGATGCGGTCAGTTTTCAGCAACAAAAATTCATAACTGGTGGTCTAGTGGATAAGAGACCTGTCACCAGTGCGAGAGGTCAGGGTTTCGAGTCCCACTCGGGGCAAAGAAATTTTCCTTCTCGTATGTGGCACCGTTCATTCGGGCCGATCGTCGGGGGTTCTCTCCGGGTACTCCGGCCTCCTCCCCCTCTGCTGTAGAAATGTTTCGGCCCACTAAATTTGAAATATAAATGCAATTCTAAATCCCGAAATTTAAATAGCTTGAGCTGACCCTTGACACCACGTGGATTGTAATGTGTTTATGTCAAGTGTGTGAGAGAATGCGTGTGATTCACGTGAGCGTGCGTGTTGGGTTCAGTTCGCGGCGCTTTGAGCCGATTCGTAAAATTGGGTGAAGCGCCTATACAATACTCATTATTATTATTATTAAAACTCCCACGTCCATCTTTCCAAGAAGAGTAGACTGTGGCCGGTGACGTGGGGAAAAAAAACCTGTAGTTTGCACTAAGTAGTGAACAGCAGGTGAAGGTTTGCACATAAAAGTAGCGCTCAGCGGCAGCAGGCTTTCATTGCTTGGTCCTTCCGCCCTGCGGCCCCATAAGCATTTCAGAAAGAGATGGATATGTGCGCCGAGGAGAAGTCTACCATACCATACTTTGGCAAAACTTTTGGCACCATCTCAGCTGTATGCAGCCCGTTTAAACGATTTAAAGTCGTATCACCCCGACAATCGCGTACTAACGCCGGCTGCCGTATGCCTTGTCACTAGTTGGGGAGCCCTCCCCGAGCCTCCTATCCCCCCCCCACACACACACACACACACACACTCACACACACACACAACACACACACACACACACACACACACACACACACACACTCACCCTTCCCCAGTCGAGGAGTGATAAGTTATTGGCGAATTAAAGTGGCTAACCAAATTGATTTTCCCATTAGCGGGCGGTCCCTTCACCTCATTGGCCCATTCGTGTCACACACCTCGGGACCTCATGCGAGCAGGCCGCTCGTGAGTCTCCAGCACGGCCACCAGACGTTCTGCCTCTCCCACTTCCAGCCCGGGTCCCAGACCTGTCTCACGGTTCATCAAAGACAGATGGGGCAATGGCACCAGTGGCTTGTCCTTTATTGAACAGCTAGGTTGTTATTAGGTTCGCTGGCTTGCCAACGGCGCGCGATAAAGGAAGGTAAAAAAAAAAAAACCCGAAGACAAAGAGAGGAGTGGTCGTGTAGTCACACTGTCGTGCACAGACGACTGAGCCACACAGACGGACACTACACACACAAACACACCCCAGGCACCGTGGACACACACACACACACACACACACACACACACACACACACACACACACACACACACACACAGAGTGATTGACGGTAAGTCTCAAGTGCCTCATCTTTCATTATTCAATACTGCAAAAGAATTTCATCCACAAATTATTTGAGAGGAATGAATTCTTTTCACGAAATTGCGCGCTGTCTGGCTTTGTTTCTTCCAAGACTCGATAGTGGCTACTCCCCCCTTACGTCCCCCCCCCCCCCCCCCACCCCCCCCTTCCTCACAGGGCCACCCCGCTTCCCTCCAACTGACAGTGGTCTGTCAGTCTTCAAAGCAATACGCCAACTTTAATCCACGTTTTCCTGCAATGTTTCTCACTTGTTGTTGCCGCTCGTCCTTGCAGCCTTGTCACTTCAATGCTACAGTGCTTCCCTTCAGCTTTGCGTCCAAAGCGTTTTAGGAAGGTAATGCGCACATTCCATGATGGCCGAGTGACCATTTCATGGCGCCCCTGGCAGCACTAAAGTCCAGCCACCGTCCAAAGGGCATGAATTGCTTCCCGCCGACATAGTGGTTACTTTTCCCACTCCAGTTTTGGCCTAAGTTGTATTCTGCCGAGGTTATTGGTCAGTATATACTTTCACTACAATGCATCATTACTCACTGGGGAGCCGGGGTGGTCGAATGGTAGAGCGTTGGACTTCTAATGCTCGGCTGTGGTCGTGAGTTCGATCCCGGCTGGGGCCAAAAATTAATATTTGTGCTGGCTCTTTTCATTTGTTGCCCCGTCTTTGATATCACCCTATGTGGTGGAAAGGGTCGTTACAACCCCCAAACACCCACCCACCCACCCACCCACCCACCCGCATTACTCACTTGAGTGAGAACACTTCACACACACACACACACCACACACACACCACACCCACACACACACACACAACCCTAAACTATTTTATGCCGGCCGTGAATAATGTCATTTTATCTCAGTGTCTGAACACACGCATCAGTCAGTCGTGATTTTTCGTCCCGTTTCGTACACCGTCAAGGCGTCAGCGTCCATCACCGCTCAGACGCTGCACTCTGGCCAAAACTGATGCGGGAAAGGAAACTACGCTTAACACTTTCAGCCCTGCCACCGTACCACCTACGGTCTCGCAGACCCTAACAATAATATGCGTGCATGTGACCGACTCTCATATGCTCTGCACAGTGGAAGATTCCCCTGTAGGATGGATCCAATACTTCTTGAGAACTAGGGTTTTGTATGCAAGAGCCCAGCTTTAGATCTAGCACACTTGGAAAAACTCCCAGGCAGAGAGCGTTATCGCTATTGAGATTCCTTCAGGGCTGAAAGTGTTAACGGCGTCCCAAAACTCTCCTCCCAGACGAGACCCAACATCACCCGTAAAGTCGGCCCTAAAACTAAAAGGTCATCTAGGGCCGCAGACGCTATTACAGGACGGCCGGCCCAGACGGTCTGAGGAGGGGAAAGGTCTACGCCCGCCGCACTTGTAACCCGTCTGGCACAATTCTGCCTGACCCCTTGCAGACGTGAAGAGGTGGTAGTAGGCTGTACCTGTTGTATGTACTGACGGCGTCTGAGTGAGTCCGGCGCCCAGCTACTACTGATTGACCATAACACTAGACAACACACGCACGTGCGCGCGGGCACACACACACACACACACACACACACACACACACTGACATACACACACACACACACACACACACACACACACACACACACACGCGGCACACACACGCACACTAACAGACACTGACACACACACGCACGTACGCACGCCACACACGCACACATGACACGCGCACTGTCTCTCTCTCTCTCTCTCTCTCTCTCAAGCACACGCACGCGCGCACACGCACACACACCACACACACACACACACACACACACTCTCTCTCTCTCTCTCTCTCTCTCTCTCCCTTCTCTCATCATGCACACGCGCGCACACACACACACACACTCTCACTCTCTCTCTCTTAAATCCCCCCCCACCACCACCACCACCACCACCACCCGGCTCCACTTCCACGGCACCGGCCACCCGGCGCCGGACCACGTCCACAACCACTGACCACCATCTTAGCTGTCATTTCCGGTTGACCAGTCCGGAAAGGTTTTGGAAAATGTCGGCGCTGGCAAGTGACGCCTTGGCCAGGGGGAAGGGGGGTGGGAGGGGGAGGACTCGCTTTCATGACTTCACTGAGAGCAAACGGAGGCAACTAATACTTGTAAGAGTTCGACCGAGCCGAGCGAGGTTAAATTCAGTTGTGATAGTCCCAACTCAGACGTGCATGGTGGAATATTTATGAAATATTTGCGATTTCTAGTATTTGTACATGAAAAATATGAGCTCGGCCATCACGACCCTGTGGCCTTGACCTTTAGGAGCGGTATTTTAAAATTATACGCTTGGGAAGGTCATTTTTCCGAGTTTGGTATTTACTTTTTTTAATCGAACCGGAGAAACAGACGGTGTTAATCTCAACTAAATCGACCACACTCAACCGACGAAGGAGGAACATGAGGGTGGGCGGGTGTTTGGGGCTGACGTCCTTTTCCACCACATACGGGTGATATCAAAGACCCTTTTCCACCACATACGGGTGATATCAAAGACGGGGCAACGATGAAAAAGCCAGCACAAATATATGGCCCCAGCCAAGTTACGAACTCACGACCCGAGCATTAGAAGTCCAACGCTCTACCATTCGGCCACCCCGGCTCCCCCGGAGGACCATGACACAGGCTCACTTTTTACACACACGAGTCGACAACGGCTCTGTGTGAATCAGTATTTCTAACTGATGTACAGCTACTGTCAAATTCAACGAACTCTATCCATTGAGCATGTCAGTTCTGGCGTGCAGCCAAATGTGTCGGTCTCGCTGTCTGGACTGAATAGAAGGAGAGAGCTTTGTTTGAGGTTGTCCCGAACAAACTGTTGCCCCTTTTGCCGTCTGGTCACTGGTCGATGCTGTATCGAATTGTTCGTACCTTTTCTGTTGTTTTAGGGCACGCGGTGACTGATTGTGCAAGGCATACGCAAACGGGATGGTCGTGGTCTAGTGGTTAAGAGACCGCCAACAATGCGAGAGTGTCAGGTTCGGAGGCCCACTTGGGCCGAAGAATGTTTCCTTCTCGTACGTGGCACCGATCATTCGGGCCGATCGTCGGGGGTTCTCTCCGGGTACTCCGGCTTCCTCCCCCCGCTCTGCTTTGGAATGTTCAGCCCACAAAACTGATTTTAAAATAAATACATTTCTGATTTCCGAAACTTATATAGCTGAGCTGACCCTTCGCACCACTGACGTGATTGTAATTTGTTCATGCTCAGTGTGCGAGAGAATGCGTGTGATTCACGTGAGCGTGCGTGTTGGGTTCAGCTCTACTACCAGTTCATCTAAGAATGACGCAAGAGACGTTTCCGCTATAAATAGTCCACTCCTTCCTTGCACGTCATAGATTACGTAGTACGTTTCTATTTGCGGAATGTGATGGCAAAAACCTGGGTAATATATATATATATATATATATATTATATATATATATATATATATATATATATATATACAGTCGAACCTGCCAAGGCGGTCACCTGTATAAGCTATGCCACTGCCTAACCTGGTCACCCCAGAGGATCCCCTGACATGCTAGCTGTTGACATGCCACCCTGGATAAACCCGGTCACCTGTCTAAGGCGGTCAGTTTGATCCGGTCCCTTGGGTGACCGCCTTACACAGGTTTGACTGTATATATATCAGCCGGTAGAACCCGGGCTTCTGAACAGTTTTGCGTAACTTGAGAACATCATGGAGGCGATTCGATCCATACTTCAAGAAACCAAAGCCTTGATATCAACTGGCTGCCTGATTCTAAATTCAAACTATCACTGAAAATGTCAAAATCCATTTCCTTCGAAACGATGACACGCGGCAGACTGTCACGAAGCAAACTGAATCCCCCCTCCCCCTCTTCCAACCCCCCAAACCCTTCCCCGCCTACTCAATCACAACCCCTCCCTCCTCCACCCTTTTCCATCTTCCCCTTTTCTGAGCCACGGAGACAGACACAGAAAGTGCCAAAAATATATTTTCAAAAACTTGAAGCAGAAGAAGGAGGAAGCGACAAGCTTGTCCTCTTCAATACTCCGATACGACGTTGACAAACCCCTGGAGAACTTCCGCAAACTCTTCTTTTTAATGAGGAATATTTCCCTTCCTGCGCAACGGTCAATTTAGTCTGCTTTCTCTTGATGCAGAGTCAAATGGAATCGAAAACACACAAAACCGTAGCAATTTTGATCCTCAATACCGTGACGCGAAGCTGAAGCATTCTGAGATGGTTTTTTTTTTTCCCCCTCCTTGGAGAGAGGGTCGATTTTTCGTTTTTGCGCCAAGAAAATTTAATTTGGCCACGTGCCAAGGGAACCGAGCGAACCCCGAGAGGCTAAAATGACATGACACTTCCACAATTCGCTATCGCGCTGCGGGCCAGACTCGCCGTGCCATTGACCAGCAGCAGAAGCACGGCGTATTGCACGTGCGATATGTCAAGCGTAAAAAGGGGGTCAGAAGTGTCTTAGGGGAAACATACTCCTCCAGTCGGCACTTAGCTGCTCCAGAAATAAACCGGCTCTGACCATGATATGTGTGGCAATTCGTCTGTGGCCGGGGTGGAAATGTCGGCAAACGTTCCTGAGTATTGCTTTGGTCCGTCAGTACAAGGGATTGTGTAGTTTGAGGCTGTACTTCGTAATCAGCCACGAAAGTGATGAAGCTTTTGCTGTTGTTGCAGATGAAGAGGGTGGGTGGGTGGGTGTTTGGGGGTTTAACGTCATTTTCCACCACTGCAGATGAACGGAAGACGAAGTAAATGATGATGATGACGACGACGACGACGACGATGATGATGATGATGATGATGATGACGACGACGACGACGATGATGATGATGACGACGACGACGATGATGATGATGATGATGACGACGACGACGATGATGATGATGATGACGACTGATTTTTGGCGATACCGCTGGTGGTAATTTTCCATAGTGTTTCAGCTGAAGGGGCCGACGTTTGTCAGTTCTGGCAACCAGTCTTTGGAAACAGCCAGTCCCCGTTTGAAGAAGAGCCGGATTCCAATCCCCGCGTTTCTCGGGCTGGGAGTGGGTGGGTGGGTGTTTGGGAGTTTAACGTCCTTTTCCACCACATAAGGGTGATATCAAAGACGGGGCAACGAGAAAAAAAAAGGCCAGCACAAATATTTGGCCCTAGCCGGCGGGATTCGAACTCACGACCCGAGCATTGAGAGTCCAACGCTCTACCATTCGGCCACCCCGGCTCCCCTTCTCGGGCTAGAGAGCTTTCACTGACACATGAACCACACGTTATTAGTATTAGTAAACTGCACTGGAAAAGAATGACGAGACCTTTCGTCAGCTGTCTTCACTGATGACTGATGGGAATTGTATGGAGAAGACAGAGGAGGAAGATGGCATCGACTTTTACAACTTTGCTCACCCGATACAGAACTAGAATCATCAGAAGAAAAGACCCTCCCCCCCTCCCCCCTCCCCTTCGTTCTTTTCACCTGTCGTCAGGCCAATTCGCCAAAACTGACAGCACAACGGTTAATGTCATTGCTTCTCTCCTTCACGGAATCTGCTATAAATTCCTTTTGTCGCCATTTCGGTAAAAAGACGCAACTGCTTATGAAATCAAAAGAGTTTATTTACCACAGAGTTCTTCAGTGGAGTGCCCGTCTTCGATGTGGTGGAAAGGGGCGTTAAACTCCCAAACACCCACCCCCACCCATCTTCGATTGACTGAGGGCGCCGAACGTGCGGTACCTCTAAGCCACCGTGGCTACCCCCGGTCCAGCAAGAGGTGGGGGGGGGGGGGAGGAGTAGGGCACGGGTCACAAAGTCAGTCCCAGTCACTCAGTCAGTCGGATAGTCAGACAGACCGGCCGAGGCACCTCGTGACCTTAGTCGTGCTGGTCGTTTCAAACGGTAATGATGGCTGAATTGTCCCATCGGAAATTGGGCCACACGGTCTGGCAATGTCTTTTCGATTGGAAGCCTCGCTTTGAGCCGCGCTAATACCCGGATGGAATTGCAGCACGGGTCGCGACGGATCAGTATCACATTAGAAATATTGGCCACGGCGGAATGGAGTCGAGACAAAACCAGATGGGTGTTTCAGTCTGGCCAGGTTCTCCATGATGACTGATGACGTTCTGGGGCCAGTATCGGCTGTGTGTGTGTGTGTGTGTGTGTGTGTGTGTGTGTGTGTGTGTGTGTGTGTGTCTGTGTGTCCATAACCAACGTAAAAAAACATGATCGCACACAAAAATCTCTGTGCAAAGTATTTTCGAGTGCACTTTTGAATGTAATGTGTTTGATCAGTTTGGAGGTCCTCCCCCCTCCCCAACCCCCCCCCCCCCCCCCCCAAAAAAAAAACCCAAAAACAAACAAAACAAAACAACACACAACAACAACAAACCGCTCTGTGGGTGTGTGTGTGTGTGTGGTGTGTGTGTGTGTGTGTGTGTGTGTGTGTGTGTGTTGTTGTTGTTGTTTTTAAAAAAAGCACATCTAAGACATACCAATAACGTTTTATCAAGATGATAAATGCCAAACACCAGAATGCAAGATGGAAGTTGACAAAGGGACAGAGTTTTTTAAAAGCCGCCATTGCCTCTTCACACTACACATGCTTCGAGTTATCAAAATCCCTTCAAATGCACAGGAGACAGCTAACAGTTTGTAAGGCGAGAGGGAAGCGTCTGTCTCAAACGTGCAGTTTGGTGATGCTCATTTTTCTTGTTTCCGTTTTACAGCACAACTGTGGCAGAACTTTTGGTACACCCCTCGTACGTTTTTTTAAAGGTCTGTGGATAAGCCTCTTTCAGTGCGGCTTTGCCCCGTTCGAATCCCGTCTGGATGCCACAAATGTGTTGTGTTTTTGTTTTGTTTTTCCCCGTCTTTCATATCACCCTTATGTGGTGGGAAAGAACGTTAAATCCTCAAGCATCCACCCCCATCCCTATGACTTTGAACAGAGGACAGTCAGTGCTTTCGATGTTTGTTTGTTTGTTTGTTTGTTTGATTTAATTCTACATGTACTGATCCTCGTAACAGCGACAGAGAGACGAAACTCACTTAGCCAGTAGTCACTGCTCCAGCACTGACGATAGTCCCTCTCCCTCGTTCAGTACCATACAGCGTCACTCTAGTCTGGTCTGACGGGAGGGCGGGTCAGGGGATTTGTCCACCGAGTGTCCGCTAATTTTCCGTCGATACCTCCACTTTCCCTTAGGGCCGTGTGACGGACACCAACCAGCTAGTGACCAGGGCTGAGTAGCGTTCACTCACGCCTTATGAGTCCGGAGTCCGTAACACCTAATTTGCCTAAGTGCCTGCAAGACGCATACGTTCGAGATGGAAGGCAGGATACAAGGGGAATACAAGATGAGCGTTGGCAGCTTTGGCTGGTAGTCGTGTGGTAAGCCAACGTTGATCGAACGGGATTTCCCGGTCTGATGCCGCGATCCAGCCTACTAGGCCGACGCGGTGTGTGTACTTAGACTTGGGCGTTTGATCCTCTGAAACTTTTTTTTTTTAACAAAATTAATTTCCTGCTGTGTTTTATGCTGTGGTGATTTGGGTTGTTGTTGTTGTTGTTGTTGTTGTTGCTGAGTGTTGTTGTTGTTGTTGTTGTTGTTGTTGTTGTTTGTTTGTTTTGTTTTAAATAAATGTATGCTTGGTTCTTCATAATCAATACCACAATGCCACCACAATCATCGTCATCATCATCATCATCGTCGTCGTCGTAATGACCATTACTAATTTTATCGTCGTCACCGGCATCATCAGAATTACCATCACAATCGTCGCCAACGTGGTCGTGGTCATGGTCGCCATTGTCTTCAACATCATCGTCGTTGTAGTCGTTGCGGTCATTACCTGTGTCTTCATCATCATCTCAATCATCACTGCTGCCGACATGATACTGCACCCCACTACATGATGATGATGATGATGATGATGATGATGATGATGATGATGATGATGACGACGATAACGACGACAACGACGATGATGATGGCTGGATGGGGGACACTAAAGGACAGGGGGGCGGGGGAGCTGCCTGCATTAAGTTTAGCCGTGTCAGAAGTTGAACTCACATCCTCCACATCTGGAGTCCGGCCCTCCCTGAAGCAGTTGATCCACATGTCTTCTTCCCCCAGGACTCCCATGACATGAGTTTCTCCTTGGCCATGCAGGCTAGGACTTGTACTTGGATAATCAGGATGACAATTGGCAGGTCATTAGAGTCAGATCACATGAGGCGAAGCTGTACTGTTGCCATTGGATACTCGTGTCAGTCGGGCAGGGGAGGGGGGGATATTTCTGTGAATAGTGGACAGGTCACGCAGGTCAGACGACGTAAGCCTTGGTTGGGCTTCCGGCAAAGGGAGGGGGGAGGGAGGGGGGTAGTCCTCTCTCTGGTGTACAGAATGCTGTCTTTGGTATTTCAGAATGTCTGGGTTTGGGGTTTTGAAAGGAGAAAGGACTCTGTGCCTAATCTTTCATCTTTGAAAAATATAGTGTCATTGTCATTGTCATTCTGTATACGTGTGTGCGTGAAGCACCGCAAAACGGGTCTGCACGTGGATGTTTGACTGGATTTAAATGGTAAAGAAAGAAACACAAAATTCCTCTCTGACAAGGGATTCGAACCAGTGTATCAGGATCCGCAGCGAACGCTTCAACCACCAGGCCTGGGCCCGTGTGTAAAAGGTTAATTTAACCCATGGCTACGGGCCTAAACCAGACTAGGACAAAAGAAACCCCAAAACAAAAATAAATTTAAAAAAAAGGAAGCGAAGAAAGAAAGACAAAAATCCTTCTATAACGGCATAGGCACCTTGCTGGAATGGACCCGCTTCCTGGTTTAAAACAAAAAACAACAGAAAATTTAACCCTAGAGCTATTTTAGTTCGAGGTTAGACTCTAACCCGGGGCTAAAACCCCTAACCTCGACTTCTACATGCGGAGCCAGATCTCTAAAGCCAAAGGTCTCGGAGGGTGGGTGGGTGTTTGGGAGTTTAACGTCCTTTTCCACCACGTATGGGTGATATCAAAGACGGGGCAAAGAGAAAAAGGCCAGAACAAACATTTGGCCAAAGGTAGCGATGGACAAACCAAGTAAGACGTGGCTGTATTTTGGCACCGGCACCATACCCCCTTACGGCTGCGTATCGAATATTTCGGGACTTGGGACGAGGCGAAAAGGTCAAGCTATTGTAAGACCTGGCCGTAGTGTTCGCACACGATGTCTGAGACCATTACACATCCTCCCAGACAACGAACCATCCTGCCTGCATGTCCAGGCAAGCTCGGAGTGACTTAGTGCCACGGACTGGGCGGTACTGGGAGGACTTCTGAACTGGCTTAGACGGATTATGGCCGCTAGGTCCCTGTTGAGATCTTCGCGAAGTGACTGGAAGCAGACGATGCTCGCGCGTTGTGGCGGGAAAGCTCATGAGAATTTGTGTTGCAGGATAGAGGTGGAAACGACTTCAAGGCAACATGGAGACTTATTTTGGATATAGTCTAAAATCATTGTAATGTCTAGCAAAATGTGTGTGTGTGTGTGTGTGTGTGTGTGTGTGTGTGTGTGTGTGTGTGTGTGTGTGTGTGTGTGTGTGTGTGTTTATTTGTTGTAATTTTTGTCTTTGTTTGTTGATGTGTTTGTTGCTGCTGTTTTGTTTTTCGTTGTTTTTTTAATATTTTGTTTTTTGTGTGTTTGTTTCGTTTTGGTTTGGTTTTTGGTTGTTGTTGTTGATGTTGTTATTTTGTTGTTGCTTTTTGTTTGTTTGATTTTGTCGGTGTGTGTGTGTGTGTGTGTGTGTGTGTGTGTGTGTGTGTGTGTGTGTGTGTTGTTGTGGTGGTGGTGGTGGTGGTGTTTGCGGTGTGGCAATATGGTAACAACGTTGGTGCAAAAATCTCCATCACGAAGGTCTTGTTCTGTCTTGTCTTGTCTTGTCTTGTCTTGTCGTGTCCCTTTTCAAGGACTGTATGATTATTTGTTCAGGGGATTTGGCCGGCCAAGCGGACCGAATCTGGTTGGAGATTTTACCTCCCCAAATTACGTCAAACGTCACAGATTTTTCACCACGGGTTCGGTTCAAGTCTGTTTTGATGATGAAATCCCCCCTTTTTCTGTCAACATAAAATGCCCCCTTTTTCTGTCAACACGAAATGCCCCCTTTTTCTGTCATCATGAAATGCCCACTTTTTCTGTCAACATGAAATGCCCACTTTTTCTGTCAACATGAAATGCCCACTTTTTCTGTCAACAGGACTACTTTGGGCGTTGTAACGGGATTTGTAACAATGTCTCTGCTTATAAGCTGTTGTACTCTACCGACCTTCACCTTTCAAGTCCTTAAATGGCATGAACACCCAGCAGCGAGCGACGTCCATGTGAATAGAAAGAGACCGCAGCCACTGGTCAGCACACGGTCAGGACCGTCCCCTAGGACTGACCTGCTAAAGTCATCATGCTGCTGGAGCGTTCGCTTTCCACCAGAGGGCACCCAGCGATAAATTCCAAGTGACAGAGCGTTGGGGGACGGTCGCAGCGAAAGTACATAATTTGTCTCCCTTGTGAGGTCCACTTCCGGTTGACTCTCGGGTAACTTTTAACGGAACATTGGGAGCGTCTGTCATGAGAATGCATGGCACCCAGTGGTGTTTTTATCTTGCTTGTTATTGTTCCCTTTCATTTTGTATTAACCCTGTGGGGAGCCGGGATATCCGTATGGTAGAGCGTTGGACTCCCAATGCTCGGAACATGAGTTTGAATCCCGGCTGTGTGTTGTTGTTGTCGTTGCTTGTTTGTTTGTTTGTTTGGTGTTTTTTGTTTGTTTGTTTGTTTGGGTTTGTTTTGTTTTATTTTAGTCTTTTTGTTTTTGTTTTTTGTTGTTTTGTTGTTGTTGTTGTTGATTGTTGTTGTTTAGTGTTGTTGTTTTGGGGAGGGGGGTGTTTGTTGTTGTTTTGTTTTGGGAAGGTGTTGTTGTTGTTTTGTTTTTTCATTGTTTGGGGGGGGGGGTCGTTGTTTTGTTTTTTCCCCGTTCCTCCATCTTTGACATCACTCTTACGTGTCAGAAAAACGACGTTAAACCAAACAACCAACTCAACCCACCACCCAGCCGCTGTCGTGTACACCTCAGCCATCCACCGATGACCTCGGGGCACATGTAGTGCAGTGCGCACGTGAGTCTCGTCCCGTCTGGTCAAGTCGTGTTGCACACGACACTGTCCGGGATGGATAAGCGGCAAATATCACGTATGAATATTGATGATCCATGTGACTGGCTAGTCTGGTTCCTGTCTCGCTGTCTCTCTGCTGACATAAATTTGTCCTCGCGAGGATCGCCAGATCATCCGGGTATTGGGTGAAACAACAGCTATGAATGGCGGCTGATGGTAGGATGTAGAAGAAGTTCTCTGCTGATCAGTTCGCATAAAATAATCATACTTGGGAAAACCGGTTGGAGCGGGGTGGGTGGGTGGGTGGCGGTGGGGAGGGAGGGGAGGGGGAGGTAAGCGACTCCACACACACACACACACACACACACACACACACACACACACACACACACTGCAAGTACACATGACCGAGAAACTGAGTAGGATTGGGTTGACATCATCTGTGTGTGTGTGTATCTGTGTGTGTGTGTGTGTGTTGTGTGTGTGTTGTGTGTGTGTGTGTGTGTGCGTGCGTGTGCCTGTGCGCGCGCTTCTTATGAGTAGACTATGCCTACACTCGTGTATATTCTGCAACGTAAGCAGATCTAAAAAATAAAAAATAAAAATAAAAAACATGGGCAAGAATGGATTCTCGCTACCGCAGAACACTCATTGTCATTGGTCTAACATAATCGAGTGCCCGGATATCACGGTATCATCAGACTGTAGCAGGCGTGGCAGAATTTCTCGGTCGCTGATCGACAAATTACAACCCCAGTCGCTCTTCTCCCTCGATTAACAATAACATCATGGATATTTTGTATGACCTTTTGTCTTGTTCAATTTTGTGTGGAGGAATATCTGACTCTGAGGTTTGCGTCAGCAGTTTTCGAATGGAATTGAGTTTCATTCTTTCTGGTATTGATGCTTTGAAGTACCGACTCATCCGTTTCGTTTGACGAGAAACTTCCTGAAGAGAGAAACAATGGATGTGTTTTAACAATGGTTTCGTGACCATTGTTATGTTGGGCGGGTGTGTTTCTTTGTAAGTTTATATTTAAACGTGCAAAGTCATGTTCAGGATTTGTCAGATCTTCCCATCAGTGAATTCAGTATGTTGGAATTAAAACTAGTTCTCTCTCTCTCTCTCTCTCTCTCTCTCTCTCTCTCTCTCTGTCTCTTCATATTTCTTTCATAATTTTGTTCTTGACAACAGACGGCTTACACGCACAAATAAGTGTCAGGATTTTTGCTTGTTTGTTTGTTTGTTTATTTGTGTTTTGTTCTTTTGGGTTTTTGGGTTTTTTTTTACTTGTGATCAGTCCCATGTGCATATTCATACAGTGCAAAACACACACACACACACACACACACACACACACACACACACACACACACACACACACACACACATGGCTGTCCTTATCTTGAACTCTGTATTAATCGTTTCCCTCTTGTGTTTACTGAGGCAAAAGACACCCCCATAGACGGCCGGGAAGAGGGGGGGGGGGGGGGGTAGGTGAGATGGCGATGGCGGAGTGTGCCAGTGTTACTACAATTCAAATACTTCGACCACGATAGCTCTCAGTCGAGCCACATGTCTCACGTAGAAGCACTCGTATTTAAATTGTTATACTGTTTCAAAGACGCGTTCTGTTTCACTGATACCAGAGGCATAAAACTTGCATGATGATAGACGTTGATAAAATCTTTACTGTTGTAGTCGTTTCGCCCGACTACAAGTCCGATTATATGTTACTATTGTCAGGGTGTGGTGTATGGCCGTTGAGGCGGTGCAAAGCAACACATGCAATCAATCGGCGACCGTCCACACACACTCATGCACACCATGCAGGAACGAACACAACGAACAACATGCAGGTTACCAGTCAGGAGAGCTGTAATCCATGGAGGAACTTGAGACACGCACACAAGCACACACACATGCACTCGCTCATCCACTCGCCATTCCCTCGCACTCTCTCACGTCATTCATTGTCATGGTCACCGTATCATGAGCCAATGACGACAACAACTGACATACCTGTATTCAATTTCCTTGTGTCAAGGTCAAGTCCATACAAGCTGTTTGGGTGAAACTTAAACGTTTGTATTTTCAAAACAACAACAACAACAACAACAACAAAACAGCGGAGGCACCAAACAAGGGGTGGGGGGTGGGTGGGTGTTTGGGGTTTTAACGTCCTTTTCCACCACATACGGGTGATATCAAAGACGGGGCAACGATGAAAAAGCCAGCACAAATATTTGGCCCCAGCCGGGATACGAACTCACGACCCGAGCATCGAAAGCCCAACGCTCTGCCATTCAGCCACCCCGGCTCCCCCACCAAACAAGGCATGGTGATAGACAGCAATGAAACCTATGCAGACATACCCATCTTGATTAAACCCGATTACTACAAGGTGAAATGTGTGTCTACATGCTCCTGTTTCAAACACCTGGCTTTACTTGAGAGCTATCGTCGTAGAAATGTTTGAATGGTAGTACCACCAGAAACACTCCGCCATCTGGATTAAACCCCGTACTCTCGTGTTTATCGCAGCATTAGAGCCTCCAGCTTACCCGCCACCGTCCTGTTCCCACGCAATTTGTGTCAAGGATGTTGACTGTCCCCGATTGTCACGTGCCTCGAGAGCGTCGCTATTCTTTTTTCTTTTCTTTTTTTCTTTTTTTCCCCCCCGAGTTATTCTACCTGGGCACGTATGTAATAGTCGAGGTTAGGGCTTTTGGACTTTCAATGCTAGGGTCATGAATTCGAATCCCTGGCCTTTTTCTCGCTGCCCCGTCTTTGATATTACCCTTACGTGGTGGAAAACTGAGGACGTTAAACTACTAAACAACTACCCAACAACTACCTAACATCCTAGATCCACTATAGCGTAGCGGGTCTAGTGTCTTTGGTAGGTCTTACACATTTGAAGAGAGAAAGAAAAACAACAACTGAAAACATCAACAAACACCAAAACAGATAAAATGGTATCAAATTTGGAGAAACAACTTTATGGAAACAACTTGCTGTTTTTCTTACGACCCAGCTATATTTTGTACATTCTGGTAACTCGTCTATTATGTTAGCATGGCTGAAGATTAAATTTTGTTTGCGTCGAACTGAATGGCCTTGGGTATACTGAAATCTTTTTTCAGACAGCGCAGTAGTTAAAAATGCATTGTAGGTCGGCGTTATCAGATACATGATGCCGAGGTAGTTTCTTACTCCAGGCGTATAAGTAATTTTTTGTTGTTGTTGGTGGTGTTGTTTTACAAACGCAAATGTAAACCAAGCCGGTAAACGCCTTGTGTTTGTCCTTCCTATACACGGCTCCACTCGGCAAACCCCCGCGGCCGAAGTCCCGCCCCTTTACTCTGCCGTGCATGCGTACATATCCATAGTTCCTTAGATATAGATTATACTACAGGGCACATGTAAACAAGTATGTATTGTTATGGTGTGCACAAGCTTGCTGTCCTCAATCCTCCACAGGCGAGAATGAGAAAGAGCGACATACATAATGGAACGACAATGTATAATTGAACAGAAGAAACTGAAAAAGCCAGGTAAACGATTCAGTTGACAAGTGCCTTGCACTTTCCTGTTCCTGTTCACATTCCCAGAAGGTAACCTCCCCCCCCCTCCCCCCCCTCATCCCAGTCCACCGTCATCCATCCCATCCCATCCCCCCAGCCCCGGTGTAATAGGACAAATGTACTCCCCAAGGGAATTACTTCGGATTAAGAAGAAATCGAAAAGAAAATGTTCTTAATCCGGCTTAAAAACCTCCTACGACAATGCACTCCTTTCGACATATATACTCCCTTCGACAGATGCACTCCCTTCGACAGATACACTCCCTTCGACAGATACACTCCCTTCGACAGACTGATGTACTCCCTTCGACAGACGCACTCCCTTCGACAGATACACTCCCTTCGACAGACTGGTGTACTCCCTTCGACGGACGCACTCCCTTGGACAGATACACTCCCTTCGACAGACTGATGTACTCCCTTCGACAGACGCACTCCCTTCGATAGATACACTCCCTTCGACAGATACACCCCCTTCGACAGACTGATGCACTCCCTTCGACAGATGCACTCCCTTCGGCAGATGTACTTCCAAGCCAAGGAAGTACTTCTGACGTATAAAGTTTACTCCGGAGTAAGAATTGTTTTACTCCGGGGTAAATGCCTTGGGGAGTGATTAAGATTGTCGTATCACCCCCGTTCTCAGGGAGGCAGCTGTCGACAGCACTTCAGCGAGCGACCCACATCTAACCAATTTCCGATGCACTTTAAATTTGCCCGTAAGGCACTGAGTTTGTTTTTAGTTGCGTCGGTCTGTTGTTAATCATAATGTGCGGTGTGTTTATTATTCGAGAAAATCGGTAATGGTGTTTTGTGTTGTAGCCTCACTATTGTGTTTGTCTCTGTGTAACCCATTGTTTTGAGTCGGTCTATTGTTAGTGATAATCTGCTGTTTTGTTTTTTAATTCGAGAAAATAACGGTGTTTTGTTTTGCAGCTGCACTGCTGTGTTTGTCTGTGTCACTCATCGTTTTGGGGGTTGTTATTCCGCGCCCAAAATATTACTGGTCTGTCGGTAACCTGGGCATTGCGTCACTTCAGTTCGAAAGGGTTTTCAGATTATGAACAGAAAACGTAATTGAAAATGCGAACACACACACACACACACACACACACACACACACACACACACACACACACACACACACACACATTGCAAATCACACAGGACCAAAACAGGACCTGAAATTAAGCAAAGGAAAACAAGTGCCAATGATTCGTTCTTCATGGGGGAAGGTGTGTGGGGGGGGGGGAGGTGTTGCTATACCGTTCGTGTCCCTCAAAACACATTAACTATGCATTGACAGCATGTAGGCCTCAGAACCAACGCCCGTTCGATAATGAAGTTTAGCGTGGTGTTCAGTCGTGAGCCTGCTCTCGGGCTTGTAACATCATGATCGACTTTTAGCCGGCCATGTCCTGGCAATAAAAATAGGCGAATTTTGTAAATAGGCCTTGGATGAAAATTCGACTGGTCCGCACAGGGTGCTGGGCCCGTATGTAAAAGTCGAGGTTAATTTAACCCACGGCTACGGGCCTAACCCAGACTAGGACAAAAGAAACCCAAAAGCAAAATTAAATAACAAAGAAAGCGAAGAAAGGAAGAAACAAATCCTTCTACAACAGCTTAGGCACCTTGCTGGGATGGGCCCGCTTCTTGATTTCAAACAAAGCAGAACAGAAAATTCAACCCTAGACTGAGCTAGTTTAGTTCGAGGTTAGACTCTAACTGAGGGCTAAAAGCCCTAACCTCGACTATTACATACGGGCCCTGGTCTTTTGCTTTGTTTGTGCTGTTCTGTGGTGCAGTTCAGTGTACTTCACGTTTCACGTCCGTTTGTGAGTCAACTTTGTTGAAAGCAATGAACTTCAACTTGAAGTATTGCATCTACATCATACTGCTGTTGGTGTTGTGTTATTGGCCGGATGGGGTGGGGGGGCTTTGCCAAAATGTGCATAGAATGAGCCTATTTCTCATGCACTTTGGATGCTCAGCTCCAACCCCCCCCCCCCAACCACCAAAAAACAAACAAACAAACAAACCAAAAAAATACGGCTCGAACTCCCATCAACCCTACATTAGGATTATGTCCTATCAATGATAAACTTCAGCAGAAGTTTTATTATAGTATAACTTCGGGTAATTGTCACTGTTATTGAAATAAAGAAACAAATAAATATGCTGAAACAAAGACGGGGTTTTGTACAAAGAAAGCATTCATTACAACGCTTAGGGGTTCCCAACATAGTGGAAGGGAGGTAACCTGTACATAGAATGGGGGGGGGGGGAGGAGGGGAGGGGGAACTACACCACATACAGCCTGAGATATTGATGGTGAACTAAGCTGGGGGAGGGGGGAGGGAGGGGGGCATCAAAAGTGCAGCTTGTTGGAGACAACCAGCGGAGTCCATGACACAACCGCCTCGTCCACTGGTGATGAGTTCTCTTAGCGTTGCGTCCAAGCTTGTTAGCGTCCATCAGAATATCCGAAGTTTCAGTTCAGCCGCATGCCGTAAACTCAAGCGATACCTCTCCGGTGGTCAATGGACGGACTGCATTCCTGGAATACTCGAGATTACGTGAAGCCAAGAGAAGTACTGGCCTAACGGTGACCTCGACCAGTAGAGTCGGCTGCTTACGTCAATCAAATCGAATGCCGTTATGCGGCAGGGCCCCGGCAAGGACTGTGGTCAGTAGTGGAGGTGATAGTCGGTTGCGGTGGGTGATGTAATAGGAGCCGATAGCCAGCCGAACCCACACTGACCGGACAGACTGAGCTCAGCCCAATAATTCAACTTAAAATTGAGTGCTGAACTGGGTGACCGGCTTGGGGTACGTTTACAGGGTCATCTTCGCCTCCCCAGCCCGCCCCCCCCCCCCACACACACACACACACACACCACACACACACACACACACACCACACACTCTCTCGTCTCAATTTTGCCTGAAATGCTAAACTTTGAGCTTACAACGTTTGAAGGCGACACTGATGTTAGTAAACTAAGTTTTGAGTAGTTTTGTCTGTGACCTCGTGCGCCTGTACGCACGAAACAGTTAGTTAGTTAGTTAGTTAGTTAGGCCTTCACTGACGCCGCGCAAGCTGCACGCACGAACTGAAAGCAGGAGCAGGACTGCACCATCAGTTTCCAGAACATTCTGCTGAAGAAACTGACGGGAAGCTCGTGCGCGCGTCACTCTAGTGTGAGTGACCTTCACCCCCACAGCGCGGTCTAGTCGCCTCGTCTGCTTCAGTTGCCGTTTTCACCGATCGATCGCGAGCCATCAGAACTTATGTAACGATCTGGCGGGAAGGGAAGGGGTGGGGAGGGGAGGAGAGGGGGGGGACTTGAAAGGGAGGGGTGAGGGAAGGGTAATGAGGAGTGATGCGGAGGCTGAAGGCAAAGGGGAAGGGTAGTTTCAGTTTCAGCAGAAGAGAGCAAGGATACGAGTACCAAACAAAATGGTGTAGAGTTTTCCCTGTGCTGCTTCTTCGCAGATGTTGAGGGCGCTTGCTCTCAGCTTAAACCACGTTTGAAATACGAGGGTGCACGCGTCTTAACGGTGTAGAAACGTTTTCGGTAGTTTCCGAATACTCTGTGGCAGTGAGTAATGGTGACTAAACAGCCCCTTTCTTTCACACCGACAAAACCTGACAAAATCCAGTCAACAGTAGAACCAAGTTTTTTTTATCCATTTCAAATGTGAGTACTGACTAAACGGACACACAGAAACAACGACGTGACAGCTAGCAGACGACAGAAGAATCAAGAAACAAGAAAACTTTATTTTTCAACGGTAGATGTTTGGAACTCTCTGCCAGTCGAACTTCATGACCTTCCCACACTGTCCCTGTTCAGATCGAGCCTGAAAACCCATCTCTTCCGTCAGGCCTTTCACACGTATGAGTAGTCTGCCATTGTTTCAGTGCCTTTGACTGCAATTGTTCATCGATGCATCAGGCGGGTAGTGCATTTCCGTGTGTGTGCGTGTGTGTGTGTGTGTGTGTGTGTGTGTGTGTGTGTGTGTGTGTGTGTGTGTGTGTGTAGCGCTATGAGTTGCTTTCCTGCAAGATTAAGCGCTAAACAAGTACTAAACCGTGTGCAAACTCAACATGTGACTTCACGTGAGCGGAACAATCATTGTCAACACTTTGGTCACAGCTACTCGAAACATCAGGCAACGCAGCAGCAGCAGAAGAAGAAGAAGATGAAGAAGAAGAATCAAAGTACCATCCCGCCATCTTGGCTACCCCCCTCCCCCCCCCACCCCACCCCACCCCACCCCAACGGAGAGGGCAAGCGGAAAGTAGGGAACAAGGATGCTGACTGATGGTCTGACTTTCGGCGCAGCGCGTGGCTCCTGTATCGAACGGGTTCCAAGACACTGATATGCCATGGATTCAGTTTGCGGCGCAATGGTGCTGTTCAGCTGATGCCGGCTCGTGTATAGTTGTGGGTGTCTATGTTGACCGTGTAGTGTTTCCACTAATCCAAGACACAACTTGGCCTGTGTCGGTGTGACGGAGGGTGACTGGGTGAGGGTTTCGGGGTGGAAACGTCCTTTTCCACTACATCATGTATGGATGATATCAAAGACGGGGCAACCTGATAGTAGTAAAGGCCAGCACAAATAGTTATATGGTCCCAGACGGGATTCGAACTCACGATAAGAGCAGTGAAATCTAACGCTCTACCATTCGGCTATCCCGGCTCCACTCAGTGTATGGGAGGATCAGCACAACGCAACGCAACGCAACGCAACGCAACACAACACCACGCAATGCGCAACGCAGCGCCGGCAACACAGCACTACACCACGCAACGCACAACGCAACGCAACGTAACACAACACCACGCAACACGCAACGCACAACCGCGGCAACGCAACACAACACAACACCACGCAACGCAACGCACAACGCAACACGCAAAGCAACGCAACACAACATAACATAACATAACATAACATAACATAACATAACATTGACGTCATTACCACAGAAGAAATTTGCCATTTGGAGCGGCCAAGTTTCCTGTGTGTAGGTTCGCTAATACATGTATTTTGTCCATGGACGTCTAACTCCTTCCCCCCCCCCCACACACACACACACCACCACCACCACCACCACCACCACCCCAACACACACACACACACACACACACACACACACACACACACAACAAGCAAGCAAGCAAGCGCGCTCGAACCCCAGCCCCTCTCCCCTCCAAACCGCCACCACCGTCTCCCCTCCCCCCCCCCCCCCTGGTCTTTGAAGGGTAGTTGCACCCTTGACACCATTTTTCGGTCGTCCTCTACTGACGCAGGTTCAACTTCCCTCTTGGCACAAAGTGCATGGCCGCCTAGAATGGACCCCCCAAAACATTTGCACATTCATAGCAACTTATCGCTGAACAGGAAACGAGAGCCCTATCGGCCATACGCCGAATACCCTCGATTGAAAGGGTCACACCGGTTCCCACAATGCCGGGACAATGTAGGAGTTCAAATTTCAAATTAGGCCACAAGATTCCAATGTGCAGATGTTAGTCTTTGATCAGAGCTCGGCAGATCGTCAGTTTCGTTGGAGAGGGTGTTGCGTCAGATCTGGAACTTAGAATTTAGATACTGACTAAAAATCAGTGTGTTCAAATTCTGTGTTCTTATCTGAAATTTGACAAGATTTCAACGTATACAAATTTTGCTCTTTGGTCTGGGGCCGGCAGAAACGCCTCCGCTGGACAACGAACAAATGAAAAGTTGTTTTACGAGGATAAAAGAGTAGGCGCGCAGACTTGTCTTATATCGTGTCCTCGCTAATCTAAAACTACTACTAACAGGGGCGCCGGAAGATGTTGGGGGGAGGGGGGGCAGAATCTCGGAGGGGGGAACGTTGCCCGAAGAAAGTGAAAAGCGGGGGGGGGGGGGGGCGATCAAATGCTGCGTAGACAAAAAACCTTTACGAACCAGGACGTTGCCCGAAAAAAGTGAAAAAGGGGGGGGGGGGGGGGGGGGGGGGGGGCAATCAGAGGAGCGGACAGCCTTCGGTCCGCAAAAACAGAAGTTCTCTGTTGGGTGGGATGAGGGAAAGAGCACTAAGAGGGGTAGGGGGAGAGGTAGGGGAAGGGGGGGGGGGGAGCAAGACCATGGCTTTGCCCCCCCTCTTGCCATAGTCACCTGATTTTCCAGGGGGGGCAAAAAGACACTCTTGCCCCCCCTGCTTGGGTACAGGGGGGGCAGCTGCCCCCCTGCCCCCCGGTTCCGGCGCCCCTGACTAAGTACGCTACAAGTAAGTAACACACACACACACACACACACACACACACACACACACACACACACACATCGCAAATATATCCAAGGAAAGAAAATGAAAGGAAAAAAAAAACACGACTATGCGATTACATACATCAGGTAAGAGTAACAAACGATCCATATGTACATAAGAACAATAAGAAGGGGGAGGGGGTGAAGAATGGGACAAATGAGAAATCCAAAATAATAAACTTTTAGGGGGGATGTGTGTTTTCACAGATTAGAAAAAAAAAAATGGAAAAACGTAATGGCAGGGCGACGTATCGAGAGCAGTGCGTCAGAGTTGGAATTTGAAATTTCGACTCTAAATTTGAGTGCGTGCTCAAATCCTGTGTTCTGTTTTGAAATTTGAAATGCCGATTCGTCCCGGCAGCCACGCCGGTTCCCATGCGCCGCCCGCCGAAAAACAAATACAGACAAATCCAATGTGGTTCAAGAGAGTGGCTATTTTACAAAAGCCGTACATGTTTTACGTCGACACATTACCACACGCGTGCCTTCCGTCGGCATGTTACTTTGGTGCATACATGCGTGGGTAAGCGCATTATCGGGTAATCTGTCTGTAGACTTCAGCTGTGAGTTACTAGCCGTCCCAGCTGTGATCAAGGGTGCATGAATTTGATTCACGGTTGACTGGCCACAGGAATGGAACTGATCGACTGTTGGTGACAGACACAGATACCGATAACTTTATTGTCCTAAAGGGAAATTTGTCTTCGGCTTCACCGACAAGTAAACGAAAATACACATGAAATTACACAGGGAGTGCTGGCTTATAACTCTCCCCCCCCCACCCCCCCTCATGCCTCCAGTTGCAGCAGCACCAGAGTTAATAAATTATATAAAAACACCAGTAATAACCATAGTAAAATCAGACTAAATGATTAAAACATTTGGTAACAGACAACTCGTCAGAATTAATAATGTTTCCCTCTCAGCTGTATTACATTGGTCAGAATGAAATGTGCGCATCCAAGTTATTCCCGCCACCCCCCACCCCCCCCCCCCCCCATCTACCCCCCCCCCCCCCTTAGAAAAAGAAAAAAAGAAAAAAAAAAGACCAAAATGGTCAAAATCAACAACAATGAAAATAGTACTACTCCGATGAACAACAGTACAGCTGAGCCACCGAGCTCCCTCGGGAGCAAAAAGAAAGAAGTCTGCAAAATAAAAATGGCTCTACCCACTGAGCTATACCTATGCATGTTTAAGTTGTAATTCTGACTTCGGAATTATTCTTTTCGTGTTTGAGAACGAGCCAGAACGCATCTTTCTGATTCTGCCCGGCAACAAAGTCATACTGAATGGAATTGATTTGAATTTTCTTCGTGGCTTGAAGAAAAGTCACGACCTGACCTACTTAACTGGAAACGAGGATTTCCGAGAAATGTCCGACGCTGACTGCCTGTCGTAACGTGTATCGTGGGGTCTATAATTAGACGGAGATGATTTGACATTTCTGTCGTAACATTTTGCTCGCAGCTTGAGGCAGGTTTTTCCAGAAACATACCCGGCCATGAACGGGAAATTTTTGTTGTTAGCAAGTATTATGAGGTAAAAATGTCAAGGCCTCAGTTGATGGACGCGATATGACATGTTTGTCATTACCTTTCATACGACCGGTGCAGAGAGAGAGAGAGAGAGAGAGTGTGTGTGTGTGTGTTGTGTGTGTGTGGTTACATTCAATTGTTAATGCATCATTGTCGCTGACACTCAAAACTGACACATATTAAACTGACACCAAAAACAAAATCCAGCAGACTTGTGTTAGGGGTCGTGGGGTACATCTCTCTCTCTCTCTCTCTCTCTCTCTCTCTCTCTGCGCCTCTCTCTCTCTCTCTCTCATTTGTTAATCCAGTTTATTCATTTTCTTATTAGTTTTTCTAGAAATGAAAATAACTTAGATCAGCACGACAGCTTGTAACTGGTAAGACAGGCAGATTATTGTGCCCGCAATAATGAAATAACCCCCCCTCTCTCTCTCTCTCTCTCTCTCTGTCTCTCTGTCTCTCTCCTTTCACACACACACACACACACACACACACACACACACACACAGGGTACTGGACCGTGTCCAAGCAGTTCCGCTCAACCAGTGCTAAGAAATCTATCACGACCTCCACCTCATTGGGCCCCAGGAATGTCCGCTCAAGTCACACAGGCGGCTACTCACGGCAGTTCAAAGCAGTGTGACTACAGCACCTTGAGTGTGAGGTGAAAACGGGCTGAAGATTATACTTACCTTCACTCCGTTAACTCCGCCGATCACTTCAGACAGATGAGGTCAGCCAGAGGTTAACTGCCTGGCACCCTTTGCCCTTAAAATAACACTATGCGCGTTGAATGGAAGGGGACTGAAATGCCACAAGTTTACAAATCTCCAAGGCTGTTTGCTGACAGAGGTGATGCTCAATTTGGGCATGGAGGCCCTATTTTTAACTTTCCGACTTCTAGTATTAGAGAAATACCGCG
>JACVVK020000477.1:417500-514945 GCA_018292915.2 Batillaria attramentaria | reverse complement strand
TGACGGTCACACAATGTCAGCAAATGAGAAACAAGAGGAACAGCATCGCCACTCCTTCACATTAGACATTGGTATCCAGGAGCGATGGCGGAAAGTTGGAGCGGCTAAAGGCCTTGATTCTATGAGTCAGATTGCAACATACCTTCTGGAGGAGTGAGTCTGGTGTTTTTCCATATTATATATTTTCCATAGTGTTGATGTTGGTTTAAACATTTTTTTTTTTAATTCAATGCGGAATTCACCGTCAAGCAGTAAACAGTATTACGTTGAAAAGAGCACAACAATTAAAACTTAGTGTTCATGTTATCAGGACATGCAGCCTATCTGTACTGTTTTGTTGTGCTTAGTGTTTAGTGTTTGTTTGGCTGTTTGTTTAGTGATTTTTATTCTTATTTTTATTTATTTTTTATTTTTTTTGGGGGGGGGGGTTGATTTTTGTCTTTGTTGTCATGTACATGTATGTACATGTATGTATATATATAATTATATTGTAAAAGATGTATATACAAATACAAAATATTGAATTTGGTATGTAATGTTTTAACACTTAGAAACTAAGTTTGAGTCCAAAGAATCTGTCATCCCTGAAGGGAAAAGCACAGTTTTGTTTATGGTAACTTACTTCCTCATCATTAGAACTTGATACAGTAAAAGAAATGTAATAAATTTGACAAATGAAATATTCATGGACAATCTCTGTTTCTTTTCAACTGATAGATATGAAAGCATACAAGATGGAGTGGATCCTGCGCCTCGCTGTATCCGTTGCCACAGTCCCCTGGCGCTACTTTGTGCACGTTGTGACTTTCCCCAACCGCCGGATAATCCAAAACATTGGCCGTCAACGTCCAGCTCGGGTACGACCCACACAGCCTCTCCAGCTAGTTCTAGTTTTCACGTTCACCCATGTGACATCCACAAGCAGTATATTCCTCCACACGGAGATTTCAGTCACAGTGCCGTACTGGGAACAGTGCATCCAGCTAGTGGCATTTCCTCCGTTATCAGTCGGAATGACATATTTCGCCAGAATTCCTCCGTGGCATCTGAGCTGCTTGACATCAAACTAGAACCAGTGACAAGCCAGGAGCTGTCTCTTCACGCCAGGCTTGATGACAGCAGTGTTGTGTTTGGAATGTGTAAAAAAGACAAGCACTGTCAGTCCCAGATACACAAAACGCCCACAGACAGTGAGCGCACTGCCACAGTGAAGACTGTGACTGTGTGTGGGAAAAGAGCGCAGAGCAAGTGCAGACGCTCTGGTCGTGCTAACAAACGTGCTGGTAAGGCAGCGGTCAGGAAAAAATTATGGCTGTCACTAGTGTCGGATCCACCAGAGAAACTAGCTGCTTCAGAAAATGGACTTTGTACAGTCGGTGACGGTGGAACCAGGAAAGGGAGAGAAACGTCAGACAGGCAAACTGAACAGACGTCTAGCACAGACGGACAGACGAGACAGACGCTGGACACGGACTGGTCAGTCAGTGAAAAAGACCGTAGTAGAGACTACACTAACAGTGGGACTGTAAAGTCTGAGACAGTTGTAGAAGAATGTGTTCCCTCACAACGAGCGCTTCCCAAGACAGTTGGCAAGAGGAGACGAACTGGAGCGTCGTGTAGAATGGGCAGCGGACAGAAACAACGGGAAAAGATTCCCAGTGACATGCCAGCCATGTGTAAGGAATGTGGCGCCACCTACAGTCAGATGGGCAATTTAAAGCTTCACGTGATGAGAGAACACACGGGAGAGCGGCCGTTTGTGTGCGAGGTTTGTGGGGTGAGTTTTATCCGTGCGGTGGACTTGGCCAGACACACCAGGCAGAAACACACGGGGGAAAGACCATTTGCGTGCGATCTTTGTGATTCTGCCTTTGCTATAAAGGGGTCGCTGACTGCCCACATGCGCATCCATGAGAAGGACAAACCACACATCTGCGACATTTGTGGTGCCGGGTTCACCTACAAGGGCAGCCTCAATACACACATGCGTGTTCACACTAAAGACAAACCATTCAGCTGTGCAGAGTGTGGTCAGTCCTTCACGCAGCACGGCAACCTTCTGATTCACATGAGGAAACATACGGGTGAAAGGCCTTACCTTTGTAAGGAGTGTGGGATGGCATTCAGACAAGCCGGTACCCTCAAAACTCACTATCTCACTCACACAGGTGAGAGGCCGTTCAAGTGTGTGGACTGTGGACGCGGATTGACAACGGCCAGTTCGCTCAAAATTCATCGCCGCACACACACGGGTGACAGGCCATATATCTGCAAACACTGCGGAGCAGCTTTTACCAACAGAGCCGCCATGAATCGACACATACGCAAACACACAGGAGAACGGCCATACACCTGCAAATTCTGTGGGTTTGCTTTTGTCCGTTCTCACCACCTAAAGACACACATCAAAAGAAAACACACTTTTCCTAGTGAGTTTGAACATAATTTAAAAACCTTTGAGAAATGAAGTCTTGCTGTACAGTCTGAATTTTAATTGTTATAATGTTATCTTGTTTGGTGTATAAACTGGTGTGTTACTCTTCATTACTTCTAATGTTCAAAACTGGTCTGCTACCGGCCCGCCCATAGTGTAGTGGTTAGCACTTCGGACTATGGACCGGGAGACCTGGGTTCGAGTCCCAGCCGAGGCAAGCGGGATTTTTCCAACCTAGGTCGGCTCCTACCCAGAGCGGGTGTGCTATGGGCCCAATGGGGAGGCTGTTGCCACACAGCCGAGCTTCACCCACTTCACGGGTGCGACTTTGGGGGTGCTTCCCTTGGTATGACACATCTTATGATGTGGATGATTACACGGCCGGCACCGCAGATGCCGTAGTTCCCGGGCCTGGTTAATGCCGGGATATTTATGACAGGAAGCGTGGAATGCGGCCCTGTCCCGCAGTCCCAAACCACACGGACCTCCATAGCATCATCTTACCATCATAATAAAAATCGCCCCAACTTCCGTGCCCTCTGTGGATTCCACCCATTACCAGGGAGGAACACCACTGGAGCCGGCAAAGAGTTGTGGCAGCAAAAAAAAAAAAAAAAACTGGTCTGCTGACTTTGATAGAACTGCTTTGATTGTATGCATTTAACCTTTGAGTCTACGCACACAGATTGTGACGCTCGCAGTTTGTGACACACTCAGTTTATGACAAGGACCTGCAGTGTGACATGTAACACTCAACCAGCATCAGCCGTAGGAGAAATATTAACAGAAATAATAGGGTGTGGGTGTGCAAGCACAGTTTTTTGTGGTGTGTGTGTGCGTGTGTGTGTGTGTGTGTGTGTGTGTGTGTGTGTGTGTGTGTGTGTGCGCGCGCGGATGTTCCTGGCTTTGCAATCATATGATCTGTTTAGTACACTTGAGTGCTGTCTGATCTGTTAGGCAGTATGTGGTGGCCAGGCATGTTAAACTTCAATTTTCTGAGACCTTTTTCCTGTCAGATTTTTTTTAGGGGAGTACAGCCAGGGCTTCGTCTAGTGTTTTCTGGTCGCTCTGTTTGGTGATACATATATATATATATGTGCATAGTGAGAAAGGGCATTAACCAAGATTTTCCAAGATTTTTCCAAAGACTTCCTGAGTACAGCCACCAATTTTGATGGTGTTGTGGGAACTCTAAGTTAGGTTGTACATGTATAGGGCTTACACATACACTCAGTGTTCATTTAGAGAAAGAGAGAGAGAGACTTATATCAGTTTGGATATTGTACACTGTATGCAGAATATGTTAGAATGGATGTGCGAATGTCTTCTGTTGACATGGTGGGTTAAAATGACCTTGTGTGTTAAGTTCCAGTGCCCCAATGGTGGATTGTGATATTTCATTATTGGTGATAGATTGCATCTTGTTTTACGTGCCAGCCAGTTACAGTCAAACCTGTATCAGGTGATTGGATTTTGTTGTCCATGTGTGTATTATGGCGGTGTCCGTCCTCTGCAGTGATCCAGGAAAGTGGATGGGGATAGTTTTGGGTGTAGATGTACTTGATGTAAGAGTGGTCACCTTATCCACATGTCCGCCTAGGCAGGTTTGAGTCTTTGAATGTACTCACATTTATGTGAAATCTTGTCCCAGATTGGTGAACAGTTTCTCACAGAGGTCTTGGATAATAAACTGCTCAATTCCACAAACTCACTGATGTGTTACTGACTTGTTTCCTGTAGTGTCTTGTTCTTAAATTACAGTTACCTCATAACACAGCCATTTATCACATTAAATTACAGTCACCTCATGACATGACCATGTGTCACATTAGATGAGTCATCACATGACAGCTATATATGTTATCACATTAAATTCCTGTCACCACATAACATTGCCATGTTATGTATGTACATGTAAATATGTATCACATTAAATTACAAGTAAGGTTCTAATTTTTTTTATGTCACTGTGATTGCATCCATGCGGTTTGTGGGCTGATGTGTGACATGTGACACGTGATTATATTATGTGGTGAATGCATTTCAGTAACAATGAAATGTGGGTTACATCTTGATACATTTTAATGAATTTTAATGTGGATTTTTCTGGCATTACATGTGTATCATTATTGTTATTAATATTATGTGTGTTTATTCTCATTTTATGTGGTTCAAACTTATTTCTTTCTTCATATGTCCACCACACCCTAATTTCCCTGTAGGGATAAGAAAGATTTATAGAATAAAGTTAAGAAAGATTTATAGAATAAAGTTAAGAAAGATTTATAGAATAAAGTTAAGAAAGATTTATAGAATAAAGTTAAGAAAGATTCATAGAATAAAGTTAAGAAAGATTTATAGAATAAAGTTAAGAAAGATTTATAGAATAAAGTTAAGAAAGATTTATAGAATAAAGTTAAAACATTAAATGTTAGGCTCACTAGAGATGTCTTTGAGGTGCCAGTAAAAACTGTCAAGCTATGCATGGTCAACATATTAGGGTAGCAACTTTTAGTTGTCACCTATTAATTTCAATGTTTGCCATGAATCCTGCACACACCCAAACATGGTATCAAAGTTGTCATGCTTTATGAATGTTAGATTCTGAAGGAGGTTTGTACATGTACTCTCAGATAATCAGACTAACGTACCAAACCCCTAAATTAAACGGTCTTAAAGATCAACGTCAATCATTTTCTTTTCAGCCTTTTAAATGTTAGCTAGGGCATAACTGAAAGTTAACAAGGATTGTAACCTAAGGAGACGGATATATTTTCCCCTGCTGGTCCCAACTTGAATGGGGATACCGCACAACTTTGGAGTGCTCAACGCCTCATCAGCTTTTGAGTGCAAGGTGAGTCCACACTTGAGCCAGCATACGTTGTTTGTCATTTATGCTTCATTGTTGGTGATGGTACAGTAGCTGGCGCTTCTGTTGAGTTCCAAAACTATAATGCTCGCTTTCTTTTCCTCGTCCTTAAACATGAAGTCTGTTCGTAATGAGTTCTGGGGGAAAACTGCCACTTACAAAGCTTTTAAGGCTGTTTGCCAAATGCGGAATACAGATGCTCCTTTTGGCCATTGTGACACATTTCGTAAATTTGCGTCTTCTAAAAGTAGAAATATATGACCTGACCTAACCTGTAGCAAACGCCGATCGACCCAATCGCTAAAAACAGCCACCAATCAGCGATCAGCTCTGTATAGCTGTCTTCAGTCCGCGATCAATTACGTCGTCTGCTGAATACGTGTTAGACTTCTACGTCCGTAGAACATCACATACGCCAACCAGAGTCGCCACAATGGTTTCAGATGCTATATTGTGTCCGAAATGACTGATTATGATTTACGGATTAAGCGCATTTCATGAAACGTTGGCCACAGCGCTGTTTTACACCGGACAAACGTATGGCCTTTTCTCTCGCTCGTAGGTAGAGTGGCGACTTTTGCGTAAACCGTAGTGGAAGTTTCGAATTTCGTGGACTGTTTTCATCCCAAAATTTCCTTCTCTACACACATTAAGTAAAAAAATTCCCCGACGAGCAGTGAAATGCATATTGTAAATATATGTACACTCTACATTTGGTCCGAGTTCTGCAGTTCACTAGAAGTGCGAAACTTAATCATTTTCTATCTCAGCTTAGCCTTTTGCAGGTGTTTCACTTCCTGCTCCCTGTGCTCGCTCGTCCGCCAGATCTTGGGTCGTGCTTCTTTAGCATTTTCAGAATAACAGGTAATTCGATAAACAGAAATACTATCAGAGATGTACAGGGCAACCCCTATACATCTCTGTACTTAGGCTTCTGTTTGCCATTTCGACAGAATTTATTGAGAAAGGTAACTAACGAGCAGAACTGGGAATGACTGTTCGCCTCTCTCTGTTTTGCTCTCTCTCTCTCTCTCCGCCCTTGATAATGCTGTGGTTCTCGCGTGTGTGTATGTGTGTGTGTGTGTTGTTGTTTACGTTAACGTTTTCTGGAGATTTTTTTTTTACCACTCATATCATTTTAAAAGCATCCAGAAAGTTCCCAGAGCCAACTGCCCATGTACTTGAATGGAGCTTCCAAATCCAATGTGTGTGTTTTCCTGTTCTGTTAAAACAACTCTTAAAAACGACAAGCTTGAAACAATTTATGAAAACTTTGTAGCGCAGAGCTACAAGAAGAATCACGCTGTTGATTGTGAGCAGCTCAATGGAAGAAAAAGAAGCTGTCGAGTTCCAGACCTGTCAGACACAAAAAAACTAAACACCTACTGCATTTTCTGTCAGTATGGCAAAAATAGCAGACATGTCTGCTACATAAAGCCCTATCCACTGTCAACTAATTTTAGCTCTGTTATTGTATTGTGATTGTATTAATTGTTATATTTTTATTGTATTATTGCAGGCTGGCTTATGCTGGGTGTCATCTCGCAGCGCAGCAGAAGAACCAGCACACCGGATAAATTTGTGTCAGCAGCATCAGAACTTAAATGGAACTATTACCCACTGCTGCTACAGGCAGCGAGGACATAGAGCAATAACTAGTCTGTGGAAATGTGGAGATGCTAGCAAGCAGAGTCAAGATAAGGACAGAACAATGGAGGTGTTGGATGATAGAATGGAGGTGTTGGATGATAGAATGGAGGTGTTGGATGATAGAATGAGTACATGTGAAGAAGAGACTATTGTCCCAGTCAAGACGGACACACAAGGTGCTGAATTACTTCATGACAGTATTGACACAGATGTGCACCAGACAGACCACAGTACTTCCTCTAGCTCTGACACATGTGTCAGCAACACAGGGATGAACAGCAGCAGAGAATCCATCATCACTTTCAGTGATAAACCTCAGCACACAGTTCCTGATCAGAATCAGGCAGGTGGATCGCATCACATGGATGTGGCAATGGAATCAGGTGTTCGTGTTTTGCCTTCAGTCCATGATCATCCCACTGTTGAGTGTGGGTCACACAAGCAGGTCACCTTGCCACACAGCGAGGACGGATCCGACGGCAAGACACAGGCTGATGACAATACACACGCCTTGTCGCTCGCTCAACACGGCGGCCAGCCACCCGTCATGTTCCTGGCAGGATCACAGCATGATGCAGTCAGTAACGTAGGCATAGAGGAAAAACCATTCAGTTGTTCAGAATGTTCGTTAAGTTTTAAAAGAAAGTCCGATCTCAAGCAGCATGTCAAACTTCACAGTGGAGAGAAGCCTTACGAGTGTTGGGAGTGTGGTTTAGCATTTGCCAGATCCTCCACTCTCAAGCGACACAGCAGGACACATACTGGGGAAAGACCATTCCAATGTACTGCCTGTCCAGCAGCATTCAGGACGACCTACGACCTCCAGAGGCACGTCTGGATACACACGGGAGAAAAACCATTTAAGTGCCCACACTGTGCCACAGGTTTCTCATCATCATCTGATCTCAAAGGTCATGTTGCCACTCACACTGGTGAAAAGCCGTTTAAATGTGAGTTTTGTCCATCTGCTTATACAAGATTGCGTTACTTGAAAATTCACAGCATGATGCACACAGGAGAGAGGCCATATAAGTGTGTGGAGTGCACAAAATCATACAGGACATCATTTGAACTGAAGACTCATATCAGGTCTCACACAGGGGAAAGGCCTTTTAAATGTCCTCAGTGCCCAGCCACATTTGATGTTTCTGCCAGTTTAAGGGATCATGCTGTGGTACATTCTGATGAAAAACCATTTCAGTGTCCAGACTGCTCAGCTGTTTTCAAGCGACTGTCAAATCTGAGAGCGCACCGCAAGAGTCACGGCAAAGCCAAGTCATTCCGGTGTTCCATGTGCCAGGTAGACTGTGCTGACATGTCCGACTTGAGAAGACACAGCCAGGTGCATGCAGATGAGAGACCATTTAAGTGCAACGTGTGTTCTGCCACATTCGCCTCTTCTTCAAATCTAAACAGACACACCAGGACTCACACAGGAGAGAAACCTTTTAGCTGTCAGTTGTGTAACTCCACATTCTCTCAGTCAAGTTCTCTAAAAGCCCACATGAAAACCCACACCCCTCGACCAAAACCCCCACCAGCATCTGTAACAACAAAAAAGCCTTTCCAGTGTAAGCAGTGTTCGGCCACCTTTGCAACCAAAATGTATCTGAGCAGGCATTCAGTGATTCATTCATCCGACAAACCTCACAAATGTTCACAGTGCTCTCGCGCATTTTTCACCTCCTCTGATCTGAAAAGACACATCAGAACACACACGGGGGAAAAGCCTTTTCAATGTGAGTTATGCAGGGCAGCGTTTGCCCAGACAACCACATTAAAAAATCACATGATGACACATACTGGTGAAAAACGCCCCAAGAGCTCGTGAAGTAATGTGTGTTTTAATTTTTATACATTAATTTTGTGTATTTAGGTTGTGTTTAACAGCTGCTGTAACTGAAATGTATTTGTTGGATGTTGATCTGGCGGTTGATTTGGTGTTGCACCTGTAGATCTTACAATGGTGTCTCCATTACAGGTTACAGTTAACACGCTAAGAAAACACGACCATTCTACAAGAGCCAGTGAAATTCTCAGGTGTTCCTTGAATTTCTGTGGGCAATTCAGTTACGGTGATTTCCACAAAAAATTGAAGTACCCATAGACCCTCTACCCCAAAACTGTGCACGCGCATGCACTTACACAATTTTTTTTTTCTTTATCAAACAAGGACCATTTGTAATGTCGGCTTGTGTGTGTGAACAGCTTACTTCAGTTAACCTTCGCGGTATGTTCCTGACTGATGTTCAGCAAAGGATGAAGACATTTTCTCCAGCTGATGTGTTCATTACAGTCTTGCTCATGTCTGTGAGCAAGAGAACAGTACTGATGAGTTAGTTACAGACTTTCAAGCGACAAAGGTATTACTGTTTCATCTTGCTTGCACCTCGAGCAGTTTCAGGAACATGTGTCTCTACTCAATCCACCATTGATCAACAATCGAGTGGAATAAATCACAACTTTTGTGTGTCTGTGCATATTGTGTGTGTTCAGTATTTGTGCGTGAATGTTTAGTGTATGTGTGTGAGTGGATGTGGTTTGTGCATACTACCATGTGCGTGTGTGCATGTGTGTGTGTGTGACCTGTGCAAGTTTCAAAGAGTGTGTGTCTGTTTTTGTAAACGGGTACATAATAATAATAATAATACCGGTAATAATAGCTCTTATAAAGCGCTAGTAGTCTGCTACAAGAGCACTCAGTGCGCTACACACACACATTCTCACGCATACATGAAACACTAATTACATGTGCGGGGGGGTAGATGATACTACAGATCATATGCTGTCTTGAATAGATAAGTTTTTAGTTTTGATTTAAACTGTGGGAGGGTCTGGGTGTTCCTAAGGGAGGGAGGCAGAGAATTCCATACCTGGGGGGCACAGAAACTGAAAGAGCGCTCGCCGAAGGTTTTGATAATACATACATGAACTACATGTATATATATATATATATATATGTATTATCAAATTCATCAAAACTCTAAAAGATTCAATGCAATCCACTGTATATTGCAGTTTTGTTTATTGCACAACTCCAGTAAACCTTGAATTCTGTCAACAGAATCTATTAATGAGAAGCGTAAACCTAAAATGAAATGGAAGTTTACACGCAGTTCTCTTAGAAGCCTTACATCACAGAAATGGGAATCCACTCTGAGGAACAGCTCTGCATTCCACACAAGAGAGCAATAGATTATACCCAAGCAGATGTGTCTACGCAAAAGACAGTAATGTGTACGCTATACATGGAAGACATTCACTAACATCCCTTGTGTACAATGCTAGTGAGAACACGCCCACTGTTCGGTAAAGACAAATACAGCATTATTATCAACATCGCCTATGCAATGTTGGTGTACATGTAATTGGATTTTATAGACAGCGCAGGATATGCAGTGTACACATTATGTGCGCTATTCTCCATATCCACTGTCAATATTCCATGAACACGTAAATATATATCATATATAATATGCGAATTTTAGTCAGCACCACAAGTACAATACCTGAGCACCTTCCAAGTAGCTAATTGTCTAATGATGTATTTGTTGTTTAGTTCAAACCACAAAAGTACCTCTATAACCTTGATCCATCACCTAAAACCCAGTATCCATTGATCCTTACACACCCATGGTGTTTGGCAGTCATTTACCCACACAGTACCCTTGGCTGTACATGGTGTTTGACAGTCATTTACCCACACAGTACCCTTGGCTGTACATGGTGGGTGCACACACACCTGCTATTTTATGGAGGTGATCTGGTCAATATTCCTGACTGTATATATATATGTACACCCATGGTTTTCACACCTTCATACCCATTCCTTCCCTGCCTTCAACCAATAAGGTACGCGTAATGCAAAACCAATGGTAAATGATTGGGGTGGTAAACACAAGTATGGTAAATGATTGGGGCGGTAAACACAAGTATGGTAAATGATTGGGGCGGTAAACACAAGTATGGTAAATGATTGGGGCGGTAAACACAAGTGTAAGCTATGACATTTTCATCCTGTTTTGTTTTTGCACTTCTCACATGTCAGACTAAAAGGGGCATTGCACAAAGACAGAAAATGGTGAGTGTGTTTGTGAATTACTCGAGAGTTAGCTCATGTCAAGGAATGGCTGGGCCACTGCATGTTCTGTCATCTCTTCGTGCGTTCTCTTCAGATGCCTCTTGAGCTGGCCATAGTGGGTGAAGGTCACCCCACACTGCTTGCAAACAAAGGGCTGGTCACCTGTGTGTATGCGCATGTGGGCGATCAGAGGACTTTTGCCGATGAAGCCAGCCTTGCACTCGACGCACACAAATTTCTTGTCTGCCGTGTGTTTTCTCTTCTCGTGTCTCTTCAGATACCTGGCTTGAGCGAAAGCCGCCCCGCAGTGAGTACACACAAAAGGTTTGTCCGCGGACTGCGCCTGCAGTACTTTACCCATCTCTGTCACAGCCGAACCATCAACCTCCGCCACTGCTGAGCCGTCATTAGGATGGGATGGGCGGTCATCAGCATCGGCGTGCTTGAGCCGCACGTGTTTTTTTAGACTGCGCGACTGGATAAACACAGCACCACAGTCCTGACACACAAACCGCCCTGACCCACGGTGGGTCTGCGTGTGTTGTTTTAACGACCCCTTGTTGCCAAACGTCGCCCCACACTCGGAGCATTCGAACGGCCCTTCTTGGGTTCTGTGAGAACGCATGTGTTTGAGGAGGTTTTTCTTGAGGGAGAAGGTTTGGCCGCAGTCATTACAGGAGTAGGACCTGCAGCAAGCTTGTTGTTTGCTGTGCTGCACCCAGTGACTGCGCTGTGTGAACGACATCCCACACTTCTCACACAGAAATGGTTTCACTCCTGTGTGAGTCACAGTGTGCATCTTGAGTGCCGAGTTCTGGGTAAACGCAGCCCCACAGTGTACACACACGTAGGGTTTCTCACCAAGATGTTTTGCTTGAACGTGCCGCTTCAGGTGACTGGCGTGAGTGAAAGCGAAGCCGCAGTCTTTACACAAGAAAGGTCTGTACCCCGTGTGACGTAATCTGTGCGCCTTCAACTTTCCAATTTCTGAGAAAGCCGAGCCGCAAACATCACATATAAAAGACTTGTCCACAGCAGCTGTGTGTTTCCTCAAGATGTGTTTCTTCAGAGCACCACACTGATAAAATGCAAAGCCACAGTCCTTGCAAACATATGGTCTTTCTCCTGTGTGGATTCTAACATGTTTTTTCAAGTCACCGCGGTCTCTAAAGGCGTAGCCACACTCATCGCAGACAAATGGTCGCTCCCCTGTGTGAACGCGCATGTGAACTGTGAGGGCACCCTTCCAGCTGAACGAAGACCCGCATTCTGTACATACAAATGGTTTTTCGCCAGTATGAGTGCGCATGTGTCGCGTGAGGACAACACGCCAGTTAAAAGATGCCCCACAGTCTTTACAAATGTATGGTTTGGCACCTGCCTTCTTACCGCTTTGTCTACTGATGCGGCTCATTTTCCCACCATCTTTCCCCTTATTTTCTGCACCACTTTTTTCCACAGTTGTCTGCCCTTGTCGTCTGCTGCTTCTCCTGGTGTTCTCTTGCACCTTGACCTTGACCTCGCTTCTCATCTCTACAGCTTGGTCAGGTCTGCTCTGCTGGACGCGAGGTGACTTTCTTCTGACCCCGACAGCGTCGTGTGACTTGGATACAGCAGGCGACTCACCCTGGACACATGAGTCGGGAATGTGTGGACATTCTGACGTCTTTCTCTCATTTGTAGAAGGGCTAGATGCATGCTGTGTTTGGCTATCAGAGAAGTGGGCCAACTGTTGCGTTTGGCTGACAGAAAAGTCAGCCGACTGCTGCGTTTGGCTGATTAAAGAGTCAGTCATCTCCTGCAAGTCCCTGGCATCACTGTTCTCTTCCACGTCCAAGCCGCTGATGTCACCAAAACTGATCTGGATGTTCTGAAGGTCAAGGTCACTGTCAGGTTCCAGGCAGAATGGGGACTGAGTCAAGCTGAACTTAGAGTCGCTTGTACTGGTTGTCAGGACCTGACTACTGTGCACATCAACCTGCAAGTCACGTGCTACTGCTCTCGTCCATGTGGTGCTACCTTGCTCCGTTGCATCTCTCTCCCTCTTCATATCCTCAGTAATGTGAAAAGACACAGGGCTGCCCGACAGAGAGGCGTGGTTGTCCAACATGGAGGTAGGGTTGTCAGCCAGGGAGACATGGTTATCCAACTGGGAGGCGTAATTCTTTGATGGGGTGACATGGTTATCAGCCGGAGTAGTAGTACCAGTGCTGTTGTCAGCCAGGGGGGTGTTGTTGTCAGCCAGGGGGGTATTGTTGTCTGTCAGGGGGGTGTTGTTGTCAGCCAGGGGGGTATTGTTGTCTGTCAGGGGGGTATTGTTGTCTGTCAGGGGGGTATTGTTGTCTGTCAGGGGGGTGTTGTTGTCTGTCAGGGGTTGTAACACGCGTGGAGTGTGAGAAATCTGTTGTACTGGAGTTTTGGTGCTGTCCGGATACAAGTGATCTTGTTGTGAGAGTTGCTGACACGTTACACAGCAGAGAGTAAGGGGACCATAGCAACGTTTACAATGGGTGGCTGACTGTACTTCTGGCTTCCTGCTTTCATATCTGAAACACACACACACACACACACACACACACACACACACACACACACTACATGAACATTCACATCACTATCTGACAGTTATGATGTGAGGACGTTTTCCCCACAGCTTTCTCCCCCGTTCTGCCAGTACATACATGTGCTGGTGTTTTTTTCAACCATAAAAATTGTCTCTCCCTTCCATTTCTCAGTCCTTTAACTTGGAGCAGGCTTCTGCTAAACAATGGTAATTTGTGTGTGTGTGTGTGTGTGTGTGTGTGTGTGTGTGTGTGTGTGTGTGTGGGTTTGGGTTTTTTTTTTGCTGGGTTTGTTGTTGTTGTTGTTGTTGTTTTTCTACAGCTTTTTCCTTCGTTTGTTCCTTTTTCTACAACAAGTTGTTCAGTACACATCATGTCACTCACTTTTCAATAAGGAAACCTGCAATCTGCAAATCCGAGGTCAGGCCAATGTCCTGTCCAATTTTCCTCCAGCGAAGAAGTATTTCTCTTCTGTCACACATCACACTGCAGTCTGCAGTCCCAACAGTCTCCAAGTTCACAGCCAGTGCTGTCATTGTGTTGTGTGATTGTGCTAGACCATGTCCTGTGTCCATAACTGTAACTGTTGTATCTCCATGCAGTTCCTTCTCTCCTTCAGCTTCACACTGTGACGATTGTCATTTATGCAGACTTGCTCCCAACTCTGTGAATCTGTGAATGACAAAGTTTTTTTTTAAAATTAATAATATTATTAATCCTACTGGGCACGCTGGACCAGTAAAGTGAATGTCACAACATTAGTCTAAATTCAGAAATGAAGACTTGCATAAGAAAATGTTCTTTTTCCGTTGTAACTGTATCAGATGCACAACATTACACTTCGTAACTCCGTCAGTCAAGTAGGAAATTGATCATGGGTCACCAAACGGAAAGGACATTAAGATACATGTGTGCAGACCTTCTATCTGGTGGTCTTGGGTGTAGGAAAAAGAATACATGTGGAGACAGGCACGTCCACGTATTACCCTCAGGTTGCACTGCCTGCGTTACAGGCCGTGTTCTGTGGCCCTACTCCGCTGAGCAGCTCAGAAGGCGGAAGCGACAGTATGTCGACTTGCTTACCGAGACAGCCTTATGTTCATAGATTTAGTTTCGTACATGTATACTAAGTGGCGTGTCTGAAAACCTGGGTGTTTTGTGTGTGTGAGTGTGTAAGGGGAGGGAGGAGGGGCGAGGGGGACTGCTAGTGATAATCTGTATCCAATTTGGAAGGCTAGCCGAATTACAAAAGTTTATAATCAATTCTCTTTTGTGCAAGAAACAAAAATGAGTTTCAGTCGCCTGCAATCCGGTCGGGGTGCATATATATGAAAACGTGCGTATAGGGTCCATGAACTACCTGCGACTGGTCACGCGCTACGCGCGACTGGTCATGAACGACGCGCGGCTGGTCATGTGCGACGCGCGGTTGGTCATATGCGACGCGCGGTTGGTCATGCGCTACCCGCGATTGGTCATGGGCTACCCGCGATTGGTCATGCGCTACCCGCGATTGGTCATGGGCTACCGCGACAACTAGCGACTGGTCATGAAAAACGGGCGACGGGCGACCGGCCGTGATATTGGTCATGCGCGACGGGCCGTGATATTGGTCATGCGCGACGGGCCGATATTGGTCATGCGCGACGGGCCGTGATACCAACTGCGCTCGGTATAGAAAAGTGTAGAATAGAAGAACCACTACTTCGCCTACTTCTTCCTTGACTCAAGACATGTACAACGGTGGGAGTAATGGGGGGGGGGGGCGTGGGGGGCGGGTGCAGTAACTAAGCAAGGTTGTTACCATCTGTATGTGATTGGTTAAAACTCAATCAGTCTTGCACCCCCCCCCCCCCCCCGTCAGTCACCCTTCACACCAGTCTGTGTCTGTTGATTGGTCAAAGCTCATACGTCAATCAGTCTTAGTTTTGAGACACCGGGTATTGAGGCGTGTAAGGGCCGCCGCCTGTCTCGACGTGACGTCAAACAAAAGACAGAGCACGTGCCCGCCCATAGTATCGCACCTGGGAAGAGCTCCACAAATCACTGGGGGGGGGGGGTGCTGGTGGGCGATCGGTCATGCGCGACTGGTCATGCGCGTCGCATATGACCAACCGCGCGTCGCATATGACCAGCCGCGCGTCGTTCATGACCAGTCGCGCGTAGCGCGTGACCAGTCGCAGGTAGTTCATGGACCCTATACGCACGTTTTCATACCTCCGGGGTGGGCCAGTGCGTGCCGGTACCTGTGTGTACCGTGTGTGTGTGTGTGTGCACCCGGCCGGCGCACCGGGCCGACCGTCCGGGCCGTCAGGACTCGGAGTTAGTGCGTGACCGTCAGTGATTTAAGTCCCGGCCCGCCCCGCAAATCATAGTCAGTACAGCCGGTATGAGCTGGAAATGAAAATTGGCCGGATTCAAATGTATATTTGATTTTGTAAGTGAAAGACTAGTCTATAGTCTGACAGATCATCGCCCACTGTGTCAAGTTAGTGCACTTGATCGGGAGACCTCGGCGTACTAGTAGTCAGTCAAGCGCGGCTCACTGAGTTGGCCGGGCTGCCGTGAGAGTCTCAGGCATCCCCGGCGACTGTTCCGGCAAGCGTCACTGAGTCAGTACTGACGGACTGACATGATCATGGCCAAGCCGCCATCCGAACTTGCTCGTTTGGTGGACGCGGGAAATTTTCAGTCAGTCTTAGTATGAGTTATCGGGATCCCATGTGTATTTTTTTTTTAAAGAGCAGCGGTAATGTGTCTTCACTGACGGTTTCCCTCGAGTCTCCCGGGTCAAGTTGTCTCGCGGGCTGTGGCGGGCCGCCGGGAACTCAGTGACGGTCAGTCACAGTGACAACTGCCAGTCAGTGCCAGAGTGTTATTTAATCAGTAAGACTGACTGAGTAAGACTGAAGCCCCGCCGCCGGCTATTCAGTCACTGCCGGACTGAGTCACAGTGATGAACCGGCTGTCGTAGCCGCCATTCACGCAGTCTTGTCACAAAGGTTCCCCTCTGAGATGTCTGTATTCCAAATTAGGTAATTGCAATGCTGCCACCAGTCTTTCGGCTCAGTCAGTCTGTCAGTTGTAGTCAGTTTATGTAACTTGACTCACTGAGCTTGATTTCGGTAACCGTAGTGAACCGATAACTTGATCAGTCCGGCCCACGCAGTATCACATGATGACTCGAGTTCTGTAGTAGTGACTGAGTAGACGGTCACTGAAGTTGTCTACTGAATGGCCCAAGGCCGCCTACATTAAGGGGTCACAGTCAGTTGAGAATAACCTGCAAAATGAAATTGGAAAAGATCACGTGACGGCTGTGCCACTGATAATATGGCATGAACTCCGCACTGACTGAGTCACAAATGCAGTGTCAAGACTGATTAAACGGAACTTACTAACTGGGACCGGCTATTAGTTTCCCTCATACGGAGGGCTTGAACTCAGTACAAATTAAGCCAGATTTCAGTCTCAGCGTCATAGAATTCCCGGTGCTAGACGTTAATAGTATTACTTTACTGAAATGCTGCAGGGTTGTTCCAGTATTATATTATTAATTTCTTGGAATATAACCGGCCGTGACGTGACCGTGATACACTGTAAAACTGAAGGACTCGACTGAGAAGAAAATGTTTCTCATAATCCTATCACTAAAGTGTTGCCGAACTGACGTCTCCAGCTAATACGGTTTATATCAGTGTTTTCTTTACTGCATTGGGCGCCAAACTACGGAGTCACTCACTGAATTTCCATATTATATGACCCGGCCAGAGACTGACTGACTGACATACAGATGTTTCCGGCTGAGTCAGTCAGTGTCGGTTACACTGACAAGTCGTGTATTACTGACAACTGAAACTGCTTAGTGACGTCAAGTTGGGGCCCCCAGGAACAGCTTTTTTTTCAGCCCAGCTGATAAGCGTCAGTTGTTTTGCAGTATTCGGCATAGGCTGTGTGTCGCTGTTACCCATAGTGTGATAAGACCGATTGAGGAAGTAGCTCAAAGCCGGTATGCACACGCACCTTGCGGATTAGAACTGAACCGCATACACATACTCAGCTCGGACAAGGTTTTTTGAGACATAGGGCCGTGCTACCTGAAAATGTAATATACCAGACAGATTCCTTATGTAGTGTCTCGTAACTACGATGTGATCAGCGTTGTCACTCAGGTTATCTCTAGTATACACGGCGGTCTGCAGGAGGCGCCGTACGTGATGAGTTGTTGGGATTTAGTATGTGATATTGGCCACCACACCGCCGACGGTACAATCAGTGTGCACTGTATCTGGACACTGAGTCTGTGTAGCAATTCTCAGTTTAACACGTCAGTCGTGTTGATCTTATAGAAGCACTTGGACTGACAGGCTATTCTTGTGGCTGATTATGACGTGATTATATACGAAGACTGATACTGCGGGTTGGCTCAGACTGTGTGTTGGTCAGTCGGTGTATGGCGTTGTCACAACTTGAGCCCCATTCACAGTGACCATTCCAGCTGTAGACACTGAGTACCAAAGATCATCATCCGTCAATACATTAGAGCGGGACTGAATCGTGACTGTGGTGTTTAGTCAGGTGTAGCCAAGGCCGCTTCTTGTTTCTGCTGACCGCTTTGCAACTGGGCACAGTCAGTCAGTGTGTGGAGTTTTTGTTCCTCTCTACAACCGATTGAGTGTTTTTTTGTTTTTTGTTTTTTTGTGTGTTTGTTGTTGTTGTTGTTTTTAACCAAAGATGCGTCACTTGAAGAGCCGAGGGTGGCCGTATAAAGTGGGGTTTGTGTGTCTGCTTGTGGCCACTCTGTGTCTCACGCTGGGTGTTCTGTGTCCTGGCTGGATACGTCACACAACTGCTGGCGTCACGCGCTATGGCGGACTGTTTGTGACGTGTCGTGACGGTGTGACCCGCTGTCAGACGGTGGACCTGGAACGTTACCCAGGTGAGATTCAAAGCGTTACAGCCAAGAAAAAAAAAATGAACGGGTGGGGAGGGGGGGGGGGGGCAGCTATGAACAACTTGAACTAAGGTACCGGCAAAGGAGACCTGTGTCACTAAAGACGGACATGCATATCATTATATGTCCGACTCCGTCTGCCCCCCCCCCTTCCCCCCGACTCGTTCATCAATCACAAGACTGTATGATCTTCTTGGGCGGTGCCGTGGATTATGAAATTACACATGGCCTTCTGATATGTGATAAAACTCTCTGACTTTAATTTTACAGTCATTTTTGTTTTGTACACTAGTCAGTAAGCTGACGATACGGCATCAGTTTGCCGTGTACTGGCAAAACAAAGTAAGTCCGTAGAAGTCACCATTTGAGGAAAAAGACCATTATGTCAATGTCTTTCAGTATCTTGAAAAATCACTCATTTTCCGGTCCATCGTGTAACGAGACGGCATCGGTGACTGACTTAGGGCATTACACTGACGGCATTACAACCCGTAGAGGGGTGGTCTTCCGGCTCCGTGCAGAACTGACTGACTGACGTGACTCTGACATGACTTCTTGACGGTTCAGTGGCGGCGCGGCAAGTTAGTAAAACATGACGGCCGACTGAAGTGCAAACCGTCCACAATAACAATACTAATAACAAAATCAGTCAGTGTGCCATAGCCCTCAGTGTGCCATAACCCTCAGTGTGCCATAACCCTCAGTGTGCCATAACCCTCAGTGTGCCATAACCCTCGACACTGATTTCCGGCCGGCCGGTCAGGGTAACGTGCACTAGAACCAGTGACCATGGACGGCGTCATGGTCTTTGCTACGACCGTGACTGGGCAAGACTGTGACGGCAGAGCCGCTTCCCATCCCGCGTCAGAGCCAGTGAGTGAAGTTCTATCGCTTCCACTATGATTCAGTCGCCTCCCATCTCACGTCAGTGCCGAGTGAAGTTCCTCAGTATCGCTTCCGTTCAGTCGCCGCGGCCGGCTTCAGTTCAACAAGCAACTGGCAAAGAGATGACCTACAGAATGAGTAGGTGTGAAAGTGAATCCAGATGATACGCGCTGATTTCCAAAACTGCTTTTACCTGATCACCACCAGCGATAATAGTGGGCCGGAAAGCCGGGCCACGTCAGTATCCCACGCCTTGCAGCTGGCTACACTGAGTCAGTCTCAAAACTGTTGGTCCTACTCTGGTCTGCCCTTGACGAGTCTCGGTACCCCAATACGCACCTTGTCTCTCAATTCTACTGACCTTTTTATCTTTTTGTTATTGTTGTTGTCAAATTGTTGTTGTTTTTAAAACCACCTTTGCCGCCGTTTTCTTTGCCTTTCCCGGCCACCCCAAATGTGTCAGTGCGCCTCAGAGCCGGATGGCCACGGAATCACCATAACCACTGATACCCACTGCCGGTCTAATCAGTGTGTGTGTGTGTGTGTGTGTGTGTGTGTGTGACAGAGAGACTGCGGGCCACCCAGTGTCTGGAGATCCTGGGTTTGACGTGTCTGGTGCTGGGGTCAGTGTTTGCAGTGTTGGACAATGTGTGGCCGGCCACCAAGATGACGTCAGGCTCCGCCAGGGCACAGACCCTCATACCGGACATACTGACACTAGCCGGAGGTAAGTCAGTACGTCATTGTCTGTGTCACTGTCGCCATTCGTCTATGGGACATTCTCATACTCAATGGCAGGTAAGCGGCACGCGCTTATCGTTCGTTGGTCCGTCATTAGACAGACAGGTGGTAATGACGTCACTTGTATCCATCTTACCCAACGTCTTTTACAGTGACTGGGGGGTAAGTACGTAAGTATTTATCTTATTGTGCTGAGGATTTAACGTCCTTTTCCACCATGTCACAGTATGGGTGATATCAGACAATCTTGGAGCAATGAGAAAAGGCACAAAATTAATAGTTGTCACACCCAGGACTCGAAGTTACGACCCGTGCATGGAAAGTCTAACGTTCTACTGCTTGGTAATGATGGAAACCCGTGTCAGTGTCTCCCAGTGTCAGTTGTCCCAGTGTCAGTTGTCCCAGTGTCAGTTCTCCCAGTGTCAGGTCTCCCAGTGTCAGGTCTCCCAGTGTCAGGTCTCCCAGTGTCAGTGTCAGTTGTCCCAGTGTCAGTTGTCCCAGTGTCAGTGTCAGTGTCTCCCAGTGTCAGTGTCTCCCAGTGTCAGTTGTCCCAGTGTCAGTTGTCCCAGTGTCAGTTCTCCCAGTGTCAGGTCTCCCAGTGTCAGTGTCAGTTGTCCCAGTGTCAGTTGTCCCAGTGTCAGTGTCAGGTGTCCCAGTGTCAGTTGTCCCAGTGTCGGGTCTCCCAGTGTCAGGTCTCCCAGTGTCAGTTGTCCCAGTGTCAGGTCTCCCAGTGTCAGGTCTCCCAGTGTCAGGTCTCCCAGTGTCAGTGTCTCCCAGTGTCAGTTGTCCCAGTGTCAGTGTCTTCCAGTGTCAGTTGTCCCAGTGTCGGGTCTCCCAGTGTCAGGTCTCCCAGTGTCAGGTCTCCCAGTGTCAGGTCTCCCAGTGTCAGTGTCTCCCAGTGTCAGATCTCCCAGTGTCAGTGTCAGTTGTCCCAGTGTCAGTTGTCCCAGTGTCAGGTCTCCCAGTGTCGGGTCTCCCAGTGTCAGTTGTCCCAGTGTCGGGTCTCCCAGTGTCAGGTCTCCCAGTGTCAGGTCTCCCAGTGTCGGGTCTCCCAGTGTCAGGTCTCCCAGTGTCAGGTCTCCCAGTGTCAGGTCTCCCAGTGTCAGTTTCAGTTGTCCCAGTGTCAGTTGTCCCAGTGTCAGTGTCAGGTCTCCCAGTGTCAGTGTCTCCCAGTGTCAGTGTCTTCCAGTGTCAGTTGTCCCAGTGTCGGGTCTCCCAGTGTCAGGTCTCCCAGTGTCAGTGTCAGTTGTCCCAGTGTCAGTTGTCCCAGTGTCAGGTCTCCCAGTGTCAGTGTCTTCCAGTGTCAGTTGTCCCAGTGTCGGGTCTCCCAGTGTCAGGTCTCCCAGTGTCAGTGTCAGTTGTCCCAGTGTCAGGTCTCCCAGTGTCAGGTCTCCCAGTGTCAGTGTCAGTTGTCCCAGTGTCAGTTGTCCCAGTGTCAGTGTCAGGTCTCCCAGTGTCAGTGTCTCCCAGTGTCAGTTCTCCCAGTGTAAGTTCTCCCAGTGTCAGGTCTCCCAGTGTCAGTGTCAGTTGTCCCAGTGTCAGTTGTCCCAGTGTCAGTGTCGGGTCTCCCAGTGTCAGTGTCTTCCAGTGTCAGTTGTCCCAGTGTCGGGTCTCCCAGTGTCAGTTGTCCCAGTGTCAGTTCTCCCAGTGTAAGTTCTCCCAGTGTCAGGTCTCCCAGTGTCAGTTCTCCCAGTGTAAGTTCTCCCCAGTGTCAGGTCTCCCAGTGTCAGTTCTCCCAGTGTCAGGTCTCCCAGTGTCAGGTCTCCCAGTGTCAGTGTCAGTTGTCCCAGTGTCAGTTGTCCCAGTGTCAGGTCTCCCAGTGTCAGTTCAGTCTCCCAGTGTCAGGTCTCCCAGTGTCAGTGTCTCCCAGTGTCAGTGTCGGGTCTCCCAGTGTCAGTTGTCCCAGTGTCAGTGTCAGGTCTCCCAGTGTCAGTTCAGTCTCCCAGTGTCAGGTCTCCCAGTGTCAGTGTCAGTTGTCCCAGTGTCAGGTCTCCCAGTGTCAGTTCTCACAATGTCAGTCTCCCAGTGTGAGGCTGGGATAGAGTGAGACTGTGAAGAAGTCAGGAAAACAAAGTTTATGAAGTTTATCATGAAAAGACTCACTACAATCTTTTTTTTTTAAATCACACCTGACCCGGTATTGGTGTAAGACATGTATTTGTAATAAAGGCAATATTGTCAGTAATTAAACGCAACGACTATAAATGTTTCACAGAAAGTAAGAAAACTTATGAAAGGCCCAGTGCAGCCGCCAGTTGGTCCGAACATTTTGTAAGGAAACAAATATGAGTTGCATTGAAAGATCAAGTTGTGCTTATGAAACAAGAAACAATACTATTTTTAGGTAATCATCATGAACACTGCACATCTTTCTTCCAGCTGCTTCATCCTTTATTGGCGTCATGGTTTACATCGGCGAGTATGATGTCATCGTGAAGACGCCGGGTGTGTCATACGGCTACTCTATGGTGCTCTCCCTTCTCGCCTCGCTGTTGGCAGGCGGTGCTGCCATCTTGATCTTCATCGGCAATCGGATGCAGCCAGCTGGCGTCCAGGATGGTCATGTCCACCCACACACCCACGATCCAGACCAGTTGCACTTTGAAAATCAGTCAAGCGTGGGTGGCCCAGACGGCTCCCAGAAGTGCCAGGTTGCCAGAAAACGGTGTGCAGCGTCCTGGTAGCGGCACATCAGATGCGTAGGTCAAGCCAGCAGGCCTTGAGTACCGGCATACCAAGTCAACTGTTGACATTCACCCCTCCGTCATGAGTAAGCTGATCAAACAGTTGAAATTAATCATGGGTGTGCTTAGTTAGCAGCTGTCATCAGTCTATCAGCTGTGAGAATGCTAATTCAGCATTTGACAGTAATCCCTTGGCTATGATGACAGTTCACGTTGATCTGTCTGCCATGATTATTACATTAATCCATCCACTTAGCCGAGTTAACAGTTGACATGTGTATTGTGTACACTGAGTGACCAGTTGACATTAATCCGTCCACCATACATATGCTTACTGATCAGTTGACATTAATCCGTCCAAGTATGTTAATGACCAGTTGACATTAATCCATCCACTAAGTTAAGTATGTTAATGACTGCTTGACATTAATCCGTCCAAGTATGTTAATGACCGGTTGACATGAATCCATCCACTATAAGTATGTTAATGACCGGTTGACATGAATCCGTCAAAGTATGTTAACGACCAGTTGACATTAATCTGCCTGCCATGTGTGATGGCAGAACTGTAACTTAGCATAAAGTGAACTGCTGAGACAAACACAATTACTGGTACAATTAACAGGGTAATTGAGATTAATTGAGATTACAATGTGTGTGTGTTTCGGATGGGGGTCGGGGGGGGGGGGGGGACGGCTGAACAATAAACCAAAAATCCCATCTACTGGGTGGACCTGGGGCATTCATTGTGGGTGGGTGGTGGTTCTCTTTTACACCTGTCACACATGCTGTGGCTTAAGGGGGGGGGGGGGGGGGAAGAAGGAGGAAGAAAAGTTGAATTTGAAGTGTAAAACTTAATGCAGGCAGTATAACCAAGATTTGTGTCAATAATAGCTGTTGATTACTGTTGCCTATACATATCCAGAGTCCTTACAGTAATGAGCTCTTGCATGTCTCAGTTTGTCTCGAATGCTGACAATGTGACTGTTGGATTGGTCACTGTACCATATCATTGTGCCATACGATATGATTATTGCCATCAGTCCCTAGACACGTTGCACATGACAAGACCACTGGACAAGATTGTTTGACTGTGTGTCAAAATCTGTAGTTTCATAGCTCATACCAGCTTGTCATGTGCAAAGAATTGATTTACTGAACTTATCTCTGTGTGTTTGTGTGTATACCGGTAGTCAGGCTGTGATAAACTCCACTCCGTTAAGGAACACCACCTAAAGGAAACAGGTAGATTTCAGCCTTCACACTGTCACCCTGTCATGTGTTGATAATCACTGTGTCTTTTTGCCTGCTGTCAGTTTTTGTTTACAGTGTGTGCGGAGTATGAAAATTGGCACGGTTCCAATTCTGTACAGTGCTGTCAGTGTTGGCGTTCAGTCCAAGGTGCACAGCCCCCCCCCCCCCCCCCCCCAGGTGCCCTCATGTATACATTTATGTGACAAGGGTTGGGAAGCAGGGAGGAGAGGGAATAGTAGGGGGGTGGGAGGATGGGGAGTGAAAGGGGGGGGGGGGGGGGTTAGCAAGGTGAGGAGGTTCCATATACTATGAAAATTGGCACGGTTCTAATTCTGTACAGTGCTGTCAGTGTTGGCGTCCAGTCCAAGGTGCACAGCCCCCCCCCCCCCCCCCTCCCCCGGTGCCCTCATGTATACATTTATGTGACAAGGGTTGGGAAGCAGGGAGGAGAGGGAATAGTAGAAGGGGGGGGGGGGGAGTGAAGGGGGGGGGGTAGCAAGGTGAGGAGGTTCCATCTACTTCCTTGTTGGACTGATCGGGCTGGATATGGGCCAATACAACCTGCCTGGTATGTGAGGAAAATTTATCTTGATTCTGTGTGTGTGTGTGTTTTTTTTTAGTCACTTAAGGCAGATGGTTATTCTCTGCATGTGTACTACATGTAAAGGCAATTATCATCTGTAAATGACCTGTTCAGTGAAGTCCTGTATGAACAAGAATTCCTTGCTCTTGGTAAACTTGCAGAGGGTGGGTGGGTGTTTTGGAGTTTAACTCTTTGACGACGGAGCGCAATTTCTGACACACGATTTCCTATAGGAAATCGTGTGTCAGAAATTGCGCTCCGTCGTCAAAGAGTTAATGTCCTTTTCCACCATGTGTGGGTGGTATCAAAGATGGGGCAACGAGAAAAGGGCAGCACAAATATTTTGCCCCAGCAGGGATTCAAACTCACGACCCGAGCACTAAAAGTCCAACGCTGTACCATTCAGCTATCCCAGGTCCTCGGTAAACTTGCAGAGAACAAGCACTGAACTTTTTGGTCCGCTCTGACTTGCCATGACCCAGATAAAGGCTCAACTACTACAACAAACAGTTTTAAAAGTGCCGATTTTACACCTCCGGCAAACATTTTTCTTTGACGCTGGTTTATGTTAGATGTTTACATTATTTTAAATATCACAGGTCATCCGATTCTTGTTCTAATAATAACTAATAAATATCCAAGAACGTTAACGTCAGCACGTAGTGAGTTAACGTCAGCACGTAGTGAGTTAACGTCAGCACGTAGTGTATTCAGTTAACGTCAGCACGTAGTGTATTCATATCCATGTACACATCTATACTGTTACTGTAGTGTGAGGGCATACATGCGCACACACACATACACACACACACTCACACTCTCTCACACACACACACACTGACACACTCTCACACACACACACTGACACACACACACACTCTCACACACACACTCTACCTCTCACACACACACACTCACACACACACTCACACATATACACACTCACACTGACACACACTCTCTCACACACACACACACATACACTGACACACACACACACTCTCACACTCTTACACACACTCTCACACACACACTCTCACACACACACTCACACACACACACACTCACACACACACACTCACACACACACACTCACACACACACACACACACTCACACACACACTCTCACACACACACACTCTCACACACACACACTCTCACACACACACACTCACACACACACTCTCACACACACACTCTCACACACACACACACACACACACACACTCTCACACACACACACACACACACACACACACACACACACACACACACTCTTCACTGTCAGTCATGAATACAAGAGACACAGTTCTGACTTGCTTTGTGTCTTGATCTTGTAATGAATAAATAATGTATAACATTCATATTTCAACGTGTCCTCGCCGACACTCACAGTACAGAAGGTAGTTGTGAGAATGCATCAGCCATTATATGCCAACGCCCCCTACAGTGAGTTGTCTACCATCATATAAACACCAAGCAACAATTCAATGCAAATAAGCACAGGTTATCTCCCATTGATCCACTGTAGCTCCTGTGAGAGGTAGCTTCCCTGGGGGCAGAAGTTGAAAACTGTTGTGACTTGCACCAACTGGCTGGCTCCAGATAAAAACAGTTATTGCACTAAAACGCTGCTGGTGTTCATGTGAGTAGAGAGCTGGATGGTCCTCTGACACAGCAGCAGCAGCAGCAGTACCCCTCATCCCATTGTGCCGCCAGCAGGAAACAGTTTGACTATGAAAACCTGGAAAAGAAACCATGTTGCATCATCTCACAGTCACAATGCACTGAACAAATGTATAACATGTATATATACAGGGCCAACACACACAGCATTCCATGAGCACCACACACAACAAGTGACCTTCGCTTCGGTTGTCTGTACTTTTACACATGAAGTTGACAGAAGCAGCAGCAACACTTACACAGAAAACCCGCTACACAGGAGACAAACCGTCTCCACAGGAGACAAACCCGCTCCACAGGAGACAAACCGTCTCCACAGGAGACAAACCGTCTCCACAGGAGACAAACCCGCTCCACAGGAGACAAACCGTCTCCACAGGAGACAAACCTGCTCCACAGGAGACAAACCGTCTCCACAGGAGACAAACCCGCTCCACAGGAGACAAACCGTCTCCACAGGAGACAAACCGTCTCCACAGGAGACAAACCCGCTCCACAGGAGACAAACCGTCTCCACAGGAGACAAACCCGCTCCACAGGAGACAAACCGTCTCCACAGGAGACAAACCCGCTCCACAGGAGACAAACCGTCTCCACAGGAGACAAACCCGCTCCACAGGAGACAAACCGTCTCCACAGGAGACAAACCCGCTCCACAGAAGCCAAACCTGCTCCACAGGAGACAAACCACACAGGGGACAAACCTGCTCCACAGGAGACAAACCACACAGGAGACTAACCTGCTCCACAGGAGACAAACCTGCTCAAACTGTAGTGAAAAGCCTGAGACAAAGGCCCATGCTACTGTAAGTTCTTTGTCACTTGTGATGAATATTGTGCATGTCAGTGTGGTACAGAGAGATTTCAACTCACTTTGAAACTCACTGCTAGTGACTGTCGGTTATTTCTGTGGTGAGGGGGCCTTGGTGACTTTCTTCAGGTAGTGGTAGTTGGGCAGGATCTTGGTCAGGAAGTCGATCTGGAGGTTCTGGGCCTGACACAGACACAGACACAGACACACACACACACACACACACAGTCTTCTGCATTACAGGTATTAAAAAAAAAGAAGAAGAAAGAACATCGAACATTGTTGTGTGCCTGGTAAACCTGTCCTTTCTATAAATAAACAGTGATCACATTGCAACTCTGTGTGTGTGTGTGTGACGGTGTGTGTGTGTGTGTGTGTGTGTGACGGTGTGTGTGTGTGTGTGACGGTGTGTGTGTGTGTGTGACGGTGTGTGTATGTGTGTGTGACGGTGTGTGTGTGTGTGTGACGGTGTGTGTGTGTGTGACGGTGTGTGTGTGTGTGTGACGGTGTGTGTGTGTGACGGTGTGTGTGTGTGTGACGGTGTGTGTGTGTGTGTGTGACGGTGTGTGTGTGTGTGTGTGTGACGGTGTGTGTGTGTGACAGTGTGTGTGTGTGTGTGTGTGTGACGGTGTGTGTGTGTGTGTGTGTGTATCTGTGAGTGAATGTATGTGATGTGTACAAGCACCACCCAGGAAGAAGAATGAACAAGTATGTAAATATCAGACCAACAAAATCTGACATGAAGTCAAAAGCCAAGTGTTCAGGTGACATCGTCTACTACTATTGAGTAGTACTTACCGGAGGTCGCTCACGCTGGATCCTTCGATGACATTTGCTGCCATATATCACCGTGTTTTCCGGCAACTTTTCACCAGTAGTCACATGACAAGCAGCACCAATGATACAGCCTGACGTTAGTTCCACTCTCGGACCGACGTACGCTGTAACATGTAGGTAAACATTACACACTTTGAACTCTGACCGTGAAGATCAACATGAACATGTGAACTTGTACCGTGCATGATGTGACTATGGTCGTACAATAAAATCCCTGACAAAACAACACAGCGTTGGTTCTACGTTACCACAGTGAACACATTTTCACAACCACTACTGGGTACATGGACATGTACTGCCACTGGTGGTCAGCCGTGGAGGCTTCATGAGAATACGGCTGACTTCATGAGAATACAGTTGAGAGAATACGGTTGACTTCATGAGAATACGGCTGACTTCATGAGAACAAATTTGAGAGAATACGGTTGACTCCATGAGAATACAGCTGACTTCATGAGAACACAGTTGAGAGAATACGGTTGACTTCATGAGAATACGGCTGACTTCATGAGAACAGATTTGAGAGAATACGGTTGACTCCATGAGAATACAGCTGACTTCATGAGAACACAGTTGAGAGAATACGGTTGACTCCATGAGAACACAGTTGACTTCATGAGAATACAGTTGACTTTATGAGAATACTGTTGACTTCATGAGAATACGGCTGACTCCATGAGAACAGATTTGAGAGAATACGGTTGACTCCATGAGAATACAGCTGACTTCATGAGAACACAGTTGAGAGAATACGGTTGACTCCATGAGAACACAGTTGACTTCATGAGAATACAGTTGACTTTATGAGAATACAGGTACTGATGAGAGTACAGCAGGTAACAAGATCAGGTAGAAAGGTTTTTACCTTTTGACTCAATCACATTATGGTCTCCAATTCTTACGGCATCAATTTCTGTTGACAGTGAAGGAAATCAGATATGGATACCCCCCCCCCCCCCTCCACACACACACACACTTCACAATAAATGCGTGCTACTGTTTAGTGAGAAATGATTCAAGTTTACGACATTACTATGATTAGTTCCCTAGCCCTGCATATTTGCATAAAACCTTCTTTTTTTTTAAAAACAATGTGCCCACGAGGTCTGCTGGTGCCGTGACAGATTTGTTTTCCCTTGAGGTATACATGTAAACTGTTTCATCGTCAGTTGTTTTTCTGAACCAGGAGGTCTGTACACTAGCAGGCTGTGAAGGATACGAGCACCGACTTCAAAGACATTATTACTGCCGATCAGCATCACCTGGCTGTTTCTCTTTTCCTCTGCGCCATCGGGAAACCTGCACACAAGAACACGCTCACAACAACAGTGACCAACACCACTTTACAGTGACCCCCAACACTTTACACTTTACAGTGACCCCCAACACTTTACACTGATCCCCAACACTTTACAGTGACCCACACCACTTCACAGCGACCCACACCACTTTACAGTGACCCCAACACTTTACAGTGACCCCCAACACTTTACACTGACCCACAGCACTTTACACTGACCCACAGCACTTTACAGTGACCCCCAACACTTTACACTGACCCACACCACTTTACAGCGACCCACACCACTTTACACTTTACAGTGAGACCATGAAGAGTCTCTTGTTCATTTCCATGGGTCATTACAGTGATGTGGCCAGGTTAACTTTCCGCCTTGCAGTATTGCAAAATTCACAGAAATTCTGAAAGCCGGTTGGCCAATGATTCACCTGTAAATTATGAAATCGTGCTCACAACCTCTACCATCATATTCTGAAGGGGCCTAGGTATCCATCAAATTATTGATGATTAGGCCCTTGTAACAAATGGTGCAAATAGCAAGATTTCATCTGGAAAATTCTTATTGACCTAGATGGACGAAAGTCAAGTTTGATAACAATTTTCTTGATTCTTCCAAAAATCTTGATACTGTGGACTTTCTTTACGATGGCCGATATTGTAATTCGCACCTCGTTACCTTTTTTTTTTTTTTTTTTTGAATGATAGATATCACAAAAACGCTCCATTCTCATCAGACGAGGGAGCGATTGAAAAACTGAAGGCAGAGAAGAGTACCAACTTGTTTGTGATGTGTACAAGTTCCTCGATAATGTTGAACTCTCCAATAACAACGGGCCCTGCCTCCGCGATGATGCGTGCCTTGGGGTGGATAACTGTCCGTGCTCCTGTCAGAGACACAGGGCATTTTTATCAGTCATGAGTGAAGAGAAACTATGTTCCTCTCTCACACACACACACACACAGGGGATTTATATCAAGCAGGAGAAACTATGTTCCTCTCTCACACACACACACACAGGGGATTTATATCAAGCAGGAGAAACTATGTTCCTCTCTCACATACACACACACAGGGGATTTATATCAAGCAGGAGAAACTATGTTCCTCTCTCACACACACACACACAGGGGATTTATATCAAGCAGGAGAAACTATGTTCCTCTCTCACACACGCACACACAGGGGATTTATATCAAGCAGGAGAAACTATGTTCCTCTCTCACACACACACACACAGGGGATTTATATCAAGCAGGAGAAACTATGTTCCTCTCACACACACACACACAGGGGATTTATATCAAGCAGGAGAAACTATGTTCCTCTCTCTCACACACACACACACAGGGGATTTATATCAAGCAGGAGAAACTATGTTCCTCTCACATACACAGGGGATTTATATCAAGCAGGAGAAACTATGTTCCTCTGACATACACAGGGGATTTATATCAAGCAGGAGAAACTATGTTCCTCTCACACACACACACACACAGGGGATTTATATCAAGCAGGAGAAACTATGTTCCTCTGACATACACAGGGGATTTATATCAAGCAGGAGAAACTATGTTCCTCTGACATACACAGGGGATTTATATCAAGCAGGAGAAACTATGTTCCTCTGACATACACAGGGGATTTATATCAAGCAGGAGAAACTATGTTCCTCTCTCACACACACACACACAGGGGATTTATATCAAGCAGGAGAAACTATGTTCCTCTGACATACACAGGGGATTTTCATCAGTCATGAGTCAAGAAAAACTATGTTCCTCTCTCACACACACACACACAGGGGATTTATATCAAGCAGGAGAAACTATGTTCCTCTCACATACACACACACACAGGGGATTTATATCAAGCAGGAGAAACTATGTTCCTCTCACATACACACACACACAGGGGATTTATATCAAGCAGGAGAAACTATGTTCCTCTCTCACACACACACACACAGGGGATTTATATCAAGCAGGAGAAACTATGTTCCTCTCACATACACACACACACAGGGGATTTATATCAAGCAGGAGAAACTATGTTCCTCTCACATACACACACACACAGGGGATTTATATCAAGCAGGAGAAACTATGTTCCTCTGACATACACAGGGGATTTTCATCAGTCATGAGTCAAGAAAAACTATGTTCCTCTCTCACACACACACACACAGGGGATTTATATCAAGCAGGAGAAACTATGTTCCTCTCACATACACAGGGGATTTTCATGTCATGAGTCAAGAGAAACTATGTTCCTCTCACATACACAGGGGATTTTCATGTCATGAGTCATGAGTAACTATGTTCCTCTCACCTACACAGGGGATTTTCATGTCATGAGTCATGAGAAACTATGTTCCTCTCACATACACACGGGATTTTTATCAGCCAGGAAAAACTAGAGTTTGTCCAGCAAGTTGTCAGTTCATCAGTAGCTGCTTCTATGAGGAAAAGCTCACAATCTGTTCTTATCTGATCTTTCAAAAAGCAGTCAGCAAAATACAGTAGTGTAAAACATTATGTTGAGATTTTTGAAATCCCTAATGTTCATGACGTTCCTGACTGAAACCGTACATGTACATGTAATCAGTACATGTAAGTTGTAACTTAATGAAAATTTCAGTAGGCTTTTCACGACATTACTGATTTACAGTAGACTGAGTAATTCACTGGCACACAATTAACATTATATGTTATATTAACATATCACTGGGAGGCCACGAACCAGCAACTGAATACCTGCACTTTTTTCCTGTAATATTGGTAACTGAATATACTGAGGTCAAACTTAAACCTTTCTGCCCCAATTACAAAAATGACCTATAAAGCAAAACTTAAGTAAACTGTATTGTGATTTTTTCCCCCCCAAGAATCCTCTTCATGTGCCCCCCCCCCCCTTCCCCCCAAAATTACAGTGACTAAGAGAACTGTAAATAGGTTACAAAGTCCTGCAGATGTGTACAGATGGTGTGATTGTGATGGATCAGATCAGACAGAACCCCTGACAATAAACTGCAGCAGATGGTACAGTATTGGCTAGATCAGATCAGACAGATCCCCTGACAATAAACTGCAGCAGATGGTACAGTATTGGCTAGAGTCAAAACACAAGTACTGGCTACCGTCTAACCTGTCCAGGTGGCTAACTGTCCGTAAAGGTCACCTGTTCTGGCGACCCTGTCCCTAACAGTACCAAGATCTAGACCAGTGCTCTGTTGCTAAAAGTAAAATGCCCCAGCGTAATGTCGTCACAGCGTAATGTCGTCAGGTATCTAACTTCTCTAGGACAACTGTTTTTTCAAGGTCCTTTCAGCGGTCATGCTCAACACGTCTGACTGTATTAATAAAACTATCAGTAAACAGAGAGCAGTAATTAAGAAACGCGGGAAGATTGCCTTGCATGACTCATGTGGAAATTTCTTGATTAAATAGCTGGCGTAAACCTGTTAACAAAACACCACCGTCAACATGTAGTACTTAGAAAAATACCCATGACTCACTTCTGGGTTTGAGAAATTATGCACTGATGTAGCACACACGGGAAGTTCAGGACTATAGATGTGATGCTTACGAAAAAAAAAAAAAAAATCCAATGACATCGTTAAGCTTCAGGCTTGAAAATTGGCATTCAGCAACAGATTCTATAACATGCTCATTTTGCTTCAAACAGCCTAAAACCATTGATGACTGATGACACGACCCAGGCACCCAAAACCAAGTGAAAACTAGAATGCAACCTAGACTTTATCATTATATACCTGTATCATATATCATTATATACCTATATCATATATCATTATATACCTATATCGTATATCATATCATTATATCATATATCATTATATACCTATATCATATATCATTATATCTATATCATATATCATTATATACCTATATCGTATATCATATCATTATATACTTATATCATATATCATTATATACCTATATCATATATCATTATATCATTATATACCTATTGTGATGTCTCCAATCAGCTCACACTCATCACACACCACAGCACCTGGTGCAATTTTCACACTGGAAAAAACAGCAACAATATATATATATATATATAATTTATGACAACAAAACTCATCAAATAATTTCCATAAGAAATGCCAAGAAATTTTGTTGGTGGTTCTTCATGGGAAAGGGCAGTACTTCCACCCACAGGGTGACACAACAAAATCTGCCTCACAGACACTTTATGTGCACATTATGCTGCTGTGTTCTTTTTGTGGGAGTTGTGCAATATGTGTGTGTGTGTGTGTGTGTGTGTGCGTGCGTGCGTGCGTGTGTGTGTGTGTGTGTGTATAAACCACGTGATATTTGGAATGGACAGTCACATTCTCCAGAGGTACTAATCTACTATTCACGATTTTTCTCTTGCCACATGCTGAAAAGAGTTATCACCCATTTAAAGAAATCAGTCATTTCCTTTTTCTAGAATTTGGAAGTTCACTGGATTATACTGAACGGGTTCTTAGCACAGCTCTGCAGCCCTGAAAGAGTTTGTGTAAAAAACAATTTCTGAGGTAGGGGTGGTTTGCATATAAAGCCAAATAGTTATAAAAAGATTCCTTCAAATCACTCATCATCCCAGCATTTGTGTCAAGTGTGAAAACTGCGCACATGGCATGAACTACTGCACTGTTTATATAGCTTTAGTTTAATATTAAAAATAACAGAGCTCTTAATACACATACATTATTTTTCATATTTCTAGAAGCACTAGTCCAAAGAGTGCCAGTCTTGTGATTTTGTAAGTAATATCCAAGGTACGGGATTTCACCACTCCTCTAAATCTCCCAGATTTATTTGTTGTTGTTGTTTTTTGTAAAAATCAATTGAGTCAGGGACGTCACAACACCAACAGGGAAATCTCAAGACATGCACAAGCAACCTGTCAGAAAACCTGCGTTAAGACTGACGTCAAATGTTAGTTCACAAATTCTGTCCATATTGTCAATGCCTCTGACGGAATTGATGACACTTCTGTCTCTCACCTGGCAAGCACACCCACACACACACACACACACACACCCACACACACACACACACACACACACATATGTATTAGGTACTGTCAGTAGATCCAAAGACTAGAGATAGATCTGCTATAGCATCGCAGATCCAGTGTCTTTTGTAGGTCAGACAGATTTGAAAAAAGAAAACAAACACAACGAAAATGAAAAACCATCAACAACAGCAACATCAAAACAGACAAAATAGCATGACATTTGGAGAAACAACTTTATGTGATGGGTTTGTTCCCCTTTGTCTTTTGAGGTTTTTTTTTTGTTTTTTTTTGTCAGCTAGTGAGAATTGACAGTGACCACTTCAAACAGATAATTCACCACTACGACACCAGCCAAAACAAAAATCTTTTCATGGACTAACAATGTATTTCTTAGTTGTTGCACCTGAACACTCAGGTAAACTGCATTATATGTGCTGTGAGTTGTTTTTTCCCTTTAATTAATGCCCAGACATCAAGAGAGTGTCACGGTAAAATGGTACTGTAGATGATAATGCACACAAAATTTTTACTAAGAATGTATCAGTATATCAAAGAAACTGATCAGGTGTTGCCTTTGAAACACGACATGTTGATTTTGAAAATGCAGGCAATGTTAAAATGTTTAAAAAAAGGATTCCAAAATGGGCACAACGCTAGTTGCAGATTGTGTCACACCAACCATCTGTCATGAATGTTCATGCGCCTAGTCAACACAATGTTGCTTTGTCCATTAGAAAATAGTATTGTAAATAGAGATTAACATGTATCACTTCTACCTTCCGTTTTACTTCTATTTGATGAAAATTACCAGTATTCTCACTGTGAACAGCGCGCCACACCGACCATGGGTGTTTGGTTATTCTGTGATACAATCCCACTGAGAATTTCTGATTCACTTAGACAGCGCCATACCAGTGGTCCCAATTATGCACCTGTAGGCGCACAAAGCCCTTAAATTGGCGCACAAATTTGAGAACAGTGCATCACAGGGAACGAATACTTGAATACTTTTAAGTAAGCAGCAACAAGAAGACTGTAAGAGATCATCTTCCACGGGACACAGAATCTACTACCCACGGCCATTCCTATTTATAAACTTAAGAAGCCATCTGCTAAGATCAGCATTAACTTCTTCTCAGTCCGTATGCTTGTGTAGTAAATGCGTGGAAGTTACTGGAACTCACTCCCAGAATCTGTCGTCTCTTTCCCTACGCTAAACACCTTCAAAAGCAGGCTAGACAGAGTATGGCAACCATAAAAGTTTGTCCAAGAATCAGACTGGCTCAAGGCTCCCAAACCCGCGCAGGTATCAGAGAAACATCAGCAGGAAGAAGATGTTTGCGAAGAGAGTAGCGAACGACTGAAAGGCAACTAGCTCTGAATCAGTCGAACCTGTAAAGTAAGTAAAGTAACAAAATGTAAAAGACCATGGACCCTAAAAATTGACAAAAGGGCTCTCAAAAATATGGAGAGACCCTTGTATTTTCGATTCACAGGGAGCACTGCCATACGTGTGTTTTGGCTGGACACCCTAAATCACAGGTTTGCAGAACCCGTGTTCAGCAGTGCAGACGATGCAAGCCGTTTGCCCCAAAACGCCGGCATGCATGGTGCGAGATCGCCTGTTTTACGTCAAGAGCTTTAAATAATCTGCAATTTGTAAGCAGAAAATGTCTCTGTGGAACCTGTCTCTATTAAGCAAACCGAAGCATGAAGGAAAAAACCTTATGTCTGCTGTACCTTGATTTATTCGGAGCCGCCATTTTGACAATCCCGCAAATCGATTTACCACAAGGTGTCCACAGGTGATGATATCTATGTTGTGTTGCCAGCTCTTTGGTCACACAAATCTATCAAAATCAAAAACAGTCAATCGGCGCAGAAAAAAAAGATTAATTTTAAAATTTGTACTACATAGTGCAGATGAGTCATAATTCTATATCTTCCGGTAAATTGATGCTGTTAACCAAGTCTCATTTTGCTGAGACTAAACTAAAATTTTAAAGATTGTGTCATCAAGAGTTATTTATTCACCATTACGAAATTTAACGATATCTGAGCGGTTTTGAAAACATTATATGGAAACTCCTTTGCAGATAAAATCACGTGACTGAAAGAGTGAGCAGACGTCATTCGGACTTTCTCTCTGCCGACTATCGGCAAGGAGATGCTCAAAGCCTCAGACGCAATCGTTTTGGACGAGAATTTCGGCCCGCAAGCGAAAGAGAAAGAAGAAGAGATGCCAGCCTTACAAAGAACAAACATGTAAGCTAACTGATTTTTGTACAGGGCGCCGATATTGTCCACAAAAACAAATGACGACGTGGATTTTTCTCTGTCAACATGGCGGCCACTGTCGTCTAAAAATAGATCTTTTCAGCCACTGCCGTTGTGATTTTTTTTCCCACACCCCCTACATTGTTTAACTGATAGTGATACTGTTCGCTGTAATATTTTGTATACGATGTTTAGTTGATGTTTGCTGTGAAATGACGAATTTATATTTCTTTTGGGGGATGCGTGGAACAAGCTTTGTGTGCGTGGAGTGAGCACTCAGTGGTAAGCCCAGTTGAAAAACGACAGCATGAGGTCAGACAAGCAAAAACGCAGGATTGTATTTTTCAGACTGGCAGAGGGTGCTTCAAATGGACAAAACTACACAGTCGTGTTCGTCATTCCCACTGAACACCAGAATATTCAGGGGGGGGGGGGGGGGGGGGTAGAAGTTGTATGAATCAGGTGTTCTTCCATTCCAGTTGTAGTAAAAAAAATTCTAAAAATAGAAGACGTGGGGGGGGGGGGGGGGGGCTGTGGAGGCTAAGCTGTATTGCAGACAGACATCAGTCAGTAGGTGTGACCGTGAGCTGGTGTGATTGCATCTGTTTGTATTTTCCTATTATTTTTTTCGCCAATCCAGTGGAAGAACAAGGAAGTAAGATCTGGCCTACAGGCCCGTAGCCACACCCTCTGATTCTCCATAGCAATTCATCTGATTTATTTCTATCATGCAGTGGCACAACACAGCAAGTCTATGACGTCATTTGTAGGGAAAATGGGTGGTTTCAAGATGAAAGACATTAATAATACGTAATACTTATAAGGCGCCCGTCTCTCAAGGACAGACTCAGAGCGCACACACACACCCACACTTGAACATGGACAGAGGGTCTCAGTTTTCAATGGAAAGCCTGACGGAACAGGTATACATGTTTAAAGCTGTGATTTAAAGGCTGACAGTGTGGGGACATCACGGAGGGCAGAAGGCAGCGAGTTCCAGATTGTTGGGGCGAGGTAGCTGAACGCGCATTGATGTAATGTGTGCGTTTGTTTCTTAAACAAAATGATGTCAAGGATTTACTGTGGTGTGGCATTACAAGGCAGCTTTGTCAAGCAGATCAAGGGTTCCCTGCCATCCATACAGATACAAAGAGGAGAGATAGGGCCTTCTGGCAGGGAATACAGATCTATACAAAGAGGAGAGATAGGGCCTTCTGGCAGGGAATACAGATCTATACAAAGAGGAGAGATAGGGCCTTCTGGCAGGGAACCCTCAAATACTCCGACAATCCCACTTATGTGATTTGTCTGTTGTCCTATGGGTGCACCGTGATTGGCTGCACTGACGTGTCAATCAGAATCTCAAATTTCAATTTACATTAGCCTAGGCAGTGGCATACCACATGGTGCCTAACTTTATTTTTAGACTGCTGAATTGGAAAAGTACCGACTAGTACTGTATGTACTACTAGCCAGCAGTGCAACAGCAAAGTTGCTAATGTTAGACGGGCAATTTCTTTCTCGATCTCGTGAATCGTGTGACAAACCCATCAGAGTGGTTAACATCCCACAGTGGAGATCCCTTCATTAAAACTGATTTTGAATTCAATGCTTTACTTGATACAGTTTAAACTTTAGTAAACAGATGCCTGTCAGATAGAGGAAACATATGACTTGAGGTTAAACAGCAGTTTTGTGTCATAATGGCTGGTGTATACTACAGAACGAAAGCAGAGCAGTAGTACAGTAGTCAGTAGTAGTCACTGACAGGTGCAGAAGTAACTCGTGTCTCCACAAGCCCACTGCCCAGTGCTTATAGTTATAATAAATGCGCTGTAGCAGGTACTTTGTGGCAGGCTTGGCTAGCGGCCAGATGTTTGGCACTCACTTTATTTTTCACCAGCCGGCAATTAATCACTTCAGTGATCCTGTGACTGAAACTAGTGAAAGCTCTGGAAAGAGTGCATTGTGCTTACGGTAACTATAGCAACAAAAATTCTCAGCTAATAATGAAATTGAAAGAGTCTTGACTTGCAGCTTGTAACTTTAGACTCCATTCATTGAAACAATGAAAGGTGTGACAGCAGGGACTACATGTACGCATGAACTAATATGTTCTTAACATAAGCTTCTAAAGATAAAGAGTACAGATAATGATGACAATTACTGTTTATCTTTCAGACTCTGAGGCCTACTTCAGTGCCTGTATAATTGTGTTGCGGCAGGCAGACATGGGCTTGAGATAATCAACAGCTTTAACTGGCCTGTGAATAGGACTAGAAGTATGTTGTCACATGACCCATGTACACGTGTATACAGTGCAAAAAGCAGTAGCAAGGCTTAAAATCTTGCACCTTTTGGCAGGATGAGATTTCTGCCTTTGGATAACACTTGCCCTCCCTCCTAATAGTGTGGCCCTTCCTCTGAACTTGAAGCATTTCAAATCATGCCAAAACACCCCACATTACACAGATTTAAGTCCAATTCTAAAATATTTCTATATATTTTTTGAAAACAAAGTCCGGGGGACCGTGCCCCCATACACCCCTAGCTTACAGCATCTGCGCGCTCATGGATTGGCCACTGTGTCGCTGAATGAATCAGTTATTGCTACTCACCTTTCCTCCTCTTCATCATGGACCATTTTAAGCACTAACATCGATATGCAGAACTTTGCATTGAACAACATTGACCTGGCCATAATTGGGATAACTTGATATTAATTATTATCGCCTGTAACGTACAAGATACAAAGTTACTTGAAGTGTTGAATATATTGACTACTTCGGGTTGTGTGAGTGGTTCATGTAAGTGATTGTCATAGAGGTACAGTAGCAGCTGCCAGCATAAGAAGGCAGCAAGTTGGATCCATTCACATGCTTTATTTCACAGCAGTGTTGGGTTCACACGCTAAACTGATGCTGTGTTACAGTGTACATGATCATCATGATGTATGACTATGTAAACTGTAATGTAGCGTTTTTTCCCATAAAGCATTACTGATGCTGTGTTACAGTGTACATGATCATCATGATGTATGACTATGTCAACTGTAATGTAGCGTTTTTTCCCATAAAGCATTACTGATGCTGTGTTACAGTGTACATGATCATCATGATGTATGACTATGTCAACTGTAATGTAGCGTTTTTTCCCATAAAGCATTACTGATGCTGTGTTACAGTGTACATGATCATCATGATGTATGACTATGTCAACTGTAATGTAGCGTTTTTTCCCATAAAGCATTACTGATGCTGTGTTACAGTGTACATGATCATCATGATGTATGACTATGTCAACTGTAATGTAGCGTTTTTTCCCATAAAGCATTACTGATGCTGTGTTACAGTGTACATGATCATCATGATGTATGACTATGTCAACTGTAATGTAGCGTTTTTTTCCCCATGAAGCATTACTGAGGAGTGGTGGATACTCCCATAGCCAGTCATTGTATTGATGTATCAACAGATGTTCTGGTTGTACCGGTACACCTATCACTGTTTGGGCAGAGAGCACAACTGTGTGTAGATAAATTATGCAAATCAATAGCAGCTGCTTGTTTGGTTAAGACGTAGATAGATCTCCGTTTTGCTGGCTGACCTCGCCTGTCAAGCAAGGGCCTGCATTCTACGCTGTTAATTAGATTATATATGTGGACAAAATTCAATATGTATTGATATTATGATAATGACTCAGAACTGCGTAGATACCAACACTGTCACAGCTGTCCTGAATCAATACAATACAATCGTTATCTCAACTTGTGGTTCTTAACACTAACACAGTAACAGGTCAGCCTTACCATAGGGTCCTATTGGAGCGCTCAGTGTGGTCCCTGTGTCATTGAGTATGCTTCTGCTGGCTCAGTGCCAGCATTACACTTTAATTTACAGACACTGTTACTGTCCATCCTTACATGTAGTGATGTGATGATACCACATGTAGTGATGTGATGATACCACATGTAGTGATGTGCCACAAAAACAGCTCCTGACAACCTGTGGGCATTGTCACTGTTCCAGTTTGAATAATCAAGCAGAATAGGAGGATAGATTTGTGCAGTTTCACAAATTGTTTATGGTTCACAGACTTCTATAACTTCCCTAAACTAACCCTAACCTAACCCTAACCCTTACCCTAACTTCCCTAAAGGAAAGAATAAAATTTTTTTAAATTGAATCTAAGCAGAACTGCAAAGCGTACAAAGTATGATCGACAAAGCTTGCGTTTGAACAAAGTGATACATTATGGAGAGGTGAACTTGTTAGTGCGACAGGCAAAAGATGACGTCACCAAATTAAAACAGATGCTATATAAGATAATAAGGGATGGGGCCAGGTACACGCAGCCATTTAGCATCGCATCAGTATAGACGTTCAGACATTGTCCTTCATATTATTACTTATCAACTAGTACTGCCTACAAGCGACTCTTTTATGGGACAGACTAGAAAACGTTCCGACAGGTATTGTATTACTCGGCTGTTTTAAAATTTGCAACTAGAATTGGTTGTATTTATAGCTGTACCAACTGTTACAGTGTAATACAGGCTGGTATGCAGTGTGTGTAGGTGAGCAGCAATGAGTGTGCGAGTCTGTTATGTAAACGCACGTTCCAACATAAGGGAGCTTCATAGAAGGCAGATTTTGTTTTGGAACAGTTGAACATGCGGCTGCGAGTTTATCAGTACATTATTATTATACTGTATAAAGCTGTGTTGACTGTTTCTCACTTCCACTGAGTTCCAGCATGTTCCGTGTACTATACTATAGGACTGTGTATTGTCTGTGTTTCACTTCCAGCATGTTCAGTGCATTATAGTTTATACTATAGGACTGTGTATTGTCTGTGTTTCACTTCCAGCATGTTCAGTGCATTATAGTTTATACTATAGGACTGTGTATTGTCTGTGTTTCGCTTCCAGCATGTTCAGTGCATTATAGTTTATACTATAGGACTGTGTATTGTCTGTGTTTCACTTCCAGCATGTTCAGTGCATTATAGTTTATACTATAGGACTGTCTATTGTCTGTGTTTCACTTCCAGCATGTTCAATGCATTATAGTTTATACTATAGGACTGTGTATTGTCTGTGTTATACTATAGGACTGTGTATTGTCTGTGTTTCAGCATCTCCAGTAGCCGGTACATTATACGGCTGGGTCCAGGGCCTCTGTGGTGCTCCTGATGTGCCCCACGCCGGTCATGAATCCCAGGTGTCATTCGTGACAGAGGGCAACGGCGTGGGGGTTTTAAAAGCGCCCCCTGTCAATGTTGAAGGCTTTCTAGCCGACAGCTCCGCTCTTGCATCATCAGCGTCGTCGTCTGCTGGCTCCGTCAGCAGCGGTAGCAGCAGCTCGCATGGATCATTGGTGGACAACATCACCGCCAGTCTGGCCCGCCTCCCTACACCCAGCAAAGGTATACATGTCACAGTACATGCACAGCAGGTTTTGATCACTTGAATGAAGAATAAAAACGTGGAAACGTTAATTACGGGAAAAAAATACAGGCAAGAAAGGTTGCAGTTGTGCTTGTGTGTTGACTGGATAATGAGTGGATATGATATAATTATATTTTTTAACAAATTATTAAAAGAGAAAGAAAGGAATGGAAAAAGTCCAACTTATCATTACATGTGTTTGCTTCCCCAGAGGTGGGCCTGCTTCGTCTGAGTGAGCGAGAGGACGGTGCCGTCAACTTGTGCTTCAAGGTGACCCCTGTGCCAGGCATAGAGGTCGTCTGGGAGACCATACTGGTTGATGGCAAGCGTCTTTACGTGGAGGTCCCATCGGGCATCCTGCCTGAGGGTTCACGTGAGAGGTCAGTGGATGTGTCAGAATGGAGGAAATTGGGACAGGGGGCAGAAGGACAAGCGTTTGTTGTAGAAGTTTTACCGCACATTCTGTCAGGGCTTTTTTTAAAAAAAAATTTTAAAACATTTTTAAGATAAGGGTACAAGTCAAATTTTTGGTGGTTGGGGCAAGGTTGCGAAAGTTTCATAGCATTTTAAAAGCTTGTCTGGTAATTAAATGTGCGGGTCAGTGTTTTGTAGCTCATGATAGCATCTGGCGGGAGCCAGAACTGTACAGGGTTAACATATTTGCTGTAGCAGTAAGACTGACACTGTGAGAGTAATGGTGTTGGTGATGGTGTTGGCCCCCAGTAAGACCGACAATAGTGGTGTTGGCTGATGGTAATACATGTAATAATGAGTGTTTGGTGTTTGCCTGTGTGTAGCTTGATCACTCTGCTGGAGCACGCTGAGGAGCAACTGAAGTGTACACACGTCATCCTGTGCTTCAAGAAGAACAGGCCTGATCGAAGTAAGTTCACTGCGACTTGCAGACAACTCTGGCAGATGCCATGGTGTTACTTCATCTTATCTAGCTCACTTTGAATGTTTGCCTGACCTGGACGGCTGTTCCACCTGTCTTCAAATTTGTCTGGGCCTCATGATGTAGGACTGTACAGTTCACTATCACTAGTTCCGTCATGCCACACAATTTTTTTACAAACAACTAATTCTTACGCTCATGGAAATAACATTTAAAAGTGGTATCAGCCTTGGCCAGGCTGGACAAATCTAGTGTTCAGTGTTGAGCGGGAAGCAATGTCAGTAATTTGTCATTTCTTGTCTTACAGCCTCGCTCCTGCGAGTGTTCAATTTCTTTGGGTTCTCGATCCTGCCGCCAGGCCACCCTCTGGCGCCCAAGACCGACGACCTGATCTTCATGGCCTACGTCATTGACAACAGCGACGATGAAAGTAGCGATGACGATGAGGATAGCAAGAGCGACTGCGGCAGCGAGTAGTCGACCGGAAAAGCCTCGGCATTGGTCACCTTGCGCCATGTTTCTTTTCCTTTCTTCCTTTTTGATGTCAACTGACTTTTTGTCTTGGGTTCTTTACATGTTACATGTTAGCCATCTTGTGTAGCATCTTCATGTTGTGAGGACTCTATAAAATGTCTCCTGCCTTTCTCTCCCTCCCTGTCTAGCCCTCATTTTAATGTCAATCTCTCAATCGAATTCTGAAAGAAGTTTCTGTTCATTAAGGTTTGGGATCAAATGCATATCAAGTTTTCACAGTTTGAGTTCATCTGTTTGAAAGAAATCTTGTGGTTCTCTTCCGATTTACCATTTCTCTCCTCTCCTCTGTGGTTTGCGTTTTTTTTTTCTTTTTTTTTTCGTGCTTGTGTATTTTCTGTTCTGCAATTAAATTCCCAGTGAATGGACATTTTGTATCAAGTGTAGCTGAAATTTTCTACAACTGTCTGTACAGTTTTGCCAGTGAAGTTGGTGTGATGTATACAGTACAGTTCAGCCTGTTTTATCTTTTACCATTCACCATTCCCTGCCTACACCTCACAGCTTGCTACAGTAGTTAGGCCCAGTCCGCAGCAGTAGTCGCTGACACAGACTGCCCTGAAGCATTCACACTGACTGATCCTGCGGTGATAGGTCAACCCGCCCCTTGTCAAGTGGTGTGCAAGTTTTGTGGTGTGCGGGGTCGTGTGCACGTACAACAGTTGTCCCTTATCTTTTCTTCCCCTGTGCCTAGCTTCTGTCACGAATAGGATGTCATGAAAACACTGTACACTTTGGGATTTCATCACTGCATTTTGCCCTGTAACTCATCAAGGAAAACTGGTTCACGCGCTCAAAGAAAGTCCACTGTGGTACCTGATCCATACTGATGTCTGTAGATTCCCTTTCTGTTTTTCCCTTCTGATTCCAGTGTGCTGGTGAGATCAAGTTAGTTCATACAGAAAGGTGATGGTGAGATCAAGTCAGTTCATACAGAAAGGTGTGAATGATAAGTATTGTCACTATCGTACACACTTTTAGCAAGAAAGAAGCTGAGCTATAATAGCTATCGGTATTGGTTTCCATCTGGTAATGAGGAAGTCATCAAGACAGAGGCTGAGCTATAATAGCTATCGGTATTGGTTTCCATCTGGTAATGAGGAAGTCATCAAGACAGAGGCTGAGCTATAATAGCTATCGGTATTGGTTTCCATCTGGTAATGAGGAAGTCATCAAAAAAGCACTTGCAGTAAAAAAAAAAAAAAAAAAAAAGAGCTTGTGCTATAAAACAAATTGTTGAAAAGTTTGGTGGTCAGGTAAAACAGTGGAAGGTTTTGATTTGGCGTCACTTGATGCATTTACCACCATTGAGAAAGTTCCTTTGATACATTACATTGTCTGGAGTGATGTTTGCTCTTTGCCTGGCTGGCAGTTCATTTTGTCCACTTTTTATTGTATGATGTAGTTGGAAATAAAGTTCACTTGAACATAGTACTTTTTCTGTCTGTAAGTGTGAGAGAGAGTGCGAGTCGTTTCATTGGTTGAACTTGTTGCTGGGTGGATTGGACATCTAGGCAGCATGTGATGTTACGCTCAGCCATGAGCAGTGAAATTCAATAATGCTTCTATGATGAATCTCGAAGGTCCCACAGGAGCTCAGGGCTCCTTTTGATCAGCACGCCCACTCGCACAACCACACGCAACGTGCCTTTTATTTCCCCCAGAAATGGGATGCGAACATTGAATGTAGGGAAAAAAAAAAAAGCAATGCAAACGAGTTTCTAAAAAAATTTCATGAAGATTAAACATGCTGATAAGACATGACAATCATGGACCCTTTACAATTTACAGCATTATAAATATTTGATGCTTATTTGCCTCATAGTAGGAATAATTTACTGATGCGTGCAGGCTGTGTGTGATAAACAAAAAACACTTCACACATCAAGTGCCATGATATCTCCTATAGTATACCTAATGTAGTGAATTTAGTTTGAAAGGGAATGTGGTCTGATAGTTAAAGGCTCTATACGCAGAACAAGCATACTATAGCGTGTGGAAAAAAAATCATCTAATGCGAGTAATTTGTGCATCAGAATCAGTCACTTGGGTCACAAAATAGCGTCTGAGACCGTTGTGGTGTCTCGGGTCTGGAAGCTTGTTCTGTCATCGCGTTCGAAGCAGACGCCAGTGAAGCTTTAGGCCGGGGACACCGAGACCACAGTGACGTCACATCCTTTAGCGCGCGCTGCCTGAAGGATTTTGTTGGTGGGCTGGCCGCCTACGTGCGATCACGGTAAGCTTTATTCCACATTTTCATAATTTTGTTAACATTCACGCATTGATTTCCAATCTTTGACATTCCAGTTTGGATTTCTGTGACCATTGTTGTAAGTTTTGTAGGCTGCAATGGGTCAGCTAGCGCATCGTTGACTCGTAGTCGTTCAGTGACAGGATACCAAAGGCAAAGAATGAAAGATCAGTGTTGATCAATAACGCTTCCCATGATCTTCAAACTAGTTTACTTTATGAATCATCCTTCCTTTCCGTGGCTCAAAATAAGCAGTTTTCCATAATATTGTAAACTTCTCCCTTCTTCGCTGTCGGTGTTGTTTGGCTCACCTACACGCCATCGGTCTTTCTCACGCAACTCGCACACACACCACACACCAATTCAATGTTTAGTTGTTCAGGATGGCCATTATTATTCACTCGATTTCCTCTTTTTGTCCGGATGCAACAGTTACAATTTCAATGTCAGAGTACAATACATAGTTGTTAGAATGACAGCAAAGTAATTACAATATGTATAAGTCATGTGTAACGCCGGGAGGGAAGGTGTCGTCGTGTGTAGGTTACATTAATAAAAAATAAAGGTGCGCATGATTTTAATTAGCGTATGTAAGGGGCAGTGGATGTCTGGTGTGTGTCTGCGAGTCTGTAATTGAGGACACGGCCTGTGCAAGCTCTCAGAAGGTGTGAATCACGCTTGCTTTAGCACGCACTCACTTCACCCACACAATCACTCCCTAACACACGCTATCAATAACTGAGAGGAGAGGAACGTTCAAACATAGTGATTATTCCAAAAATAAGGTAACAAACAACAAGGGGAAATCACAGTAATCACTCAGTAAATCATGGCACAAATCAACAAAAGAAAGGAATTGCGATTGATTATGGCACAGATTCGGAGAAAAATATAATCTCTTGTACGACTACTATGCTGTCTGGTGGTCACTTTACGAATAGAAGTGAAATAACCAAAACAAAGGGAAAAGCGAACTAATCCTGACTAACAAAATGAGCACGTCTAAAATAACAGACAAAACTCCTGATTGGCATAAATCACTGAACCCTTATCAACTATTCCAACTAACAAACAAACAAAACAAAAGAAGAGGGGAAGCGCGAAACCAAACTAAGAATTATCATAAAAACAAACTCTACGTAGGCCTGGGAATTCCGGGGAGAGGGGAAACGGTAAGGCTGGGCGCTAAGAATTACTAAGAATAGAATTTCTCCACTGCGGTGACTGTGTAGTCGCGAGAATCAGAAGTTCGCGGTGCGCGCACGCTCGCTCGCTCGCTGCCGGGCAAAGGTTACACGGACTAGGGGTCAGTGCACGCTGAGCGTCGAAGCATCAGCGGTAAAAATAATTCACACTCACTAACGCTGGTGAAACTATAAAACTGCATGGGAACTATGCGGGAAGGAATACACTTACAAGAACAAACGAACGCACTAGTTCACACAATTTATGCACTAAAGTTTTCAAAAATAAAGTAACGAAAATAGCGTTTACGTGAAAGCTTGGAAACTGACTGCATGAGACGGCACTGACTGGCCAACACTAAGTAAACACCAAAAGAAACTGGGACACTTACGTTCTGCGGTCCGCTCGCCCGTAGCCAAAGGAAACACAACCACAAAAGTAATCCACACAATTAGGAATTTAGTCGGGAAAATTGGTCGGCCCGAGGGGGGTAATCCAAAAGTTGGGAGCGCTCTGATTTTCGGCGCGAAAACAGGGGTTTTTATAGGGAGGGGCCAGGCGTGGCGGGCTCGCGGGACGACCTTGGGACTGACCAGCGTGCGCGCACGTGAGGGGAAGGGAGGTGGGAAGGCCAAGCAACGTGACTTCTCTCAATACTAAACCAGGGACTAACTAGAAACTAATAGCGAACTACTACCAAGAACTAAACTACGGCAAACATCCTACATCTAATTACAAACACTGATACAAAAATAAAAATTAAAAACTCAATTCTCTACACATGCACAAGCACAGAAGTAGATTTTAGGAAGTAGCACAGCTGTATGATGACAGTACTGATGTACAGCACAACTATGCACAACTGTAAGGCTTTGAAAATGAGCAAAAGCAGAATGCACAAATTCATTTCTCAAAGCGTGATATTTCGGTCTGAACAAGTTGTTTTGATGGTGGATATTCTACAGGCGCCAGCGTAGTTGAAATCCTCCAAAGGTCTGAGGCTTTGCCACATGCCCTGTCTGTCAGCTAGCCTCATTTTCACAGCTGAAAGTTCACGGTCCCGAATGTGTGGGTACATCTTCCTCTCCTTCTCTGGGAAGACCATCTCCCTGTCTTCTTGCTGAAGCATCTGTGGTATCTGAAAAACCATAGGAATCATTTCTTGTCAACTGCTAGTGCTATCATGATGAAATTCAGTTAGATACTCTAGCTGTATGTGCTAATATAAAGCTCGATATCTATCAGTGTCACTGAAACGTGAACTTTGTGACAAAACAACAGCTATGCCAGTTTCAATGGACACACGTATACATCATTGCTGGGGTGAAACTGATGAAAATGTTAAAAAAAAATAGAAAAAAAAAAAGGGGGGGGGGGGGGGCGACGACGACATGTTAACAACATGCTCCAGAAATATGGGGGAGGGTCCTGAACTGTCAATATCATCCAACCTCACCTCACATGTCAATAACCTAAGCACACAACTGCCCAATTTTTTTATTTATTTTTTTATTTTATTTTATTTTTTTTTTTTGGGGGGGGGGGGGGGGGGGGGGGGGGTTGGGTTGATTTCCCCAAAATTATTGGGCAGAAATCTGCCCTGAGGTGGAAGAGTGCCATCCATGTCTATGTGCAGACAACTGAATCATGCAACGCTACTTACACTGGCTCCCCTTTCCTGTTGGTCCATATGCCCCCGTCACTGTGGATGTTGTGGTCCAGAGCAGTTAGCAGGTTTCGCACACGATACACCCATTTGCACAATACATCAGTGTGTGCTGATGAAACACCTCCAGTGCAGCCGTGCGCCTGTTCAAAAATGAATGGATAATGCACTGGCTTTTGAACATGTGTATAGTAGGCTATTTTCTATCCCCTACCACCACCCCCACCCCTGAATCCACCCCCTTTCTTCTCTTGTGACCTGCAGCAAAGAGAAAACAGGTGATACCCACTCAAACACATGCCTATGATTTTCATAAAATTAAGCATAGTCCAGCGTACTGTTCCAGTACTGTCTCATACAAGAAGGTGGATGAAAATGCACATTCCAGAAATTAAAAAGAAAACCAGATGAAAATTTCTGATGCCAATATTTACTCTTATAGTGAGCATGGATGAAATCACACACACACACACACACACATGCTGAAGCCTTTACCTAGAATGATAGGTGATTGTCCCGGGAAAGAGTTCAGTACACTATGCTGGTGGTCAGCCCAGTAGCCACCTATGGTAGATTCCAGATAGGTGCGCTGGATCCCATGGAAAACACAGAGTCCAGGGAACTTTAGACTTAGCGTCCGTGCCCACAGCCCCAGCGTACAGTAGTCATTTCCTGACAGTAAATAAAATCATTCAAGCAAGACTCTCATCTACTGAATATCCACAGTGCTATAAACTAAAAATAATACTAGTAACAATGATAAAAAAAGTCATCTGAAGACAGGTCAGTACATGTAGCACATGAAGTAAAACTAAAAGGCGAGGGAGCTCCATCTAAAAAATCAACAAGCTAGTTCCCAGTTCTGGTGTCTAATTAAATGGTGTCGAGTAGTCTACATGCAACTGAGAGCACACGTGAACAAGGGTAATTCATCTTCCTCCTCAACACTTTTCAAGCGTATTTTTCATATAACTTGATGACAAAACACCAGTTTACCATTTACAGTAGAAAGAAAAGGTTTTGTGCAAGTTATTAGTTATTAAAAATTGAATGCAAGTTGTTGGTGACAGGGGATGGTATGGTTGTATTTCATAATAAGCAAACTCATTACTTCATTATTTGCTTTATCATTCATTATAATGATTCAAGAACTGAATAACAACTTACAGTATAGCTGTCAAGCGGAAGTAAGGCTCATAGTCAGGATCATCAACATCACATGGATCTTCTTCCTCCTCCTTTCTTCTACTGTCACCTAAGTGGAATGCCTATGATAAAAGAAGGCATTCATCAACTGAAACTGAAAAAAACTGCCAAGTAAAGAACCTACACACAATGGGCATAGTGAGTGAAAAAAAAACCCAATGATCTCTTAGTTAGTGAAACTTGGGCTAAGTCGCTCGTAACTGTTCTGAGTTAGACCAGCAACAAGGTCACTGGGTACACAAACTGACCCCCCCCCCCCCCCCAGTCAACTATCACAATGACTACTATATGCTGTTGTTTTCTTTTCATTTTTCGACTTGTGCACCTGGAAAGACAATCTGAATGTTTCACAAAAGGGATAACCCCAAAGTGATATTTTGACAATCTTTACAAATTACATGCTTCGTCTATGTAGAAAATGCATGTACAAGAATGCACACACACAGTAATGTAACACTCCTTCAGTTATGATTCACATATATGACTTCATTCTAACAGACCTCTTTCTTCGGTCCTGCTTGTTAACATAAACAAAAATATGCACCAGCATCTTGCTCACTCAAATGGGTCCATGAATGAATCTTGACAGGAGATTCTTCCTTGCTGTCCTCCCAGACTTGGTTTGTCACAGGCTCTGGAGGCAGTATCTACCTTCTGTAAAGAACCACACACAAACATGTATTGCTTCAACTTACAGACGTCAGTGTACATGTACTGCATGAACACATCTCACAGTAAACATGATCAGTTGAAGTAAAATGAAACAAAAAAAACAAAAAATGTAGGGTAGGTGAGGCTGTTGTTTTTGTTTTCTTTTTCTGTAAACCACTAAATGTTTGTGTCACTGTTGTGGTGGTAAGGCCAACCTCCCACAAACACACACTTGAATGAAATTTAAAAACGAAAACACACACACACACACACACAGATATGATTATGTGACGTGATGAGAATACAATTACACTGAAAACCTTAGAAACCCTAATCCAAAGAAACACCATAGAAGATATCACTTACTTGTGACATGTTGACTTGCCCTCTTTTTTACCCAAAGTTGGCTGATTTCTTGCTGTCTGCTTGTGAGTGTGACTGCAAGCACAAAGGTGATTATCATCAGGCAACTAAGAGACTTGGTGCACTACAGTGCACTAACACAAGCACACCTTGCCTCACTGAGCTTATCACAGCTGAGAGAGTTCTGTCAGCAACTGACAGTGGCTCAAAACCTGCACTAGTTCCCAACCAAAGTAAACCAACCTCATAAAACTAACATGTACAGTAAGATTAGACAAGAAATTCAGAACACAGCCCTTCACTTACATTGATGCCACTGGCATTTCTTCCTCACTCTGTTGGTTCCACGCCAGACATCTGACTACCACCACTGGCAGTGGCACTGTCAAAAGGGAAAGAGACAACTTATTGCAACAAACATGATCATACATGTGTTCACTGTTGTCTGAGAGGATTTCTTGGAATAATACATGTGGCTACAAAGCATAAGCATGCATAACTCTACAATAAAAAATAAAAAAAACAATAAAAAAAAACTAGACAGGCAAAAGCCTCCATGGCTCCCTTGTGACACAGGTCAAGGCCATTCACAAGAGTATGTTTGTAACGCTCTTATCGCTATCCATTATCATGCCAAGTAAAGTGTCTGTGGCGCTCTTAGTTCATGGCAATATTACAATTTTCCCCAAAACAGTTTGTATGGCCTTGACCTTTGGTCAAGGTCATTCAAATGAGATCTCATCAATGTCTATCATTATGCCAAGTTTGATGCCTCTAGTATTTGTAGATCCTCCGAAAACAGTAATGTTAAAATTCAAAACAGGCAGCTGTAATGACCTTGACCTTCAGTCAAGGTCATTCAGAAAGGTAGGTCTCATTGCTGTCTATCATCATGCCTCGTTTGGTGCCTCTACTGTTTGTTGTTTTGGAGGAAATGCCAAGGTTAAAGTTTCCCCAAAAACGCTTGCACGACCTTGACCTTGACTAAAAGTCACTGAACACAGGTATGTCTGTAAAGGTGCTGCCAATGTCAATCATTGCACATGTAGTTTGCTGCTTCTGATTCTTCTGGATTCTGAGAAAATGCAAATGTAAATTTTCCCAACAGACTGTTTTAATGACCTTGACTTTGAGTCAAGGTCATTTAAGGTGGTATGCGTGCATAGGTCTTATCACTGTCTATCAGCACGCCAGGCCAGGTTTGGTGCCTCTGCTGTTTGTTGTTTCTGAGAAAATGCCAATGTTAAGGTTTTACAAAAATAGCTTGTATGGCCTTGACCTTGACACAAGGCCACTGACTACATGTACATCTGTAAAGTTCTTATCAACATCTATCATCATGCAAAGTTTTAAACCTCTGGTATTTGTAGATTACGAAAAAATGCCAATATAAAATTTTCAAAAAGAGAGCTTCAGTGACCTTGACCTTGAGTCAAGGTCATTCAAATTGATATGTTTTGAAAGGTCTTGTGGTTGTCTATCAGCATGCCAAGTTTGGTGCCTCTGCTGTTTGTAGATTCTGAGAAAATGACAATGTTAAAGTTTTCTGGACACACACACACACACACACACACAGAGACAGACGGACGATGGAGGGTTAATACATAGACTCCCATTGTTACACAAGGGAGCCAAAAAACCAGTATAAAAGCATACTGCAGCACGCAAGTAGTCACCACTACCAGTGTCACTATCATAGTGCATCATGATAAATACAACTTCACAGTATCTGACGAAGTACATGTACCTGTCAGAATTTGCTGAGATTTCTGAAATTGCAGGAGTAAACACATACCCTTGGAAAGATGCTTCCAGCTGCAGCTAGGGTTGATGTGCTGCGTCTAGCTGTGGAACCAGAAGTTCCTGCCACTTCAGGTGGATCCATCCAAACTGGAACTATAAACATCCCCCCACCTATCAATACTGAATAAATCATCATTTACAAAAAACAACAACAACAAAAAACAACAAGAAGAAAACATGAAAAGCAAATATAAAACAGCCAAGTTATACTATGCCATTTAATTTTCATCTGTACATTGGTATACAAGCTTGGTGGAATTAAAAGCACACACACACACACACACATTATATGTATATATTTTTTTGCAATTTGACCTGTGCAATTCGACGACAAACTACTGAAACAAAAAGTGTGCTAACCTGCATGGGTGGCGGCTGTAGAGATCTTGACGAAAAGTACCTGCACACACACACACACACACAATAAAGAAAAATAATTTTTAAAATGATGGGCATGACATTACCAGAATAAAAAAAAAAGCAGATGCCACTGGCTAGGGCCTGTCACTAGTGACTCGGTGGTTCAATTATCAGTAACACACTGTGTGAAAAATACTTCTTATCTCATAATTATGTTCCCTTTTCATTCTCCCTAAATGAGAAAACCATTGGAACAGTATTACTCGGTGTTACTTGCTTCTGTTTCATATCAAGTTGCACTGTTTCTGCCAGTACACTTATTCTTGTCTTGCCACACAAACCACTGTATGGCAGGGGTGACTCGGTGCGAAACCACTGTCCGCCATAACACTGCTGTTTCGGATACTTAGTCGGCACGAACCTGTTTCTTCAGACACAAAAGTCAGGTTATCTAGTCACACTAACAGGTATACTACATGTACAGTGATTACTTACGTATTCATCAGCATGGAGTGAATGCCAAACGTCCGTGAGCCTTTGGTCCCGACGTGCCACCATCACATGTATCATAGCACTATGACATTAATAATCTGTACCATTGAATGCCCAGTGGATGCGGGCTGTTGCCACCATCACATGTATCATAGCACTATTACATTAATAATCTGTACCATTGAATGCCCAGTGGATGCGGGCTGTTGCCACCATCACATGTATCATAGCACTATTACATTAATAATCTGTACCATTGAATGCCCAGTGGCTGCAGGCTGTTGCCACCATCACATGTATCATAGCACTATTACATTAATAATCTGTACCATTGAATGCCCAGTGGATGCGGGCTGTTGCCACCATCACATGTATCATAGCACTATTACATTAATAATCTGTACCATTGAATGCCCAGTGGCTGCGGGCTGTTGCCACCATCACATGTATCATAGCACTATGACATTAATAATCTGTACCATTGAATGCCCAGTGGCTGCGGGCTGTTGCCACCATCACATGTATCATAGCACTATGACATTAATAATCTGTACCATTGAATGCCCAGTGGCTGCGGGCTGTTGCCACCATCACATGTATCATAGCACTATGACATTAATAATCTGTACCATTGAATGCCCAGTGGATGCGGGCTGTTGCCACCATCACATGTATCATAGCACTATGACATTAATAATCTGTACCATTGAATGCCCAGTGGATGCGGGCTGTTGCCACCATCACATGTATCATAGCACTATGACATTAATAATCTGTACCATTGAATGCCCAGTGGATGCGGGCTGTTGCCACCATCACATGTATCACAGCACTATGACATTAATAATCTGTACCATTGAATGCCCAGTGGATGCGGGCTGTTGCCACCATCACATGTATCACAGCACTATGACATTAATAATCTGTACCATTGAATGCCCAGTGGATGCGGGCTGTTGCCACCATCACATGTATCACAGCACTATTACATTAATAATCTGTACCATTGAATGCCCAGTGGATGCGGGCTGTTGCCACCATCACATGTATCACAGCACTATTACATTAATAATCTGTACCATTGAATGCCCAGTGGATGCGGGCTGTTGCCACCATCACATGTATCACAGCACTATTACATTAATAATCTGTACCATTGAATGCCCAGTGGATGCGGGCTGTTGCCACCATCACATGTATCACAGCACTATTACATTAATAATCTGTACCATTGAATGCCCAGTGGATGCGGGCTGTTGCCACCATCACATGTTGGCATGTATGATTACTGCTGTACTTGGGACCAAAAAAAAATTAAAAAAAATTAATGCAACTTTAAGTAACTGTGGGCTTGGAGTAGTTAACAAATGTAACGTTTACTAACTGTGAGCTTGGAGTAGTTAACAAATGTAACGTTTACTAACTGTGAGCTTGGAGTAGTTAACAAATGTAACGTTTACTAACTGTGAGCTTGGAGTAGTTAACAAATGTAACGTTTACTAACTGTGAGCTTGGAGTAGTTAACAAATGTAACCTTTACTAACTGTGTGAGCTTGGAGTAGTTAACAAATGTAACGTTTACTAACCGTGAGCTTGGAGTAGTTAACAAATGTAACGTTTACTAACCGTGAGCTTGGAGTAGTCAACAAATGTAACATTTACTAACTGTGTGAGCTTGGAGTAGTTAACAAATGTAACGTTTACTAACTGTGAGCTTGGAGTAGTTAACAAGTGTAACGTTTACTAACTGTGAGACTGGAGTAGTTAACAAATGTAACCTTTACTAACTAAAGGTTTACTTTACTCACTAACTGTGAGCTTGGAGTCGTTAAAGAGTGTAACGTTTACTAACTGTGAGCTTGGAATAGTTAACAAATGTAACCTTTACTAACTGTGAGCTTGGAGTAGTTAACAAATGTAACCTTTACTAACTGTCAGCTTGGAGTAGTTAACAAATGTAACCATTACTAACTGTGAGCTTGGAGTATTTAACAAATGTAACCTTTACTAACTGTGAGCTTGGAATAGTTAACAAATGTAACCTTTACTAACTGTGAGCTTGGAGTAGTTAACAAATGTAACCTTTACTAACTGTGAGCCTGGAGTAGTTAACAAATGTAACCTTTACTGTCAGCTTGGAGTAGTTAACAAGTGTAACGTTTACTAACTGTGAGCCTGGAGTAGTTAACAAATGTAACGTTTACTAACTGTGAGCTTGGAGTCGTTAACAAGTGTCCCTTTAACTGTGAGCGTGGGGTAGTGAACAAATGTCCCTTTAACTAACTGTGAGCTTGAAGTAGTAATGTAACTTTAACTAATTGTGAGATTGGAGAAGTGAACAATGTAACTTTAACTGTGTGCTTGGTGTAATCAACAAGTGTTCCTTTTACTAACTGTGAGTTTGGAGTGCATGGTGAACAAAGGTTCCTTTAACTAACTGTGGGCTTGCAGTAGTTAACAAACGCAACTCACTAACTACCCGTGTGCTTGGACGGGTTAGGGTGGGCCGGTGGGGTGGGTGTTTGGGAGTTTAACGTCCTTTTCCACCACAAACGGGTGATGTCAAAGACTGGACCGGTTAGCAAAACGTGAATGTTCAGTTTGTGTTTACACAACGCCGAAGCGTGTCTGTGTTTTCTATGTCAGTCGGTGTTGTGGTTTTAATTAAAATATTAACAAACTGTGCATGTTGATCTATTTATGTATGTCAACATTTAAAACAGTTTCAATCCGTATTAGAGCAATCTTGTCTGAATGTTCGGCATGGGTAATGGATCATGTCACACACACACACACACACACACACACACACACACACACAGAGAGAGAGAGAGAGAGAGAGAGACACACACACACACACACACACACACACACACACACACACACAGAGAGACACACACACACACACACACACACACACACACACACACAGAGAGAGAGAGAGAGAGAGAGAGAGAGACACACACACACACACACACACACACACACACACACACACAGCACAGCACAGCACAAACTTGTACCAACAAAACTTTTATTTACAGAGAAAAGCACAGTCTCACAACAGATCTTTTCACGACACATACAAAGAATCAATATCGATAATGGATCTTTGACCAATATTAGTTTCAGTAAGCTCGTTATGAACATATCTACATGCTAATATTAAGGTCAAACACAAATCAAGCACAAGTTGGATAGTTGGAGTAAAAGAGACGGAGAAAGTCAAGGTGGAAAAGACAGACAGACAGAAAGATAGAGAGAGAGAGAGAGATACACAGACAGAAAGGAGGGGACACATACAGAGAGAAAGATAGACAAAGAGACAGACATACACAGACAGAGAGACAGAAAAAAGAGACAGACATACACAGACAGACAGTAGGGGACACAGAGACAAAGATAGACAAAGAATGAGAGGCAGACAGACAAAGAGAGAGACATACACAGACAGAGAGGAGGGGACACAGAGACAAAAATAGACAAAGAGAGACAGACAGACAAAGAGAGAGAGACACACACAGACAGAGAGGAGGGGACACAGACAGAGACAAAGATAGACAAAGAGAGCGACAGACTGAGACACACAAATTCAAAGAAAGGAAGACAGAAAGTAAGACCGACAGAAAGGGAGAGGGGGGGGGGTGTGGCGGAGAGCCAGAGAAAGTCAAACAGTCAGACAGACAGACAGACAGTGACAGACAGAAAAACTGTGTCATATAGAGAAGGGGAACACACACACACACACACACACACACACACACACACACACACACAGAGGGGTGAGTAACAGACTGAGAGAGAGAGAGTAAAAAAAAGACAGACAGAAAGACAGACAAATATAAACATACATACATAGCGACAGATACAGCCAGGCGGAGGGGGGAGGGGGGGAAAAGGGGGGGGGGAGCAGAAAGAACAGTTATGATTAAGACAAATAAAACCAATAAATATATGATCAGGTTACATAATACATTAGGAAAACAACAGTTATGGATCAGACAAATAAAACCAGTGTTTATCAGTTATGGATCAGACAAATAACATCAATGTTTATCAGTTATGGAGCAGACAAATAACATCAATGTTTATCAGTTATGGACCAGACAAATAACATCAATGTTTATCAGTTATGGATCAGAAAAATAAAACCAATGTTTATCAGTTATGGATCTGACAAATGAAACCAATGTTTATCAGTTACATAATCTGACAAATACTTCCTGTCTTCAGACAGCTGGCGTGGTACTGCCCCGGTCACGTGATCTGTAGACAGCGCTAGATACATATTCACAATGTAGCAAGCACTGTACAAGTGTGAAGGCAGAAAACACTATAGCTACAACTAAACACAACACGACTTGTAAGATAACGTACGGCCTTCAGGTAACTACACAATATTGTCCTCACGTGACACAGGCCTGTCTGATGTGTGGGACTGGAGAGACTGGTGTCGTGTGAACCGCTGGAGTCGTTTGGGGGGGGGGGGGGGGTGTACAACATCAGCAACACTGGGTAAGGGATACACTGACAACCCCCTACACGACAACCACCACCGTGACGACAGCCCGTTACTACACACACACACACACACACACACACACACACACACACACACACACACACACACACACACACACGTGAGAGGCAGAACAAAGAGTGAGACAGACAAGGCCAAAGACAGACAGACACAAACAGGAGAGGGTGCAGGAGAGGGGAGAAAGATAGGGTCAAAGAGAGGGGTGAAGTGGGGGGGGGGGGGGCGGAGACACAGCGTAAGACAGACAGAGAAAGCAAAATAACAACAACAAAAAGACAGAACAAGATAGACCGATATAGACAGTCAGACACGACGAGAAACAGAGACAGAATGACAAACAGTCAGAGGGGTGGGGGGGGGGGGGGAGAAACAGCTAGAGTAAGCGAGTCAGAGAAAGTCAAAAACAGAGAGAGAGAGAGAGAGAGGCAGATAGACAGACAGACGGGGAGGAGGGAAGCAGACAGAAAGATGGAGAAAGATCACAGAGACCGAGACAGAGACAGAGAAAGATAAAAACAGAGACAGCGACGGACATAGACAGACAGACAGACGTCGAGAGAAACACACACACACACACACACACACACACACACACACACACACACACACACACACACACACACAGGGAGAACGTGCAGAAAGACAGATCCACAGAGAAAGAAAGACAGTCAGAGAGAGAGGGAAACAGACAGACAGACAGCTTATACGTAATTTGTCGCAGGACAAGCCAATATGCGAAAATACAGACAGACAGACAGACAAGACAGACACAGAAAGAGAGTGAGAGACAGAGACAGAGAGGGATTGACTTTAATTTGTTGCAGGTCAAGGCATGACGCGCGCGCGCGCGCGCGAGAGAGAGAGAGAGAGACAGACAGACAAAGACAGAGACACAAAGACAGAGAGAGAGGAGCGTTTACCTGTAATTTATTGCAGGACAAGGCAACACGCCACACGCCAAAGCAAAGAGAGACAGACAGACAGACAGACAGGCACAGACAGACAGACAGGCACAGACAGACAGACAGGCACAGAGAGAGAGAGAGAGAGAGGAGCGTTTACCTGTAACTTGTTGCAGGACAAGGCAACATGCCACACGCCAAAGCAGAGAGACAGAGAGAGACAGACAGACAGACAGACAGGCACAGACAGACACAGAGAGAGAGAGGAGCGTTTACCTGTAATTTGTTGCAGGACAAAACAACACGCCACACGCCAAAGCAGAGAGAGAGAGAGAGAGACAGACAGACAGACAGACAGAGAGAGAGAGAGAGAGAGAGGAGCGTTTATCTGTAATTTGTTGCAGGACAAGGTAACACGCCACACGCCAAAGCAGAGAGAGAGAGAGAGTGGAGAGAGAGAGAGAGATAGGGGGGGGGGCAGAGAGAGAGAGGGGGGCACAGAGAGAGAGAGAGAGAGGGGGGGGGGGCAGAGAGAGAGAGAGAGTGGAGAGAGAGAGATCAAAGAATGTGTAGTAGCATAGTCTTTGACAAGATGTTCAACACGAACAAATCAACTACACGTCTTGTGACGTCAAAGGGAAATGTCGTCACGATTATAAACACGTCATACACTAACCTGTCTCCGAATGACGTCAATTACAAGTGTTTTGCTCGACTCAAAACTGCAAAAGTTGAACGAACATAAATTTCAACAACAATTATGATTTTTTTGTGAGGGGTGTCATTGAGCGACGACGACGACAACGGAAGGAAAAAAAACGTTACGACGGAAGCGAGGCGACGATGGCGGGACGAACAGAAGGCAAAGGAACCGAAAAATAAGAAAGGATTGTGGAAATATTTAAGACCGTTTAAGGAACGTGACCGTTAGAAGTCGTTGTCGGTGTCCGTGGTGGTGGTGGTGGTGGTGGTGGTGGTGGTGGTGGGTGTGGGGGGTTAGTGGTCAGTGTGGTGGTGTGTGGAGTCAGGGGATGGAGGATTAAGAATACTTTACCCAGATAAGTTGTGATGTAGTACGGGACATGGAGAAAAGTCGGCCCCAGACTGAATCACCACCACTATACCGTGTTCCCGCCATCCACACTACAACCTTTCTCTCCAGTCCCTGCACACAGTAACAAAGTGTTACTATAACACTGTCTGCACCCGACATTCTACCCACCTCACCCACACCCGCATTATCACCCGCCCCAACCACCCGCACCGGCACTCCAGCCTGACGGAGGCCGCGCACCGCGCCGCTAGCTCGTCTGGTCACGTCACCCGCGTCGTCTGTCTCGTCATCGTGGACGTTATACGACGACAGGACGAAGACGTCCCGGTACTGTAAGGTCGTGGTGCTGCTGCTGCTGGGGTTGCCGCCCTGACCTGAAACGTACAACGACAAACGTCAGTGGTGGTGGTGGGGGTGGTGGCGGTGGTGGTGGTGGTGGTAGTGGAGACCATGATGATGGTGAGGATGGTGGCGGTTGTCGTTGTCGTAGTGAATATTCCGAACTGCGCTATAATTCTAGGAAACAGAGCGTTGGTTAGATCTAAATCATACACAGCTCATACAACGACCACCGCAACAACAACGACAACGCCGACACTTTCACCATCACAAACAGCGACAACACACCTCAAGGTAATCATGCGCATCCTCCCCTATCCACCCCCCACCCCTTTATCCAAAATGTAAACAATAACTCACCCAACTAGATCTACAATGTTATCTCCCCTGACACAGATCACCTCACACACACACACACACACACACACACACACACACACACACACACACACGCATACTTACCGACGTGTAACACCTGTGTCAGTATCCTCCCCACCTCCCGGCCGCACGCCTCACAGTCATATGTATACTCCTCCTCGTGCCCGGGTCCCTGGTGGCTCACAGTGATGACGGGCGGTCCGTCAGCTGGCAGGGGAGCCGTTGGTGTTGTGTAGTCGGGGACATCTCCTGTCTTAATGTTGCGTGATGCCGCCACCTCCCGTACAACGCACGGGGGGCAGCGCAAGGGAGTTGTCATCGTGTGAACGTGATTCTGTAGACATGAGGGTGCGGCGCCAGGCTCTAGGCATGCTGCCCACAGCCTGACGTGCTTCTTGTTGTTGACTAGCGCTTGGTACAGGACATCCAGTTCGTCACTGTTACAGAGAATGGAGAAGACGGTTAGTGGATGACGTCAACCAGGAGACAGAGACAGAGACAGAGAGAGACAGAGACAGAGAGAGACACAGACAGACAGACAGAGTGAGTTATCTCCCACTTCAGCAACAACTACTACCACGACAACGACGATAATAAGAACGACAACTACGACGACGACAACCACACCAGCGACAGCCACAACGACCACAAAAACAAAAAAATCTGCAAAACTGATAAACAAAGAAATATTAGCGGTAGTTCTACCTATCAACAACTGCACGATTGTAAGAAAATATCAAAACAAAACAAAACAAAATGAAATCAGCAAATTTGGCGTCCACTAACAACAAACCCCACAGTGTAGTGACAGCGGACAGACAACTAGCAGACTGAGGCTGAAGACATGACTTGACTTCTAACGTCCATGGAGAGGAGACAACGTCCATCGGTTTTCTGGTCGCAAACGTTAGTGACGTAAAAAATGTACAGCTCTGACGCAATAATTCACATTTCCGATTTCAGCAAATAGTTTGACGTCAATACTAAACAACATGCTATATAGCAGTACCGCCATGCTGTGTGTGTGTGTGTGTGTGTGTGTGTGTGTGTGTGTGTGTGTGTGTGTGTGTGTGTGTGTGTGTGTGTGTGTGTGTGTGTGTGTTATTCGTTTGGTTAGCAAGTTGTTTGTTTGCACGGTCTAGTTTGGCTTTTTTCCCTTTTGTTTGTTTGTGCTCAGTTTCACTGTGCTTTCCTGGAGTAAACGTAGCAACCTATACACACACAATGTACTGAATGTCACAGACCATGACTCGACCAAGTGTCTAAGTACAACTGGCGCGACAAGTGAAAAGTTTAATTTAACCAAAAATACCACTTTACACGCTTTAGACGCTAACAAACAAACAATGTGAAAAACTGTAAAGTTTCCTTCTAACCTTCACCGTACCTGATGGGTACAAATGCACCCGCAACTTCATTTCAACGCCCATCAATTCACGCTAGATCCACGAAACTCAGTGACTTTTTAAGTACGGTTTTTGTAAATGTGATCATCAAACCTTCCGTGATTTGGATGGTGGACAAACAAGTAAATACACATCAAAAACATTGCATAATACGTGTTTGTTTTTTCTCCTTTACAAACATGGGTGTGTTTGCACCCACGATGTCCAGCGCGCAAGTTTTCTTGTTTTACGAATAGGTGTGTGTGTGTGTAGCCGAGTCGTTTGGACCCTCTCGCCCACTACCCTAGGTTCTCCGGCCAGCTGTGTGCCGCCGGTGTGGTATAGTTAATGGACCCCCCAAGTAATGGACCCCCCAGTCCAATAACTTTAAAGTTAATGGACCCCCGGGGTCCAACAATTATAATCAGAGGGTATACCCCTTTCACTTGAAAAGAATTCAATTACTTATAGCTCTATTCTGTTTTCTATCACTCGTACACCACACATTATGGTTTAGGAGTAACTCTGGTACAAGTAAACTGAACTAGCTGAGGTATTGACTCAGACACATTGGATTTCTGAAGGAAAATATGCTATCACGTAAAAAGACAAATAACAAAGTATCTCTGTTTGCCGTGTGTGCGTATTCAGGCGTGTGGGGGGGGGGGGGGGGGGTGTCGGTGTTGCCGATGTGTGAACTGAAGTCCGCTAAACAAAGTTCTGCAATTAAAACTGCTATTGTTAATATTGACGGCGATAGAATATGGACTGATGAGTCGGGATGGGGGGCGGGGTCAGTATGGGGATGGTGGGGGTGAGGGTGAGTATTTGGACGATGGGTAGGGATGGGGGATCTACCTGCTCGGAGGGCTGGGGAGGGGGTATGGGGTTAAAGGGTTGCGGTCTGCAGTGGATGTGTGAATTTTGACGTTGCGCGCGCGCTTGTGTGTATGTGGGGATGGAGGTGGGGGGGGGGGGAGGGAGGTCAATATGGATTGAGAGGGGTGGTGTGGTTGCGTCATATGTATGGAGGGGCAGGGTCAGTACGACGTAGATGAGAGGATGGGGGTGAGGGGGGGGGTGTACATGGAGGAGTAAAAAAAAAAATATTGATGGTGTAATGTCATTTTAATATCTCAGGAAGTTTATTTGTTAATGTGAAATCTGTGATTCCGATATGTTTACGTCTTTTGTAAATCGTCACCCTTGTAAAACACGTTTTGTGTTCTGTATTTTAACCACGGTTTTATAATATTGTTTCTGCTGGCCTCTTAAAGATTTTCTTAGAAAATATTTACCATTGATATTTTAATCATTTTTTTTCTTTCAATACCAAGAATCATTTATTTTTGTAGACAAGTTGATAATAACCAGTAATTAATGATGAAAATAAATGGATTGGAGCCTGAATCATACACGACTCATACCCACCCCCCCCCCCCCCAAAAAAAAAAAAAAAAACCTTCACTACGCGCGCGCGCTCGCGCGCGCGCGCGTGTGTGTGTGTGTGTGTGTGTGTGTGTGTGTGTTCAAACATCACAGGGAGATCTATAAACAATCACGACATGGGTTAAAACACCTTAAGTAATGAGAAACACCTTTAAGTAACAGGGGGGTCCAACAACTATAGGAGGGGTCCATTAACTTTAAACTTATTGGACCGGGGGGGGTCCAAGTACTATGGGGGTCTAACAACTTTATGACACCGGCTTTGTTCGCCTGTAGGCTACCGCACGCGTGCAGCGTTGCGGATCCACGATAGCCACGTGTCAGTTAGTTGTGTTTGTTTGTGTCCATTTCGTGCTAAATATCTCCGCAGTCGCCTAACCTAAAGTTATCATGGTAACTGTAGTAGTTTCCGAAGAGTTTGTGCTTTCCGATCATGTTTTGTTGTTAGCGCTGTTTTGTAGTTCAACTAGTGTATTTTGCCTTTTTCACCCTTTTTCAAATGCGTGGTCCCTGTCTTTACGCTCTTAAATCGGCGATAGGAAATTCTCTGTACTTTGATAATGTGCCAAAACTTACGCCATCTTAAAGTACTTTTCACGCTCTTTTGAATGCAGTTTGTTTGAAGTTTGTAGCTGTTGTATTACGCCCGCTATTGTTAGTTTTCTGTGTGTAAACAAACACAGATTTCGCCGCTCGAGAGCATCTAGCCCTTGTTTCTGCTGCGAGCGGCCGTTGCCTTCTTTGCGGGCCGCGCTGAGCGCATATAAGGAGCTGCGAGCCACGGTTCGCGGCACGCTCACACCCTCGCTCTCAGCCCTGCCGCTTGTGACTGCGTTTGTTGGTATTCTGCTTTTTGTTTTCCTGTTGCAATAAAACTCATGTCATAGCGACCGCTGTGTTTGTCTCCCTGCCTGCCTGAATCACTCAACACCATCACATGTGCACCCACAGAATACGGTGAGCAAGTTTTTAGGCGACGTATTTTAGCTTTAACAAACCAACCAGTCTTTACATCTTTGTTTGTGTGTTGTTTGTTAGTTTGTGGATTTTAGCCTGAGTGACTTTGGGTGCCAGTGACTGCAACGCAGACCCTTGTCGTGCTAGTGGATGCTTTGGCCTTGCATGGAGATAGGGAGCCTGACAGCCCATATACGGCTTTAGTGAGGGTGCTGGCCCGCTTGTGTATCGAGGGTTTATGAACTGCCGAGACAGCTCTTCACCCGCCGCCCGTGTTTGTATATTTATGTCTGGCATTCGTGAGACAGGGAAAACTTTGTGTCCCAGAGAATCTACTGCATGTTCGCCCTGTAGAGGTACCACAAGTCAAAACCTACACTAACTAAAACACGACCCGAGCTATTGGCGGAGTTGTCCACGTTCAGTGAATTTATTTGACAAACGGAAAAGCAAAATCCGTTAGCCAGGCTCGGGTGGAAGGCCAAGACGACGACGTACCTACCTTAGTTGAATCTGTGAATTCTGCAGACAATATGATTGTGACTATTGACATGGTTAAAGGTATTCTTAAAGGTCTTGATCTGAAAAAAGCTGTGGGTCCCGATTTAGTCCATAATAGAATATTATCTCTTTCAGCTGACGTTCTGTCAGACTCACTTGTAATTCTGTTTAACCGTTCGTTGACTGAGGGTATTTTTCCTAATATATGGAAACAAGCTAATGTCACTCCAATCTTTAAGAAAGGAGAGAAAGAAAGATGTACTAATTATCGTCCAGTATCCTTACTCAGTTGTGTGGGGAAGGTAATGGAAAAATGCGTCCAAAATCATGTGTATGAATATTTGTCGACTAATAAGCTTCTCAGCACCTCTCAGTCTGGTTTCATTCCCGGTGATTGTACGGTTTATCAGCTGCTCACTATTTATGACGATTTCTGTCGGTCTCTTGATAACCAAGCAACAACGCAGGCGATTTTCTTTGACGTATCCAAAGCTTTCGATAAAGTTTGGCATAAAGGGCTCCTTAGTAAACTTTCTGCTATTGGCATAAGAGGAAATCTTTTAACTTGGTTTGAAAGTTATCTTTCTGGTCGTACACAAGCTGTCACAATCAAAGGTAGTAAATCTGATTACCTCCCCATACATGCTGGAGTTCCTCAAGGATCTGTTCTAGGTCCCCTGCTTTTTTTAATTTATATTAACGATATTACCCACGACATAGAGTCAACCATTAAACTTTTTGCGGACGACACCAGTATGTACTTGCGCTTTCAAAATACAATCCGGAGAACTGAAATTTTAAATTCTGACCTAGACAAGATTAGTCTATGGGCAACCAGATGGAAAGTGACTTTTAACCCCCAAAAAACTGAGCTTATGACCATTTCTAACAAGAGAGACCCATCTACATTACCACTTGCTTTCGGTAATACAGTCTTACTTGACAAGAACTCCCACAAACATTTAGGTGTAATCATTCAGAAGAATTGTAAATGGGATGAGCATATACAGTCAATCATTTCCAAATGTCGAGTCTTAGTATCCTGTCTACGTTCTTTTAAACACCGTCTGAGCAGGAAATCTCTCGAGGTAATGTACAAGTCTTTTATTATGCCGCATTTTGACTTCTCAGACGTTGTTTGGGATAACTGTCCAGCTCATTTGGCTGAAGATTTAGAAAATTTGCACCTTGAGGCTTTGAGAACCATTATAGGAACTGTTCGAGGTACAAGCCATAGTAAATTATACACCGAATCAGGTTTCACATCACTTTCAGAAAGACGTTACAGACACAAATTAATCTTGTACTTTAAAATTGTTAATGGGAATGTTCCTTCTTATCTTTGTCAACGTCTGCCCCCTCTGGTGTCATCAGTGAACCCCTATCATGTACGTAATCCCCTAGAAAGACAGATGCCTCGTTGTCGCACTGAGTTATATAAATCTTCATTTTTCCCTTCAACAACTGCCGCATGGAATGAGTTGCCGGATCACGTTAAGTTCTCAGATTCACTCAGTTCCTTCAAACGTTTTTTATCTAGTGCAGATCCTGCAGTACCTTTCTATTATTATTCAGGTGAAAGATTAGTCCAGAGCATTCATTGTAAATTGAGGCTTGAGATGAGTGATCTTAATGACCATCTCTTTAAGAGACATCTATCTGAAGACCGCTCATGTGCTTGCGGCCACGTTGTTGAAGATCCAGCCCACTTTCTTATGGATTGTCCTCTCTTTAATAATGCACGCACGCAAACAATATCAACTCTTCCATATAACTACAACATCGACACCCTCTTGAGAGGGAATCTCTGTCTTCCTTTGAATGATAATATAAACATTTTTAAAACTGTACAGCACTTTATAGAAGTATCAGGTCGCTTTGACACCTAAATTCCGATTTCCAATACCAGTCGCCGGCCCGCTGCCACCGTCGCAGACGCAATCCCACTGCATTTTTCTTTGTACTGTATCTATTGGTCATTCTTTCTATCCTCTCTCTTCTCTATCTCTTACAGATCTGTCTTATAATACTCCGCCGCAAATTGTTTTTTGTACTTATGAGCACATTCATAAGTTTTTAACTTGTTGTGCTCGGTATTGTCGAAATTGTGCGAGTGAATTTTCTGTCCGTTTAAAATGAATAAAAACTGTTTAAACCAAAAGCAAAATCCCAGCAAAGGATTAATAAAACATACAAGTCCAAGATTCAAGGAGAAAAGCAGTATTGCGAAATCCACTACTGTTTTGGGGGCTGAACCCGCCACGAACAGGAAGCCTGACCGACAGGATTCCTGTTCAGCGCCCAAAAGTAGGGAGAAAAAGTGGACAACTCCTCTCGCCAAAGCTCAAACGCCGTAGCAGGCTTACTCAAATGGTAAACAGCAGACTGGACAAAACACGAGACGGTGAACTCGCAAGCCTGTTGGAAAGAAGTGCGGGGGAACTCCGCTCCGTGTCCTAGGCGACACGGAAACCAAATCGAGAGAGGGTAGGTGTTGCTTATCGTGTGCAACTTCCGGGTAAGCCAGGAGGTACCCACTTTCTTTCGGTAGGTTGGCAAATGCCGAACTAAAAAGCGTCAAGTTTGTAAAAACAGAGGCCGCTGCTGCCGAGCGAACTGAAGTCTGTCTTCCAAAAGCGACGCTGGCGCAATGAGCTGGACACATCGGACAAGAGGACGGAGCGTCCAGCGTGCGGAATTAGGTTATGTTATGCAATGCCAATAGCGTGGCAACGCGAATAGCGTGGCGTTGGCGCTGGCCGCCTACGGAGAGGAAAGCCATGCCAGCCATAAATAGCCTTGCGCTTGTGAACGGCGCGCAACTTGTTTTGCGGTTTGAAGGCATCGTGGGTGTGTCCCGAGGCGCGTTCAGTTGAGCTAGATATCTAGGTCGACGTAGCGATCGCAAAAGGGAGAAAGCTAGCAGTCAACTGAACGGCGCTAGCGGTGCGAGCATTTTCAAAATGGCGGAAAGCGTGAGCGTTGGCGTTGTGAAGGAACTTCTTAAACAAGAACTTTGCTATAATGCTGTTGAGGGGGCGATCGTAAGCATGATGCAAGTCACAGACAAGTTGTTTTGCATGTTGAGTGAAGAGAAGCAGGCCAAAGACAGAAACCTAGACTGACGCGCATATGAAAGACTTCGTCAGTTAAGCAACAACCAACGCTGAGCGTGAACGCTGAACGCGAACAAAGGAAACGCTGGCTTAGAAATGATTTATGGACGTCCCTAACAGGATTCAGCAAATTAAACTGGATAATAAGTTGGTACAGATCAAGCCTGATACACAACGGTCATATCATTTATGATGCGGTACCCATCGATCTTTAAAAATCAAACAGCTGAAAAAAATTGAAGCCACACACACGAACGGACGCCATCTTGAAACTGATGAGAAGCTAGCCGAAGCTAGCACCTCTGCGGGGTGCTACTTTTCCTACGCTAGGGGCTAGCCTGGCTACGCTCAACTGAACGTACGTGCACATTGCCATCTTCAGAACGTTCTAGTACTGAGCGCTCCTAGGCCTACTGTTTGTTTACTTAGTCTATTACAGTTGCAACCGCTTGTTTATGTCTGTAATTACTATTGTCGACGCCGTATGCTGACCGTTAGTATCTACTTGTCAATGATATCGTGGTGGTGTAGTTTGTATTTATATGCTGTTCGTTTGTTTGTTCGGGTGTTGAATGGTTTCTGTTAGTATGTTTGTACGGGTCTTGGAAATTTTGTTTGTGTGTTGTTTGTTGTTTTTGGTTGTTGTTTTTCCTTGTTTGTTTCTTCGGGTGTTGAATGATTCTGTTCGTGTGCTGTGTATTTGTTCCGGTGTTGAATAGTAGTTTGTTTTTATTCGAGTCGGTGTTGTTTGTTTGTTTGTTTTTGTGCTGAATGGTTTTGTTTGTGTGTTTCTTCGGATGTTGAATGATTTTTTTCGTGTGTTGTGTTTGTTCCGGTGCTGAATAGGTTTCTGTTTGTGTGTTGTTTGTTTGTTTGTTTATGTGTTTACTCACGTGTTGACAGCCGCGAATTAGTCTTTGTGGCTTGCGCGGCTTTAAGCCCTAAAAGCTCACTCACGTGTTGAATTGTTTCGTTCGTGTGTTGTTTGTTTGTTTGTGTGTTTGTTCGGATGTTGAATGATTTTAATTTTTATTGTTGAGTTGTTTGTTTTTGTGTGTGTTTCTTCGGGTGCTGTGTGTTTGAAGCGAATTTGACTTTGTGTATTGTCTTTCTCTTTCTGTCCCCTCTCGCGTGAGCTAAATAGTAATTAGTCTCACGCAAATCCTCTCTCTCTCTCTTTCCCTCTTTTCTTTTTCCTTGCTCGACAACTAAGATTCCCCGCTTACCGACCTCCCGTGGTCAGGCCCCAGGTCCGAACATAGCGCACAGTAAGGCACTTGCCGTGGGAAGGGTGATAGCTTCCAACACTGGACAGGATTGTAGGCAGTTGGACAGTATAGTTTTCCGTACGTGTTTCTCCGACTTCGCGTATCTTTTTCAGTGTTCCATTCAACTTAGTAGTATTCAGTTTCCCTTGCAAACGTTAGCCTGACAGCTATTTTCTGTCAAACGAATTCACGTTAGTGTTGTCATTCTTTGTTAACTTGTTCTCGCCTTTATGTATGTGAAGTTGGACCGTGAATACAACTCGGAACCTGACTTGAGTTTATTCTCTGGCTTCACTGTGTCAGTTCGAGTGTATGGCGCGAGTGTGTGAGTTTGTTGTCGCTCAGTTGTTCTGTCTGTCCGACTTTATGTTCAGCGTGTGCCAGAGCCGGAGTGGATGCGTGTGTGACAGAAACATTGCAACCAGAGCGTTTCACTGACTTCGCTACCACTGTACGAACACTAACACGACACCAGAACGAAAAGGCGAGCGCTACATGTTCATTTATTCCGCACTGAATGGTTTTATTCATGCGTTGTCTGTTTTTTTTTGGTTTTTTTTTTTTGGTTGTTTTTTTGGGGGGGTTGCTGTTGTTGTTGGTTTCTTTTTTTCGGGGGGGGGGAGGGGGTGCTGGATGGTTAGTGTGTCGCTTGTTTGTTTGTTCGGGCGTTGAATGGTTTCGTCCGTGTGTTGCTTGTTTGTCTGTATGTTTGTTCGGATAAACAATGGTTTTGTTTGTGTGTCTTTGTGTGTTCGGTTGTTGAATGGTTTTGTTTGTGTGTTTTGTGTTTGTAAGTTTTTCTGTGTTCGGGTGTTGAATGCTTTTGTTTGTGCGTTCGTGGTTGTGTGTTTGTTCACGTATGCAATAATTATGTTCGCGCGTTGTTTGTTTGTTTGTTTGTGTGTCTGTTCGCGTGTTGAATGGTTTTGATTGTGTGTTGTCTGTCTGTCTGTGTTTCCTCAATAAACAAGACGCTGCTGATCTGATCATGCATGGAGAACGTCTGGTCGGTCTTGACACCTTGATATTTCACACAGTTCTGGAAAGAGACCTGAGAACCACCGATGTTTGCGACCGAAGTGCCAATCAGTCCGAGATGCGACTGAGCCGGAGCCTACAGGCGTGACCTCGGGTTTGTCAGTGTGAAGTTTAAGCTTGTTGCTGGCCATCCAACACAAAAACAGCTTAAATACAACACTGAATGCTCAGCTGAGCAGAGCTGAAATGGTCGGGAGTACTGCTATTTGCTATTTGACAGTTCAGTGTCGTCTGCATACTTATGAAAAGCACACTCATGAGCGGAGATCGCATCAGAGAGAGTTTGTGAATACAATGTAAACAAAACAGGCCCTAAAGGCCGTTATTAATCAAGCGAAGACACGCTCCGCGAAGAATTGACGTCTTTTTGACTTCGCGAAGAGTTTCTGTGTTAATCTACTGATCGATTGATTACCGAAATAACTATAACACTGAACCGACAGACTGTTACGAGCCGGTACACCGGCATAGCAGACGGTTGTAACAGAAGAGACAAAGTCTTCAAGGCTCACGTGTGAATGACACGGTGTAATGAAGTCCTGTTCTGGGGCAGGGTGTAAGCTGACGTGTGAATGGCTGAACTAAAAATAGATCTGATCTCCGTACCGCACTACCCCCGTCATTAGATCCCGATTTCCCACCACAGTCTATTCAAGTAGCTAATGGCAAGGTTCAATGACTTCTTACACACACACACACACACACACACACACACACACACACACACACACACACACACACACACACACACACCGGAAAGTAAGCCATGAAACTAATTAATGCCTGAAATAGCAGCGACTGGAACGTTGACTCGGTACTCACCATGTGACGACGCGAACCCTTAGACGGCGTTAGCATACGAAGCAAAAACGCCGTAATTACAAATATTGCGTATTCTTGCATCAGCTTTAACAAGTCAAATGTACATTATTCTAACTGATCAATGTATGCCAACAAAACCAAGAAACTAATTTATCGCCGAAATATGAATGCTTGTAACTCTGAACCGACACCGGCCACGTGCGAGCGCAGCCCACCTCCATCTTGAAATCAGGTAGCCAATCAGATAAACGTTCGGCTTTTGTTCGCTGGTCCTCGCATTGCATGCTGAGCAAGCCCGAAGAGGCCGACTGAAAGGGCTTCGGCGAGGGGAAAGGTTTGTTCGGCCGCAGGATTTTTTCCATCGCGAATAAAAGTTCTAGGAATATTTTCGCTAGTTAAGACACGCCTTAACGCGGAGCCCTAGGGGACCCCAAATACCAACGGAATAGGGCAATAATAATAATAATAATGAGAACTTACATGGCGTCTATCCTTGGCAAACCTTACAAACGAAAACCTAAAACTTAAAGCCGCGCAAGCAACAAAGACTACCACGGCTGAAGAAAAGGGGGCACCTTAGTTACAAAGTAAACATTCACGCCGCTCAAGCAACAAAGACTATACAGCGGCTGAAGAAGAGGGGGGGGGGGTACAAACAGTCATGTAACAAAACAAATTAAGCTACACTTCCAATGCATTCAAGCAGATAATTAACCCTCATCACATACACACACCTCACACCAACTGATGTATGTGTGGTAAAACTGCGTTGGACTTAGTTAGAAGTAATTAGACTAAAGTATCTTGCATCACGATTAAGAAATGATACTGAGAAATGTATTTTAGGTAGCGTACAGATCTCTATAGCCCTCCTGTCGGAGATTTTGGGGTCCTGGGTTTCCCAGCCGTTCTAAGAATAGCCTCCCTATAGTTAAATACAGCAGCTACCTCCTGCAGATCCCTCCTCCAACACATCTCTCCCCTCTCTACAGCTCAGTGATCGTGCAGTCCCTCCTCACACACATCTCTCCCCTCTCTACTAATTGACTCAGTCTTAGGGTTTGCAGGTTAATGGTGTAAGACCCGACGCGGCCAGCCTATAAACGTTCCTGGTTTGACGCTAAGTGAGAGATGCGACCAGGTGTCCCCCGAACCGAACTGCTGCCAAAGTGTTGTCTCATTACCGATTTGCCGCCAGAAGAACTGCTGAATTATCACCTGAAAACATCCAGTACTATGGAACTCCTGCCTGAGATTGTGTAAGAACTTCATGCCTCGTGACTCGGAGTGACAGTTTCGTGAGTAGCCGACACCCTCAGTGTATTCTCCTGTTGTCACTCGACTGAAGTCTACATGAACTGACTAAATCAGTAATATTCCGTCAATAAGAACTATGTTGATGACGACTAGCAACAGAACTGTGGTCAAGTCATTGAGTGCGGTGCAAGGAAAGTTTAGGGTTAGAACCAGCTGCGGCGGACCCCTCACAGAGCCTGCATCTTGTCTGTGGCTGGACAACGCGAACCGCGAGGAATCCTCGTCAGCCCAGTCTTGCAAGCTGAGTCCACACCTGGGGTCCGAGGACACGCGCGCATGGACGTCATCCCCGAGCCGTCCCGTGATTGGCCACAGCCCACACACAGCGGTCAACTGAGCGACCGAGACTGACTCCGCCCAGATGTGTGTGAAGACGAGTAAAACTCCCTCCGTCTACGGAGTTGGCAAGTATAAGGTTAACCATTCCTGGTCTACCCCCCTTTACCCCGCGCGCAGAGATCTGTAGACAATAGAGCGGGATTCTTCTTGTGTATCATAGTATTAGATGTGTTGATACGTTAGTAATGTTAGTTAGAAATCTTGCTTAGCTGAGACATTGATAGAGTTGTGATTTGTATTTGTGTTGATAGGGAGTCTGTTAGGTAGACACTACTAGACAGCGGAATGAGTAACAATAGATTTAGGGACGTTGCTACTTTACAGACGACTGACACACCCTACTCCTCATGGGTCCTGGGGCCGTGGTCACGACGCGAACGCAAATTTCTTTGCGCAAATGGGTTGCGGATCGTAAGTTCGTACGTGGCTACGTGAAAACTATCTCTTCCGCTAGTTGGCCGGTCACGACGCGCACTGACTGGAAACGGTGTCACGTACGGGTTATTTTTAGATAGGTGTGGGACCCCTGGGATTCCCACGGAAAACACCATCACGTGGCCTGCACAAATTCTCCTTCCAGCGTGAAGCGTGAAAGAGTAGAGGGGGTGTGTTCAGTACGCGTTCACTACAGAATTTTTGATCGAGTCGTGTTTATCTGCCGTCAGGTTAAATGCGTGGCATGTATGTGGAGAGTGTGATCAGGAGAGCATGCAGGTCGCATATAGACCGCTTCCTAGCAGTCTCTATCTCAACATTGGACGGACTACAACCAGTAGAAGCATTTACTGCACGTACAAACCGTACTGATGTAGCAGGCTCACTGGCAAGAAAACCAACGGAATGAACCTCAATCAAAGAACAACGAAAAACGAAAGAGGAGAGGATAACAACAACATCAACAAAACTCTCCACATACATGCCACGCATTTAACCTGACTTGCTACGGCAGAGAAACATGACTCGACCAGAACTCTGAATTCGGAACCCGCACATTTCGGGTCCACTGACAACACAATGAACTGATGAGACCTGCATTGACAGGCATACGATCAAAAAGGTGGTGGCTGATCAGTGAGGACTGACCGAGTGCGTTCAGCACTGAACTAGTCCGAAACACACACAACAAATGTTAACCCACAAAAAGGAAACAAATCAACCCACGATGTGTGTACAGCCGGCCATACGGGCCTTTGCATTGCAGGGTGCGTAGTGAACTGAACGCGCCCCCTCTACACTCAAGTCGTCCTACAGCAGATCGCACAATTCCTGCAGGTCTCTCCTCCTAAATCTAAACCTTTGAAGCATGTCCACATCGTCGTACGAGTCAAAAGGGTTAGTACGATCGCGGAACACCCTTTCCCGTCGCAATGCTCTTCTCATTTGCAGTTGGTAAATCAAGCGGGCCGCCATTTTTCAGATCTACGCAAAGGCTACGGCACCTTTCCGACACCCTCCTAGGTGGTGTACAATACGCAAGGGTTTCCGAGCGGCCGTAACTCTGCGCAAACGTCATGACCACCCAATTTTATCACAAATCGTAAGTTACGGACCCTCGCGTGCGTAAATCGGTGGCGGAAAAGTTACGAACGCGTCGTGACCACGGCCCCTGGTGTGTATTTGTAGCGCCCCGGGTGTGGGGTCGTCGTGGTTGTCGGGAACGCTACAGATTTAGTTTAGTGAGCTACTCTGACATGTGTGTTCAAGATGACTGAAGTGCGAAAGAGTATTGCATCATACTGTCGGGCCTACGTGCCACACACATCTACGCACACAGTCACTCATCAAACTTACACTATCTCTCGAAAGAAACAACTGACAAGAGAGTAAAAATCAGAGTGTTCACTTATTCCGATAAAAGTTACATGCGGATCATATGAATCGTTAGATGTAATAAGGCCGGCAACACAGATTCGGCTCAAAATATATGAGCGTGATGATTAATACTTGTCGGGCAACAAACTAGAGACTACTAAAAACTACTCTACAAATAGAACAAAAGAATGCGGGAAGAGACTAAGCTGCAAAATACGGGACTGGCGGGAGAGTACAGCTGAAGTAGCGGGGAGTGGACAATTCCGTGAATGATGTAAACCGAGTGCGTGGTCACACACACACACACACACACACACACACACACACACACACACACACACACACACACACACACACACACACGGTTTAGAGCCTTTTTGTAGTCACGGTTACGATGCCTGCTCTGTACTTGGCGGTTATCACTAATCTTACACATGTTGGGGTTCCGCCATCCCGGTCACTGTGACCCCCTGACGACGGAATACTACATCTTATGTACAGCAGGGACTGCATGGTGAAGTAGCTACTCTCATTTCAGTTCAAGGTGACAATGGACTGCAGATGCCTGATCCGGCTCAGATGGAAGTGAGTTCCAGATCACAGGGTCAAGGTGTACAAATGAACGGCCACCTCTGGTTTTGTATTTACAGACTGCAATTCTCAACATCAGTGCCAGTGTCACAGCTCAGTGGAGCGGAGAGAACGAGAGAGGGTGTACAGGTGGAGACGTTCAGCACAATAGGCAGGAGTAGAGATGGTGACTGCCTTGAAACACAGGCAGGTTATCTTATACATGATCCTAGTTTGCACTGGCAGCCAGTGGAGCTGTGTAAGAATGGGTGTAATAGGTTGGTGCCGTGCGGCGCTGACAATCAGGCAGGCTGCTCTATTTTGCATTCCAGGGGCGCCTACTCTTGCAGGGGGGGGGGGGGGGGCACTCTCTGGGGCACAGAGTCTTTCAGTGGAAAGTACCTCTGTGCACGGTGGGGAAATGGCGCTCACTGCGCTACCGTGACGGGCCTAAATTGTCTCGGTGCTCTCAAACACAAGGTTGCGCACTATGTCATCCTTGACCAGCTTTGAACCCAGAGGGATCCTCAGTGGCGCAAGTGATGGCAGGCTGTCTTCAGAGTGAAAGTAGGCGTGTTTCTGAATCAGAGACATACATAACATGTCTCTGTCTGAATGGACAGATCTATTATTACATTCAGTCCTAGAGCACGGGTGTGTATGCTTTTGTAATCGTCTCTTATTCCACCACAAGGCAGTTACGTGATCGTCTGCACTGTGCAATAATACTTGCCTGTAGAGTGCAACACCCTTGCCTGTCAGAGTGCAACCCCCTTGCCGTTTACTCACATCCTGTTGGATCAGTGTACCACGTAAACAGTGCCAACAAAGCGCAACAATAATTGTGCGTTGGCAAAGATTTTGCCCAAACGAAAAGTGGTCGGATATTCAAGACTTCGTTTCAAATCGAATCATATGACACACAAGTCTCTGCTTTTCTAAAAAAAATTCGCCATTTTTGAAAATGGCGCTGGGTGTAAGCAGTCACATTTTCACGCCCCGCCGAAAAGGGACTGCACTCTGGAGTCTAGGGGGGGGGGGGGCGGGTGGGGGGGGGGCAAGAGTATCTTTTTGACTATGGCAAGAGGGGGGGGGGCAAAGCCATGGTCTTGCCCCCCCCCCTCCCTCCCCCCTCTTCCTGCTCTCTCCCTCATCCCACCCAACAGAGAACTCAGTTTAGCCGTTGCATGAAATATCAAAACGACTTGGCAGAAAGTCGTCTGATAATCACTGTTTCTTTGGGTAACGTCCTTCCTTTCAGTGGCTCACTGGTTCGTAAAGGCTTTTGTCTGCGCAGTATCTGAACGCCCCCCCCCCCCCCCTTTCACTTTCTTCGGGCAACGTCCTTCCTTTCACTGGCTCACTGGTTCGGAAAGGTTTTTGTCTGTGCTGCATCTGAACGCCCCCCCCCCCCCCCCCCCCCGCTTTTCACTTTCTCCGGGCAACGTCCTTCCTTTTACTGGCTCTGGCGTTTCCCCCCTCTGAGATTCTGCCCCCCCCCCCCCAACATCTTCCGGCGCCCCTGCATTCTGTAGTTTCTGGAGACTGAAGGCAGTTTGGAAGGGTGTGTTTGTTTTCGGTGTTAAATGGTTCTGTTTGCGTGTTGTTTGTTTGTCTGTGTGTTTGTTCGTGTGTTGAATAGTTTCAGTGTTTGTGTGTTGTTTGTGTGTTTGTTTCTTCAGTTGTTGAATGAGTTCGTGTGTTGTTTGTTTGATAATTATAATGATAATGACGAATACTTTTATACTTATCCTTTGGCAAGCTCTAGGCGCCCTACAAACTTAAAACTAAACTTAAAACCACGCAAGCAACAAAGATTATATAGCGGCTGGAGAGGGGGGGGGGGTGTTAAAACGGACGAGTAACAAGACAAATCAATCAACACTTTCAACGCAGTCAACCACAGATAACCCTGATCACACAGACACTCACACCTCACACCAACGGAAAATGCCACAGAAATATGTACTGGACTTTGCTAAATATATCAAAATTATAGAATAGTATCCATTTTTAATGTAACAAACTCTGTGTGTGTGTGTGTGTGTGTGTGTGTGTGTGTGTGTGTGTGTGTGTGTGTGTGTGTGTGTGTGTGTGAAAAAATTACGCTACTTGTGAACGCTCTCCGAGTGCATTTTGTTTCATAAAATCTCCTTTTGCTGCTACCAGTTCAGTTTACGTGTATTATATTTTTCTTCTTTTCTGTTTGCGTGCATCGTTTATTTTTCTTTAATATCAATGTTTCATCATTTATGCATGTCTTGTCCCTTTTACTTGTCCATTCCTCCACTGACACCCCGATAGGGCAGAAAGGAATACAATCGTTTGAACTTTTCACTTTGACTTTTGGATTTATGTAGAGCAGTGACTGGTGAAGTAGTTACTCTGATTACCGACACAAGTCAGTGTCGTTTCTGCAGAAGGGAATTTGTAAGTGTGTGTTTGTTCCGATGTTGAATGGTGTTGTTTGTTTGTGTGTTTGTTCGTGTGTTGTTTGTCTGTCTGTGTTTTGGTGTGGGTGCTAAAGGTTTTGTCCGTGTGCTGTTTGTTTGTGTATTTGTTTGGGTGTTCAATAGTTTTTGTGCGTGTGTTGTTTGTCTGTCTGTGTTTCTGTGTGGGTGCTAAAGATTTGTTCGTGTGCTGTTTGTATATGTATTTGTTAGGGTGTCCAATAGTTTTTGTGCGTGTGCTGTTTGTTTGTTTATGTTTGTTCGGGTGTGAATGTTTTTGTTCGCGTTTGTTTGTTTGTACGTTTGTTTGTGTGTCTTTTCGGGTGTTGATTGGTTTGGTTTGTGAACAAAACCATTCAACATCCGAACAAACAAACACACAAACAAACACACGAACAAACAAACACACAAACAAACACACAAACAAAACACGAATAAAACCAATCAACATTCGAACAAACATACAAACAAACAACACACGGACAAATCCAATCCGATCAAACAAACAGACAACTCACCCAAACAACTCCGCTTCATCAGCGACGAGACAGACGTCGGGTGTTGGTCTGGCCGTCAGCGTCGCCACTAGTCTGTCCACAGCTCCGTCTTCCCACAGGTTGTCATGAAGGTGGACACGACTGGCCGCTTCTTCTCCCAGTATCTGCCGGGCCGTCTCCTCCAGCTGCTGCTTGATCAGGTGGGCGGCGGCAAGGCTCTCTATAGCTCGGCTTAGGATGTCCACGGTCATGTGTTGCCGCAGCCACTCCAGGGACATAATTACTGTAACGAGTGTTTTGCCTGTCCCGGGCGGTCCGGCCAGATAGGCAAGGTCAGGCGCCTGATGTATCATGTCCACCTGATGAAACAGACAGGGTAGAGAAAATGTCACGTGACAAGTATGGAGAGTCAGGTGATTAGATTCGTTTCCTAAACTGATAATAATGATTCATACTGATATAGCGCATACTCCACACACACACACACACACACACACACACACACACACACACACACACACACACACAGATCAGATGAGTCAAGAGTATAAATACAGTAACGACCTAGTTGAAAGCCAGCCGGAACAGAAACGTTTTCAAGTGAGAATTGAAACGATCCATGTCCGTCAAGTCTCTCAGACAGGCAGGGAGTGAATTCCACAATGACCGTGACGGGGCAACGAAGCCGCACAGCTGATACCGGGTAGAGATCACTGCTGACACCCGGTAACACAGAGTCAGCTGATAGGGGTAGATACTCATTGTTGACACCCGGTAATACAGAGTAAAGATCGGATCACCTGATAGGGGTAGGGTGTCACTGCTGACACCCGGTAATATAGAGTAAAGATCGTATCATCTGATAGGGGTAGAGAGTCACTGCTAACACCCGGTAATACAGAGTAATGATCGTATCATCTGACAGGGGTAGAGAGTCACTGCTGACACCCGGTAATATAGAGTAAAGATTGTTTCATCTGATAGGGGTAGAGAGTCACTGCTGACACCCAGTAATATAGAATCATCTGATAGGGGGTAGAAAGCCGGTGCTGACAGTCGGTAATATAGAGTACAGATGGAATCACGTGATAGGGGTAGAGAGTCACTGCTGACACCCGGTAATATAGAGTACAAATGGAATCACCTGATAGGGGGTAGAGAGCCACTGCTGACACCCGGTAATTTAGAGTAACAATCGTATCATCTGATAGGGGTAGAGAGTGACTGCTGACACCCGGTAATATAGAATCATCTGATAGGGGGTAGAGAGCCGATGCTGACAGTCGGTAATATAGAGTACAGATGGAATCACGTGATAGGGGTAGAGAGTCACTGCTGACACCCGGTAATATAGAGTACAGATCGTATCACCTGATAGGGGTAGAGAGTGACTGCTAACACCCGGTAATATAGAGTAAAAATCGTATCATCTGATAGGGGTAGAGAGTCACTGCTGACACCCGGTAATATAGAATCATGTGATAAGCGGTAGAGAGCCGGAGCTGACGGTAATATAGAGTACAGATGGAATCACGTGATAGGGGTAGAGAGTCACTGCTGACACCCGGTAATATAGAGTACAGATCGTATCACCTGATAGGGGTAGAGAGTCACTGCTAACACCCGGTAATATAGAGTACAGATCGTATCATCTGATAGGGGTAGAGAGTCACTGCTGACACCCGGTAATATAGAATCATGTGATAGGGGGTAGAGAGCCGGTGCTGACAGTCGGTAATATAGAGTACAGATGGAATCCCGTGATAGGGGTAGAGAGTCACTGCTGACACCCGGTAATTAAGCGTACAGATGGAATCACGTGATAGGGGTAGAGAGTCACTGCTGACATCCGGTAATATAGAATACAGATCGAATCACTTGACAGAGGTAGAGAGTCACTGCTGACACCCGGTAATATAGAGTACAGATCGTATCATCTGATAGGGGTAGAGAGTCACTGCTGACACCCGGTAATATAGAATCATGTGATAGGGGGTAGAGAGCCGGTGCTGACAGTCGGTAATATAGAATCATGTGATAGGGGGTAGAGAGCCGGTGCTGACAGTCGGTAATATAGAGTACAGATGGAATCACGTGATAGGGGTAGAGAGCCGGTGCTGACAGTCGGTAATATAGAGTACAGATGGAATCACGTGATAGGGGCAGAGAGTCACTGCTGACACCCGGTAATATAGAGTACAGATCGTATCATCTGATAGGGGTAGAGAGTCACTGCTGACACCCGGTAATATAGAATCATGTGATAGGGGTAGAGAGCCGGTGCTGACACCCGGTAATATAGAGTACAGATCGTATCATCTGATAGGGGTAGAGAGTCACTGCTGACACCCGGTAATATAGAATCATGTGATAGGGGTAGAGAGTCACTGCTGACACCCGGTAATATAGAATCATGTGATAGGGGTAGAGAGCCACTGCTGACACCCGGTAATATAGAGTACAGATGGAATCACGTGATAGGGGTAGAGAGTGACTGCTAACACCCGGTAATATAGAATCATGTGATAGGGGGTAGAGAGCCGGTGCTGACACCCGGTAATATAGAGTACAGATGGAATCACGTGATAGGGGTAGAGAGCCACTGCTAACACCCGGTAATATAGAGTACAGATCGTATCATCTGATAGGGGTAGAGAGTCACTGCTGACACCCGGTAATATAGAGTACAGATCGTATCATCTGATAGGGGTAGAGAGTCACTGCTGACACCCGGTAATATAGAATCATGTGATAGGGGTAGAGAGTCACTGCTGACACCCGGTAATATAGAATCATGTGATAGGGGTAGAGAGCCACTGCTAACACCCGGTAATATAGAGTACAGATCGTATCATCTGATAGGGGTAGAGAGTCACTGCTGACACCCGGTAATATAGAATCATGTGATAGGGGTAGAGAGTCACTGCTGACACCCGGTAATATAGAATCATGTGATAGGGGTAGAGAGCCACTGCTGACACCCGGTAATATAGAGTACAGATGGAATCACGTGATAGGGGTAGAGAGTGACTGCTAACACCCGGTAATATAGAATCATGTGATAGGGGGTAGAGAGCCGGTGCTGACACCCGGTAATATAGAGTACAGATGGAATCACGTGATAGGGGTAGAGAGCCACTGCTAACACCCGGTAATATAGAGTACAGATCGTATCATCTGATAGGGGTAGAGAGTCACTGCTGACACCCGGTAATATAGAATCATCTGATAGGGGGTAGAGAGCCGGAGCTGACGGTAATATAGAGTACAGATGGAATCCCGTGATAGGGGTAGAGAGTCACTGCTGACACCCGGTAATATAGAGTACAGATCGTATCATCTGATAGGGGTAGAGAGTCACTGCTGACACCCGGTAATATAGAATCATCTGATAGGGGGTAGAGAGCCGGAGCTGACGGTAATATAGAGTACAGATGGAATCCCGTGATAGGGGTAGAGAGTCACTGCTGACACCCGGTAATATAGAGTACAGATCGTATCATCTGATAGGGGTAGAGAGTCACTGCTGACACCCGGTAATATAGAGTACAGATGGAATCATCTGATAGGGGTAGAGAGTCACTGCTGACGCCCGGTAATATAGAGTGCAGATGGAATCATCTGATAGGGGTAGAGAGTCACTGCTAACACCCGGTAATATAGAGTACAGATCGTATCACCCTATCAGGTGAGAGTCACTGCTAACACCCGGTAATATAGAGTACAGATCGTATCATCTGATAGGGGTAGAGAGCCGGTGCTGACACCCGGTAATATAGAGTACAGATGGAATCACGTGATAGGGGTAGAGAGTCACTGCTGACACCCGGTAATATAGAGTACAGATGGAATCACGTGATAGGGGTAGAGCCGGTGCTGACACCCGGTAATATAGAGTACAGATGGAATCACGTGATAGGGGTAGAGAGCCGGTGCTGACAGTCAGTAATATAGAGTACAGATGGAATCACGTGATAGGGGCAGAGAGCCGGTGCTGACAGTCAGTAATGTGTAGCGAAGATGCACTTCGCTTTGTGTGTGTTTGGTACAGCAGCACTTCAAAGTACAGTACTGAGTCTGGTCAACTACATTTAACTGTCCACGTGATTCGGAGCTGATCACGTGCTCACCGCTTGCATACACTGAAGTCTAAAGATAGAATCCTATAATAGCGAGCTGACAATGATAGAACTGCTTACTGTCAAACGAGGAAAGCGTAGAAGAGTTTGTTGTCTAAGAAAATAACAAATGTACAAATTAAATATACTTTCCAGCTTAGAAAATTGTAAAAATGACTCTGTCGGCTTCTGGGCCCGCATGTAAAAGTCGAGGTTAATTTAACCCACGGCTACGGGCCTAACCCAGACTAGCTACTCCGAGTCTAGCGGGAGCGATTTAGTGCGATGCAGAAGTCGAAGTTAGAGCATGAATACGAATACGAATTTTTATTATCTAGATCGCAGTGCACCGAAAAACAAAACAGAACAACATTATGTAATTCTCCACACATAAATAAACACATGTGCGCATGCCCCAGGCGTGGATTTTGTTTACATTCGGTAACTTCCTTGCCATGTGCGGTCTTTTCGTAGAAAGGATGGCTTCAAAAACATCGGTTACCGACAAGCGCTTCAGCAAGAAGAACTGTCCCGACTAGGAAATACTTATACTGATACTTCCTTAGGGTCCTCTCACACTAGCGTAACGCCCCGCGCGCAACGCTTGGCACATCGAGCGTGCGTGTCGCTACCCACGTCGCACGCGCGTGATCGTGCTCTCACACTAGCGTGACGTAGACAGCTACGAAAGTTTTTACAAGATGGCGTCCTACAGATCATCCGAAGAAGATGAAGATGCGATTTTAGTGCTGCTGTCGCTGTTGTACCAGTGGCTTCCCCTGCCAGGCTCATACTCGTTTCTGATTGGCTGATAGCAATAATTTACGCGCGTCTTTGTCGCAAGAATAGAACATTTTCTATCGGCCCGCGACAGAGATTTTCGTTGCGGACAAGACGCGCAGCAAGGGGTCTCACACTAGAACGCGCGGGAAAACTTGATACGTTGTTCTATGTACGTATTACGTACCGAGCAGACGACATTATTTGGTTGCGGACTGACTACAACCAGCTAGACACCGCTGATTGGTGGCTATTTTTAGTGACTTGGTCGATCGACATGTGGTACAAGTAAGGAAGCGTTAGGCCTTTACAAAAGTCTCTTTTTTATTAGAAGCCGGAAAAAAGTCACTAAAATGGTCACAACGACCAAAGGAACATCTATTCATTTTGTAAACTGCCTTAGAGTTTTATTAGCGGCAGTTGTTCCCCTTAGAACCCATTACGAACATAGAGATTAATGAGATCCTTTTTATACAAAGACAGCGGTCCACTGTTTGTGATCACGGTGGGCAGACTGTTCCAAAGAGAAGCACCCGAGAATGATAAGCTTGTTTTAAAGATATCTTGGACGTAGGGTAATGAGACGTAATCTGGAGCTTGAATAACGGGATTCTGAAGCAGTAAAACCATGACAGAAATAACATGTAGGATTTGAACCCTTTGTTGAAAAGAAGTTGAGGGAGGGAACATCTCTAGTTTTTAGAGTTTCTGGTCAGTAGACAGGGAAGGGTCAGGTAGGATCAGTTTTGCTGCTCTACGATGTAGGGAGTTGATCGACACTCTGTAAGTGCACGTCACTGCTTCCATTCCATAATGGTAGAGGCGTGATCAATGTGAGTGTTGATATGAGCAGTATAACATAATTTTACAGTCTGTGTCAATGAAATGTCTCAGCTGTGACAGCAGGAACAAATTTCTCGATACCTTTTTTGCAAATTTTATGAACTCTTACCAGTTCAGCCTTTTGGGGCAAAATTGTTCCCAAATACCTACAGTCAACATTCTAGGTTTTGTCATTTCTACTCAAACTAACGGCTTTACTGGTCGTCTATGACTATTTTTAGTACAGCTAAACAGTACGCTTTAAGAATTATACAGTAAGTCTTTGTCAGGGACTGGCGATGAACCATCCGACTTCAGAGTCGGATATCAAGGGGAGTGAACTGGGCAGTGGTAGACATTTCAACTGGTTGTCAACGATTACCCCCCTGTAAACCGTGTTCATTGATTCGAACAATGGACTGGTTATGGAGAGACAAATTAAGAACAAGTGGTTCGAGCTGATGTTCCTGTCTCGTTGTTATAATCATGCACTCAGTTTGAGATGGATTGAATACCATAGAGTTACGTTGGCATCAGTCGGACACTTCGTCCAAACCCCGCTGCAAGCGTCCACTAGCGTGACTGTGGTGATGTTGTTGCTGGCGGTGTGAAACTGAAAGGTTGCGTCCTCAGCGAATGACTCACGTGACACTTGTTCGTGATTTAGGTGTCAGGATAGGTCCGATTAGTAAATATGTAAAATAAGTCACGTGGTACTTGTTGGTGGTTTACATGTCATGGGAGGTCGTGGTTGAATAAGAGGGGACCAAGGGGGGAACCTTGGGGTACGCCTCGTGCTACTGACCCGTTTAAAACAAATGACCCATTGACGGTAACCTGCTGGTGTTGGTCGCTAAGATAAGACAGCAAACAGGAAAAAGCTTCATGCATTTTGGGAGGCGTTTGGATTAGACTGTGATAGGAGTAGAGAACCATTGCCGACAGGCGGTAATATAGATATTTACCTGATCCGGCAACAGGGCGATCTGGCTCATCCTGTCACCGACATGGGAGACGAACTGTCCGGCAGAACGTAAGTCTGTCACGTGTAACCGGGGCTCGGTCTTACAGAAGATCCTCACTACAGTCGCCGGACCCGCAAATCTGTCAATAAATCCATGGGTTATATCAGGATATAGGAGAGAGAATGAACTCATCACAGTGAAGGAAACAATCTGTCGCAATATGCTCTCTCTCTCTCTCTCTCTCTCTCTCGGAAATAAGGAAACGCACATTTAGCAAGGACTGAGGCCAAAACAATCACGCACACGACTATTTAAAAAATTCAAACTTGCGGGGTATAAACTAATAAAATGCAAATAAACCATAGTAGTTTGTAGCGTATACACGTAACAGCATGCGGCCACGAATGTGGATACTTTATATGTTTTTCGTTTTGTTTTTGTTGTTTTTGGAGTTTTGTTCTCTCTCTTTAAACTATCCAGTACCCACACGTGTCTTGTTGTGAAAACGATGATTGATCGTGTATTGTGCATGTATAACTCCCCCTTGTTACGGATCAAGTATCTAAACAATAAAATATGTCGAAGTCTCTCTCTCTCTCTCTCTCTCTCTCTCTCTCTCTCTCTCTCTCTCTCTCTCTCATACACTTAGGTTCGTTTAAAAAAAGAAAACAAAATAACACGAAAGATAAGAGCAAAGCATATCTTTCCCTACAAAACATGATGATATCTTTCCCTTCAAAACATGATGATATCTTTCCCTACAAAACAAGATGTTATCTTTTCCTACAAAACACGATATCTCCCCAGATTACAAAACACGATGATATCTGGAGTCTTTCCCGACAAAACAGCCATGGAAACTTTGTATCACAATGCCAACTTGCGCAAGACATTACGCCCAAAACGTAATATTGTAGTTTTACAAAATCTTTAAAAGAAAAAAACAATCACACTCGACGAATGACGTAACAGATGACTTTATTCAGAGTGAGTTGGACCCTACCTGGCCACAAGGGTCTCATACACGTCATCCGTCATGGCGGAGTCCGGCCCGGCCCCTGCTACACACCGTGTCCACCAACTGGACAGACTTCTCATGACGTCATCAGTGACTTGGTGTGGCGTGCTAGCGTCCGACATGTTGTCAGAACACAAACAGTAGTCCACAGGGTCGGCAGTTAGTGGAATATCCAGCTCTCTACACAGGGCCTGTAGCAGACACAGAGAAATAAAACTTATACAAACACACAGGTCAGTTGTAAACTTGAAACGAAGAAAGATGAAACACGAAATAAATAATGGTGCTTGAAAATGTCGTCCCCTTCCTACCGCCTTTACCGTTCATACCATTTTCTAAACCCTACGGCACGATTTGGAAATGCAACATTTTGATGGACATTAACACCTACTCCATGTCATTATTGTCACTATCGTATGTGACTTTCCTTTAACAAGCTTTCATAATGTCAGTCTACAGGATTTCATGCTATTATTGTTGCAACAAACGCTAGGTGAACAGTTATTAGTGAATTGTTACTGCTATAGATCAACCACAGAGAGAGAGAGAGAGAGAGGGATGGATGGATGGATGGATGTTTAACGTCCTTTTCCACCACGTAAGGGTGACATCAAAGACGGGGCAACGAAGAAAAGGCCAGCACAAATATCTGGCCCCAGCCGAACATTGAAAAGAGAGAGGGTGTGTGTGTGTGGGGGGGGGGGGGGTGTTTAACGTCCTTTTCCACCACATAGGGTGATATCAAAGACGGGGCAACGATGGAAAAGCCAGCACAGATTTTTGGCCCCAACCGGGATACGAACTCACGACCCTTGAAAAGAGAGAGAGAGAGAGAGAGTCATCAACTCACATCTCTGGTGGGCGGATCTTGAGTCAGTGCTGCCCGCAGTGTGGCGCTGGAAACAGAAGGCAACATTAACGTCGCACGCACTCTCGGAGGCTGCTGAAGGTCACTTGTCACGTGACGCAGGACTTCACGTGCCTTTCCCAACTGGCCAGGTTTCTGTTTTTTCGGCCTTTTCTGTCCTGGTCTCTTACAGTTCAGGGTCTTCCTCAGTTTAGCGAGCACTTCATCTTGTAGCTGTTGCTGAGTCAATCCCCGTTGTGTAGCGGTGGCTCCGACAGACTTGATCTCACCTGCCAGTATGCCGTACTGTCTGTGTATAATGAGGACATCAAAGTCCCCAGCATCCAGTTGCTTCTTCCTCAAGTCCACGGGTCGCGGTAATGAGGATGAGGCGGCGGCATAACACGAGCCGTCGAGATAATCGCCGAAACCCATCTGGGACAAGACGAACATGACGTCACGCTGAGAGTGGCTCATGGCCTGGAGACAATGGAGGACGTGTTGTTGCGCCCTGTCATCCCGTACATCGCTCGTGGACAACACGTTACTGGCGCCCGCGGGACGTTGATCTTGTGCTGACTGTGGGACGTTGACGTTCAGCCCAGCTACCACCCGTGTCTCGTGCTGCACGCGGTGCATGTAGACGTGCGGCAGGAAGTGTGTCCGCTGTAACAGGTCTGGATACCACTGTCTCACACACTGCCGCCATGACATCGGATCTTGTGTCTACAAAAAGTGAAATAAATAATTAAATGAAGTCAGTAGGTTCTGTTGCACATTTTTACCACATTACAGTACACGAGTAGTTAATTTGATTTGATGAATACACGATCATGTCTTCCGCAGACAGAATACTTGCCAAGTAGGATGATTTCTCTGCAGATTCACAGAAAATGAAAGCAATGTATATTTTATGATTTCCCCGTACACTTATATGAAGGCAACATAATAATATTATACTAAATCACACGTACATCACAACAGTTTAGTAAGAAAGTCTAAACAGATAATTCTTATCATTTCAAACGTGTGTGACGGTTTTCAGTCATTTTTGGCTAGGCCACCTTCTATACTACATGCACTTGGTTAGGTGACAGACAGATAAATGTGTAGGGAATACATATCACCTGCCTTGTATTTAAACGGACTGTTGCCATGGCTACTAACTTATGTTTTGGAACAGTTTCGCTTGTGAGTGCGCCTGTAATGTTCTTATTTTGATGATGAGTAGAGCTCTTAATGCGAAACTGTTGTTTACACTTTGCATGCGCAGCCAAGGATTCAAATTCTACGCCTGAATATACAACAATCTCACTCTGCGTGTCAGCCGCGTTAGTGAGGTAGAGTACGAGTATATTTCTGTTCTCTCAGTGCCAGCACTTGAAATGGTGTCACTGTGCAGGTAAATGGTGTCACTGTGCAGGTAAATGGTGTCACTGTAGAGGTAAATGGTGTCACTGTAGAGGTAAATGGTGTCACTGTGCAGGTAAATGGTGTCACTGTAGAGGTAAATGGTGTCACTGTAGAGGTAAATGGTGTCAGTGTAGAGGTAAATGGTGTCACTGTGCAGGTAAATGGTGTCACTGTAGAGGTAAATGGTGTCACTGTGCAGGTAAATGGTGTCACTGTAGAGGAAAATGGTGTCACTGTGCAGGTAAATGGTGTCACTGTAGAGGAAAATGGTGTCACTGTGCAGGTAAATGGTGTCACTGTGCAGGTGTCTCAGTGGGGTCCTGCTAGACATCACGAAATAAGCTCAGGACGATGTGTGAGGGTAAACATCCTACAGATTGTCCCTGTAACATACTAGTTGGCTGGTGAGTTGGAAGTGAACTCTGTTACAACTCACAGCACGGAAGAAAATGACCTATACTGATCTCATAACCTAGATCTGTACGACGACATGGTCGATCTCATAGACGAAATGTCGATACAAATCATCGTTCACTGCATGATCTGTTTTGCCACACTGTTCCCCAAGACAGTGTGTAATGTTTGAATCATTCGTTTAATCCACGGGTTTTCTCCACCATTCGTCTTTACCAGACAAAATTCCCCAAGTCCCCCGTGACGGATTATTGGAACAGACTGTTGCTGCGGAGGCAGCTTTTTGTGTATAGCCAGGTGGTTTGAGCATAACCCCACAGGTCAGAAAATTCTGAACGACCTTTGTTTCTCCATAGGGGGCACAGTGTTTGACCGTTTGAAGTTACAAGAATGGAGTGTAAGTATAATAATAGTAATCATCATCATCATCATCATCATCATCGTCAACAACAACAAAAAGACAAGCTGAAGTTATTGTCCACAAACCTGACGTGCTGGCTGCTGGCCTTGCTGAACTGCTGCCTGGTGTTGACCTTGACCTCCTTGTGAAGGTGAAGGACGGTGTGACGTAGGCTGAGGATTGGACAGAGGAGTGTGGGGGGATGGTTGCTGCTGGCCTTGTGTTCCAGTGTAAGGAGTGTGGGGGGATGGTTGCTGCTGGCCTTGTGTTCCAGTGTGAGGAGTGTGGGGGGATGGTTGCTGCTGGCCTTGTGTTCCAGTGTAAGGAGTGTGGGGGGATGGTTGCTGCTGGCCTTGTGTTCCAGTGTGAGGAGTGTGGGGGGATGGTTGCTGCTGGCCTTGTGTTCCAGTGTAAGGAGTGTTGGGGGATGGTTGCTGCTGGCCTTGTGTGTCAGTGTAAGGAGTGTCGGGGGATGGTTGCTGCTGGCCTTGTGTTCCAGTGTGAGGAGTGTGGGGGGATGGTTGCCGCTGGCCTTGTGTTCCAGTGTGAGGAGTGTGGGGGGATGGTTGCCGCTGGCCGTGTGTTCCAGTGTGAGGAGTGTGGGGGGATGGTTGCCGCTGGCCGTGTGTTCCAGTGTAAGGAGTGTGGGGGGATGGTTGCTGCTGGCCGTGTGTTCCAATGTGGGGAGATGGTTGTTGCTGGCTTTGGCACTGCACTGATGCCGAGGGTGGGGTGCAGGGACACTCTGAAGCAACATGGCCGTCCTGTCCACAACGATGACACGGGAAACTGGGACAGTCTTGTGCACTATGGCCACGCCATTCACAGCGATGACACAGAACATAGGAACAGTCTGATGCAGTATGACCGAACTGTCCACACTGACGACAATCGAGACAGTTTTCTACAGTATGTCCGACCTTTCTACAGCGACGACAAGCATTGGGACAGTTGCCTTTAGTATGGCCGAACTGTCCACACAAACTACATTCAGGACAGCTGTCTGCAGTATGGCCGACCTGTCTACACAGACGACAAGCATTGGGGCAGTTGTCTGCAGTATGGCCGAACTGTTCGCACAAATCACATTCGGGACAGTTTTCTTCATGATGTCCGACCTGTGTACAACGACGACAAGCATTGGGACAGTTACCTGTATCATGGCCGAACTGTTCGCACAAATCACATTCAGTACAGTTTTCTTCAGTATGTCCGAACTGTCCACACAAACCACATTCGTGACAGTTTTCTGCATCATGGCCGACCTGTCCACACAAACCACATGTGGGACAGTTTTCTGCATCATGGCCGACCTGTCCACACAAACCACATGTAGGACAGTTTTCTGCATCATGGCCGACCTGTCCACACAACCCACATGTAGGACAGTTTTCTACATCATGGCCGACCTGTCCACACAAACCACATGTAGGACAGTTTTCTGCATCATGGCCGACCTGTCCACACCGACTACACTGACTGTCCCGGAACTGTTGGCGTTTTCCTTCAGGGTTATTTTTGTACTTTTCCATTTTTGTTTTTTTTTAGAAGAAAACAGTGGACATTCTGGCTGGTTCTGAAAGGTATGGAGAAAATTTATTAGTGTAGAAACAAAGGCAGGAAAACGTGTGTTATCGTGTGTTTCATATCAAGTACTAGAAGTGTTTAAGGGCGGCGGAACCTGTGCTTGTCAAATTGTTTTGTTAGTTCTGTAAACAGAGGCTTGTAAACAGTGAGTACACATCATAATGCATATTACAGAATCGTTCCACTTCTTTCTCTTTCTGCTTCGGCAACAGACGTCTGTGGCTTAAATTCGGCAGGCAAAACACAACACGCGGATGTAACTCACCATCGTGAGTTTTCATCTGTGTACAGATATGTGTGTGTATCGTACATAATTATCCAATGGTATTTTGCCACTAGCGAGTCTAGACTTGTACCTCTGTTGTGTTTACATTAATAAACCTTGTCTCGTACCTGTGCTGTGTTTACGGTAATAATTCTAGTCTTGTGCCTGTGCTGTGTTTACGGTAATAATTCTAGTCTTGTGTCTGTGCTTTGTTTACAGTAATGAGTCGTAGTATTGTGCCTGTGCTGTGTTTACACTAATGAGTCTAGTCTGGTGCATGTGTCGTGTTTACAGTATTGAGTCTAGTCTTGTACCTCTACTGTGTTTTCAGTAACGAAACTAGTCTTGTGCCTGTGCTTTGTTAACAGTAATGAGTCTAGTTTTGTGCTAGTTATGAGTGATCGGGGAAGACACATCCAGGAAAGGGGAGTCCATGACTAGTTTTGTGCCTGTGCGGCTGTGTTTGTTCTGATGAGTCTGGAATTGTGCCTGTGGTGTGTTTACAGTAATAATTCTAGTCTTGTACCGCTGCTGTCATTATAGTACTGAGTCTAGTCTTGTGCCTGTGTTGTGTTTACAGTAAGTATCTGTACGAGACTGGCGGGCACCGTTGACTGAAACAGGCAGATTGCAAAGATTCTGTAGGCTTAACAGAAACCAGCTTATTTTGTGGAACAATGTTTAACATGTATATTTTAAGATTATTGTAGGCTTTAGAGAATCCAACTTATGTTGTGGAACAATGTTTAACATGTATATTGCAAGAGTACTGTAGGCTTACAAAAACCGACAGATGTTCTGGAACAATGTGTAACACGTATGTTGAAAGATTACAGAAGGCTCTACAGAAACCGACAGATGTGGAACAATGTTTAACACGTATATTGCAAGATTACTGTAGACTCTACAGGGTGGGGTGGGTGTTTGGGGGTTTAACGCCCTTTTCCGCCACACACGTAGACTCTACAGAAACCGGCCCCCGTAGTGTAGTGGTTAGCACTTCGGACCATGGACCGGGAGACCCGGGTTCGAGTCCCAGCCGAGACAAGCGAGATTTTTCCTACCTAGGTCGGCTCCTACCCAGAGCGGGTGTGCTATGGGCCCGATGGGGAGGCTGTTGCCACACAGCCGAGTTTCACCCACTTCACGGGTGCGACTTTGGGGGTGCTTCCCTTAGTATGACACGTCGTATGATGTGGATGATTACACGGCCGGCACCGCAGGTGCCGTATTTCCCGGGCCTGGTTAATGCCGGGATATTTATGACAGGAAGCGTGGAATGCGGCCCTGCCCCGCAGTCCCAAACCACATGGACTTCCATAGCATCATCTTACTATCATCCTCATCTCCATCATCATGCACAATAAAAATTGTCCCGGCTTCCGAGTCCTCCGTGGGTTCCACCCATGACCTGGGAGGAACACCACTGGAGCTGGCAAAGAGTTGGGACAGCAACAAAAAAAAAAAACCCGGCAGATGTTCTGGAACAATGTTTAACATGTATATTGCAAGATTACTGTAGACTCTACGGAAACCGACGGACGTTGTGGAACAATGTTTAACATGTATTGCAAGATTACTATAGGCTGTACAGAAACATGATACGAAGTTATTCATGCTATACTGTAACTTTGCATAAAATGCAACCTGTTTTGCAGCACATTCCCAAATTTAGGCCTATCTATACAACATTTATAGGTGTTACAACAGAGTAATTAACACCTGTCATCAACGCCCAAAACAGGATCACTTGAATGAATTCATACTAAAACCCTCATAAAACAATGTTTCACCATACATACATGTATGAAATTTTGAGGCATTTGATGTGTGTTTACTTCAGGCTCAGCTGTCACTGAAAAAAAAAACACGCACTGTATTTACAGGCGAGAACAGGGGTGAACGGGTAAGAGCAGATGTGTTCACACCAACCACTTGAATGGAAATCCAGGGAACATTTCCTTTTTTTTTCTGAAAACACAAGTATGTGTCACACGTCACTATCTGAGTCTCATAGTGGGCACAAAACGACTGTCGGTGAAGAGTAAACAAACTTTTCGATTTTGCAAGATGACGGACGAAGGGATCGTCGCAGTATAGTTCTTTGCGGTACCTCTAAATAATTTTCTACGTCACAAACTTTTTTTTTTTTTTGCATGTACGTCATAAAACATCATTATTTTAATGAACAGGCAAGAAAACACTTTCACAGGGAATTATTTTATCACAGTCAGTTCTTGTGGGCATCGATCCCGGGTGATCGAAATTCAAGGGAAAGAACTGCTGAGAGTTAAGCTCCTAAATACCCACCCACTAACCCTCTACATCACGTACATTCCTTTTCCAGAGACCGGGCTGAGCTTAGTAATGCCTAACGAGGAAAAAATCAAAATACTCGGTGACAAGGAAAGTGGACAGTTGCGAACAACTTTGAGGTCCCCGGGTTATTTCACAGTGTGCACAGAAGCGGTGAAAACTGTCGCATTCACCAGCACAGTACATTTTCAAGCCCGTTTAGAGATTATTGCCTGCATGAGTTTTCTCCCTTGCCGAAACTAGCACACATTTTTCGTGGCAGAGCACACACCTGCCAAGAACAATGCATGCATGCTGCGGGTCTGTGTATGCACGGGGGACAACTCAGTCTGTTTTTTCTCAGAGACAGTGGCGGGGTTAATTTGATACAGCAATACTGGGATAAATGGAAATTACGCTTGAATCTACGTAAACGTAAGATTATTTTTCCAGAGGAAAATAAGAAATATACCTGATGTTTTCATAGAAAAATACCAGAATGAAAGTAGTCAGTGAATTTGTATGTCATGGATTAAAACTAAATTACAATTCTATACAAGCGCGGTTCAAAATTCTGAAATGAATTTCCGCTTTTAACCCTTTCGCTGCCAGACACGTTTCGGTTCACTCATGGATAACATTTCTTCACGCCACTCTGCTGTAAACAGGAATCAAAACCTACACTACATCCAGACAACTTTTTTTTTCCCCAACTGCTGGAAAGTCTACATTTAAGGTTTTTAAATAATTTGACAGTGGGGCTACTGGTGCGATTCATGAAATCCTGCGACGGCGGCAGTGAAAGGGTTAATTATTCATGCGTCTACATACGAAGCTGGCAGTATGAAATGTGCATCACGTGTCTAACGGCTTAACATGGGTTTTACTCTCATCATTTTGTCAGTGACACACTCGTCTCGGAATGAGTGAACATTTGCAGTTTTCGGGTCAAATTTTTGTCTAAGTTCGACGTCTGTAGCATTCTTGGAACAGAGCGTAACAAGCGACCCACTAAATGCACGTGCTTCCCTTACTACCTGTCACAGTCCTTCGTGCTATCCGAATTGTTCCACGTGCGAGGTGTTGAGATAAACAGGAGACAGTGAATCGTATTGTGGACAGTGTCAGATGAAGAACTATACGCACGGTCAATCACGTGGTAAGGAAAGAGTAGCTTCAGTTCTGGTCGTACTCTCAAAACGATTGGCCCACGAGCGTCACGTGCTCGTTACACGTGAGGAATCTAAAGTCTGTTTCTAAAAACAGGACAGACTTAGTACTTAGTTAAAATGTAAACATTGAAAACTGAAAAGTGCACTTATGCCGAGACAAGTGTGTCAGGCAGAAAATGATGACAGTAAACCCCATATTAATTAAGCCGCTAGATACCTGATCTATATTTCATACTGCCAGCCCCCAAAGCAGGCTCAAAAAGCGAAATTCAATAATCCATATTTCTGAACCGCACTCATACATATTGCCCAAAGAGATCTGTTTGACAGGACATCAAGATGTTAGCTTCGATAAAAAAAGGTAATGAGTTGATGTTACCCACTGATGTGATGTTAGACTGATATGGTTGATAAAACTACTTAACAAGTCCTTACCTATGGATGCAAAATCTGGGGCCATGAACTGACAGATATAACAAAGTTACAATCGTAGGACGAATTAGGAGGGTTACACAGGCCAGTACTAGACGCCTACATCTTCAGTTGAATGTTTGGCTTCTTTCCCAAGCTATTTGTTCGCAATCGCTTTTGTGACGTTAAATTACAACAGTACAAGACAACACACACACACACACACACACTGTGTGACACACACACACACACACACACACACACACACACACACACACACACACACACACACACCAAAAACATTGTGCCTGATATCCGCTCTACATTTGTACAGATACAGCCAGGTTTACCTACGCGTTGACTTAAAAACGTCAATAATATTATTTGATTTTACCGAAAATCTCTTCCGTTCACGAGCATTTCCGCATTTTCTGATCACATTTATTTTCAGGCAACTCTAGGTCTATATAATGCCTGCATTTTTATCGGAGGGTGGGTGGGTGTTTGGGAGTGTAACATCCTTTTCCACCACGTATGGGTGATATCAAAGACGGGGCAACGAAAAAAAACGGCCAATACAAATAATATTATTTGGCCCCAGGCGGGATTCGAACTCACGACCCTAGCATTGAGAGTCCAACGCTCTACTATTCGGCTATCCCGGCTCCCCGAATTTTGATAGGAAACTCCAATGTTCTATACAAATTTCTCTTGTGTCATAATTCTCTGAAGAATCTACACCACCTACGAGAGAGAAAACTTTGAAACCGAATCAGACTTTACATCACGTGGATGGAAAAGGACGTTAAACTCTTAAACACCCCACACACTGATAGTACGGCAGCTTACGGTCAGAGTTAGCTCGGACTGGGACCGGCCTGACAAAAGCATGAAAATAACTCCATGTGATTTCCACTCAATAAACTAATAAATTTTGGTAGGACCAATACATCAGGGCACTGGAACCCACTATTTGGTATGATTGACATTTCGTCATAGAATAAGACTGTGGGCGGGGTTACCTGTGCGCATATCTTGCAAAAATAACAAAACCTTCCCTAAACATGCACTCTCTTGTAGAAATGGGATACCTGACCTTAAGAAAACAACACGAATTCGTTGGGGCTGGAACATGTAGTGAGGCTTGACATGAATGATTTGCCCTTCCTTGTGTCCTATAGTTCAGGGTATGGTTGGTAAAGGAGCTGCTTAGCCAGTACTGATCAAGATTTTTCTAATGAATTTACTTTTTCGGAAAGAAACATGATTACCCTTTCAGTTAGTATTTATTGATATCCAATGTCTGCATAATTTAATTACCAATACGACAGCAAATTAACGTCCGGTCAAAATACTGTCTACTCTTCCGTCCCTGGGCCAAACAATGATGTGCTTTTTGACGGTAATTGTTACGGTTGGTAGGGAATCTGCGAAACCACTCATCAAGATATTTCTAATTGATTTATTAATTAGTGTCCTAAACGAAGAATGTTGGTGCGGAAGTATATTCCGTATATATGCATATTCAAGTGCACAAAGAGAGCAAACCGGTTCTGACTCCAATACTCCTCCGTCACCTGTCAGGTGAAACCTTCAAACTTCCATCCCCCATATGGGGATTTCTCACCTACCTTTTCAGAAAACCCATGATATAAAAGGATAACATTCATGTGTTTGCCAAATTTAAACGATGTACATTGGTGACCAGAGGTCAAGGTATAGTGGATGTCTTACTGTGGGCCCTATACTTCCATTTTCAGGGCACGGTTGGTCACTGAGCTGCTAAACCGCCACTAATCGAGATATTCCTCTTTGTGTGATCTGAAAGAAACGTGATTACTCTTTCAGTTGGTACGCAGAAATATTGCATATCCGCACATTCAAGTGCACAATGCGAGAGCAAACTTCCAGTGAAACCCTGCCCCTCTCCCACCCCAAACCCCCACTTCATATCACCTATCTTTTCCGAAGGCCCATGATATATAAATATGAGTCAGGGTTGTGACTCAGAAATGTATGTGTTTGCCCAATACCGCGGTTGCCGATTCTCGTTATAGCGCGTGAACATGCGTGAACGTGCGCGATTTTGGACCGAGACTAGGCTTGATAGACTCGGCATGTGGGCTACTCGAGTCACACACGATGCCGCACTACCACTGCGTTGCGATCGGCCGCCAAAATGGCTCGAGAAAATCAGATAAGCCGGAGAAATTCCCAGAGATGGTCTTACCTAATGGTGAGATCGTTCAGTTTGAGCCCTTTTCTTCAAAAGTTTCAAGAAATTTGTGGAGAAAAGCGATTCAAAGGCAGAACGTCGACCCGTCTCGGTGGCCTAGCGTGTGCAGCCGCCATTTCGTCGGGTACAAGCGGACAAATTCTGTCCCGGTACCTACATTGTTTGAACACAATGGTTATGGAACCAAAAATCAAGAAAGAAAGACTTTCATTTCCAAGCAAAAGTTCAGTTCGCACTGATAAACAGCCAAAGTGCTTGAATAAAAATTAGTGGCAAGCCACAAGTCACAGGTCGACTTGACCTTTACACCGCCTACCTCTCGGTTGAAGCGACTGCCGATCTGCTTCAAGGGCTAGAGTGATAAGCTGCGCTTTTGTGTAGCCACTAAAACGCACGCCCCTGTCTTTCAGATATTTTTTTCAGTTCAGAAACTTTCATTGATTTAATTGTATCGCGAACATCTTCGCCGGTCG